>CM042162.1:56586121-56588621 GCA_023376005.1 Doryteuthis pealeii
GTATGTGTGTGTATCAATGCCTATACTTATAAAAAATATAAATATACAAATGAATGCATATATATACATGCACACACACACATATATATATATATATATACACACAAACATGCGTGTGTACATGTATACAGACATAAATACACACATGTGTATATGTAAATATATATATATATATATTAATATATGCAAATATGTATTTGCATATATATGCATGCATACCTATATATACATATATAATATATACATATATATATATATATATATATATATATATATATATAAACACATACTCACATACTCATAAGTAAGTATAAATATATATACTTGCATGTATATAAATACATTCATATATATATATATATATATATATGTGTGTGTGTGTAAGTATAAATATATATATTTACATGTATATAAATGCATTCATATATATATATATATATGTATATATATTATTGTTTGACATTCTCTGACAGCAGGAAATAAAAATGAAATTTTGATAAATTTCTCTTTCCAATTTATTTACACCATCTCTCAAGTAAACATGGGAATTCACTTTGCTACTCATGCATAAATTACTATGTACACATGTATACATATGCATATACACACATACATTCATTCACATATGTTCATATACAAACACAAACATACACATTGCTCATGCAAACATACTCATGCCATTATCAACATATACACAACGTATTTATATATAAATACATAGGCAGCTCTACAAATTTATATAAATGCATATATTATATATATATTTATATACATATATATATATATATACATATATATATATATGCTTAATTGAAGTCATACCTAATTTTTGAAAATTAATTAGTTAATATATTATATAATATATATATATATATATATATATATATATATGCTTAATTGAAGTCATACCTAATTTTTGAAAATTATTAGTTAATAATTAATGAATTTAGGCGGGCATATATGTTCAAATGATTTGTTTAGTCTTACATTTGAACATATATACCTGCCTAAATTCATTAATTATTAACTAATTAATTTTCATATATATATATATATATATATATATATACGTTTTAATTCCCTGAAGATTTGCTATTGTGTGAAACTGCAGTCGGATTATTTTAAGGTATTTTTTTTTAAAACGTATGTTTAGCTCTTTTTATTGAGCACTCTTAAATCGATTTTAATAAATCTAGAAGTAAATATATTTGTTTGCTTCGTGGGTTGACAAGTAACTGGGATATATGTACATATACATTTATATATATACATATATATATATATATATTACCAAGGAATAGAATATCGACGGTCAATACAATTATTAACCAAATAAGTCAGTGTTATAAAGAATTTAAGTAATATAAAGTGCTTAATATGTTAGTAGTGCAGATTTAGTATTAAGGTTTATATATTATTCAATTGCATCATTCACTTTTGCAATTGCTTATAATTAATAAATATCTTGATTAATTCCTTACAAGTAACCTTGAAGATTCTATATGGTGAAACTTGAGTAGATTATTTCTGTATACACCTTAATACTATATATATATATATATTTCCACCCAGCCAACTAATATATGCCAATTTCCTCCTCTGTCGTTGGTAAAGAACCCCTCAAATGAGTGTCCCGTGTATGAGATTAAATTGTACCTGGTGGTGAGGTTCTAGTTCTGGAGCTCTAGGAAATAGTTTCGTTTGCTTTGGTTGGTTGGGTTTTACAGCATGTCAACCCTTGTTAGGTTATTTTATGTGGAATACATTGTTTTATTCATTCTTGATGGGTATTGAAAATTCTTTTTTGAAAGGGGTAGTATCTGTTTGGGTCCTATTTATGGCTAGGGTAAATCTATTTAAAAACTTTAGTATTAGTTTACTATTATCATTAGTTTAATTAGTTTACTGTGTGTTAACAAATTATTATTATTAAATATGAATCTATACTTAAAACGAGTGAAAGACCTTCAAAATTATTAGTGCTAGATAGTAATACATGAGACGTTTTGTATGAATTTGTATAATTTAAGAATATTTACTTGAAGTTATAATATTTTTAGAATTATAATTAGTTAATTGAAATATTATTATTGTTTAAAAAAACACTGACATCTAATATAATTCCCTAGTTATTATGTATTGAGCTCTCAACATGAACTATATTAATTAGATATTTCAATGTTAAAAAAGGGCCTGCTTAGAATCATACCCAAAACCAACTTACCAGCATATATATGTATATATATATATATATATATATATATATATATACATATACATACATACATACATACATACATACATATATATATATATATATATATATATATATATATATATATATATATATATGAGGGTAAGTAAACAAACAAATGTGTTTATTTTTATATAGCTTTAACCCGACAATTTTTGGAGGATATGTGCTTAATTGAAGTCATACCTAATTTTTAAAATTAATTTGTTAATAATTAATGAATTTAGGCGGGCATATATGTTCAAA
>CM042162.1:56596121-56601121 GCA_023376005.1 Doryteuthis pealeii
TTCAGCAATGCTGTTGTCGGTAGGGTCACAATTCTTCCTCTGAATTCCAATTCCTCGAGTCTCTTTTCTAAGCTTTTGGGGACCATTCCAAGAGCACCAACCAAAATTGGTATCATTTTTACCTCATATTCCACAGTTTTTTCAGTTTATTTATTATTATTTCACTCCTTTTGTGTTTTTCACAGCAGTAATAGCTAATGGTATTTCACGGGAGTCTGAATGACAAAAAGGGTCCTCAGGTCTCCAGGACTTTCCTGAGTATTTTAGCTGATTGCAGATATTCAGTAATCTGGATGGTCTCAATTCTTCCTATCACTCCTAGCAAGATTTTCAAACCAGCGTTAACTAGTGGTCTTTCACTGGAGGCTAAGTGACAGCAAGTCTTAGGTTTGCTGGACTATTATTATTATTACTATTATTATTATTATTTTCACTCCTTTCACTGGAGGCTGAGTGACAACAAGTCTCCTTAGGTCTCCAGGACTCTTCTGAGTATTCTAGCCGATTGCAGCAGTGCAGTAGTCTGGATAGTCTCAATTCTTCCTCTGATTTCCAGATCCTCCAGTCTTTTTTCCAAGTTTATTGGGACCGTTCCAAGTGCACCAACTACAATTGGTATCACTTTCACTCTCATATTCCACAGCTTTTTTCAATTCTCTGGCAAGGTCAAGGTATTTATCCATCTTTCCATTTTCCTTCAGCTTCACCCTGTGATCTGCTGGGACCACAAAGTCCACCAGTTGACACATTCTCTTTTTTTTTTGTTAATCAACACTAGGTCTGGTCTCCTGGCTGGATAGAGTGATCCGTCTTTATTTCAAAAATTATTATTATTATTATATCATTATTTTAGAGTTCTTCACACCAGCACTAGCTGATGATATTTCACTGGAGTCTGAGTGACAGCAAGTCTCTTCAGATCTCCAGGACTCTTCTGAGTATTTTGGCAGATTGCAGCAATGCAGTATTCTGGATGGTCACATATTATTATTATTATTATTATTATTATTATTATTATTATTATTACTTTCATGATGATATCACTTAAATATTGTTATGGGGACTTTATTATTATTATTATTATTATTATTATTATTATTATTATTATTATTATATCACTATTAGAGTAATTCAATTCCTTCTTAAAATACTTGGATCTTCTTTGTAATATTTTTTTATTCAGTCGTTTGAAAGAAGAAGACAAAAAAAGACAGTTGTCATTTCTATCTCATATGAAATCAGTAGCAAACCAGATTACATAAATTGTAGCCTTTGAATCAACACCAGGAGGGATAATCAACACTCCTGGGGGTAATAAACATGGTGGTCTGTCCTAACAGATAAAACAAATACAAGGAAAGACGACAAAATCTTTACAAAATTATATCATAAGAAATGCATAGATACTGTCTATCTGTGCACCAAGTATAATAACTAGAGAGGTAGGCTAGTAAGGCATTGTTAGTGAGTTCGTTTCTTACTGGGTGCCCCATACTTACTTATGCTTGGACTACATCTATTTATCTATCTATCTATCTATCTGTTTGTCTGTCTCTCTGTTCATATCTATCTATCTATCTTAGTCTGTTCTTATCTATCTTCACATGAGCAATTGTGTTATACACATATTAGGGTGTATTTAGTCTGTTTCATTCTCTCTCTCTCTCTCTCTCTCTATCTATCTATCTATCTACTTCTCTATCTTTAAGTGGAACCCACACTTATATATATATATATATATATATATATATATATCAATCTGTTCACATCTATTTTTCTCAATCTGTTTAAATCTATCTATCTATCTATGTGTGTGTATGTGTGTGTGTATCTATCTATCTATCTATCTATCTATAATCTATATATATATATATATATATATATATATATGATTTTATTTGAAAATGGTGACTTACTGGTGAAATTGACCCCAACAACAAAATACATGAGTACAATCGGCTGCAATTAATCAATATCTTGATTAGTTCAGTGGATTTAACCCTGAAGATCCTTATGATGAAACTCGAGTAGGTTATTCCTGTGTATACCATTATAATGATAATATATATATATATATATATATATATATATATATATATATGTGTGTGTGTGTCTGTGTGTGTTTATCTATCTATCTATCTATCTATCCATCTATCTATGTATCTAAACACACAAACAAACAAACAAGGGCAGAGTGGGATTGTCATCGAGTGATAGTAGTTAAACAAGTCTTGCAAGTGCAGGTTGTGTTGTGAGTTCAATTCTTACCGGATGCTCACTACCAATGTATTTGAACTAAGTGAATATTTAGGAATGGAGACAAAAGTTTTTATAAACTTGATTGATTACATAATAAAGGAAGAAAGGCATTAACAAAGAAAAATATATATACATTTTTTTTTAAATTTAGAAAAGACGATTGCTTTTAAAGATTCCCGCTCAATAAATTCAAATGAGTCATCTAAATATTCCAGTTTTTAAAATGTTTATTTCTATGTAGATGCCTTCATCTCTATATATAAAGTTGTAGTTCCTGTCTGTCTGTTTGTTTGTCTGTTTATACACATATTTTTATGTTAAAGCATGCAATTGTATTGTTTTCGAAAAAAGTTTCTAAGATATGTTTATTTCGCATGGAGACTTTCTAAATGGCTACCGGCTTGTTTCAAAGTGAAAGTCAAGGGAGGTTACTCTAATTGCCTTATTTGCTAGGAAATTAGCCAACTAAAGGTGAAAATTACCTTTTATTTTGCCACGTTTCTCGGTATGTGAATCCTGTTATGTAACGTCCAAGCTAATAATTATTTTTCGCTTACTGATAATTAAAACCCCTGAACTGGTTCAGCCGTGTCGTTACTGCCAAAGGATTAGGATTATCCGCATTTAGTATTGCTAGGGTTCAGGAGATTAGTGGAGTGTCTCATTGTCGGTATCAGCCAAACAGCGAGGGAGTCTATCTTCTTTTCGCTAGCACTAGAGCAGGAAAGATTATTCTTTTGCTGAGGTGGAGCGCCACACCTACCGTCAGCTCCCCACTTTACTGCAAAAATCAAATTACCCAAATCTGTGCTACTCATGCGCTGAGTTGGCGGGGACCGATATCGAACCTGGAATCTTGCGATTCCAAGGAGGGTGCTCTATCGACTGAGCTAAACCAGTCCCATGACCCTATAATTACATATATTCTGAAACTACATTAAACAGGGCACTTGGATGAGTATATTTCCTTTTGATCAAAGGGGGACCCCCGGAGCGGGGGCACATACTTCCTCCAGAAATTTTTTCTCTTTGATTTATATGAAATTTAAACCATACGTAAATAACAAAATATGATGCCTATTCACAAACTTTCAACAAATTTCGATAATATTAAGACACCCTTAAGCTCATTTGGTAGAGTTTCGGCTAGGAATCAAAAGGTTCCTGGTTTGATAACAGCCCTCACCAACTCAGCGTATGAATAGCACAGAGATCTGTGCAGTAAAGTGAGGAGCTGATGGCAGGTGCAGCATTCCACCTCAGACACTAATATTAGTCTAGCGCTACTGAAAAGAGGATAGACTCTCGTTGTATGGCTTATACTGACATTAGGCCACCTCGCCGACTTTACTTACTTATATATATATAATATATATATATATATATATATATATATATATATGAGGTTAAGTAAACAAACAAATGTGTTTATTTTTATATGGCTTTAAGCCGACAATTTTTGGAGGATATGTGGTTAATTGAAGTCGTACCTAATTTTGAAAATTAATTAGTTAATAATTAATGATTTTAGGCAGGCATATATGTTCATTTTCTTGATTTGTTTAGCTTTACATTTGAACATATATGCCGACCTAAATTCATTAATTATTAACTAATTAATTTTCAAAATTAGGTATGACTTCAATTAAGCACATATCCTCCAAAAATATATATATATATATATATATCAATTCATTGCAATTAACCCTGAATATCCTTATGGTGAAACTTGAGTAGGTATATTTCTATATACACCTTAATACTATGTATATACATTATATATATATATATATATATATATATACTTATATTATCCAATGGGCAGGTAAGTTGGGGATGATTCTATGAGTTACTCTAATATCTAATTAAGTGTGTGAAGGTAGGGATGAGTAAATTCAGACTGATAGGCACCATACTACCCCCACACCTCTTCAAACCTAGGCCGACTGAGATGGGACATAGAAGGGTACGAGATGTTCCATTTATCGAAACGGGTAAAATATTACAATGAGGCTTTAACAGAAATGGACCCACTTGAATTAGCGGGCCACACACTGACAAACGATTCTTTCCTATCTTGCATAAACCCCAACCTCCTTTCGGGTGGAGAAAATGCATTAAGATAATAATTTATTTAAAGTGAAACAAGTTTTTTTTTTTTTTTTGGAGTAGGGTGCGATGCATTCACCTTGGTTTATAGAAATTGCAGAATAACTTCCTCCTTCCAACCATCTCTCTTTTTCTCTCTCTCTCTCTGTCTCTCTGTCTCTCTCTCTCTCTCTCACACATACACACTGTCACTTTATCTATCTATCTATCTATCTATCAATTTATCAAAATTTGTTCCTTTCTGTATCTACCTTAGTCAGTTCATATCTATCTATCTATCTATCTATCTATCTATCTCAGTCTGTTCATATTTATCTATCTGTCTATCTATCTATCTATCTTAGTCTGTTCATATCTATCTATCTATCTATCTTAGTTTGTTTATATCTATCTATCTATCTATCTCAGTCTTTTCATATCTATTTATATATCTATCTCAGTCTGTTCATATCTATCTATCTATCTCTCTCTCTCTCTCTCTCTCTCTCTCTATATATATATATATATATATATATATATATATATATCAGTCTGTTCATACCTATCTATTTATCTATCTATCTATCTATCTATCTATATCTATTTATCTATCTATCTCTCTTAGTCTGTTCATATCTATCTATCTATCTATT
>CM042162.1:56603621-56643621 GCA_023376005.1 Doryteuthis pealeii
ACCCTGTAATCTGCTAGGACTGCAAAATCTAATAATTGACAAGTTTTCTTTTTCTTGTTAATCAAATCTAGGTCTGGTCTTATGGCTGGCATAAGGTGAACCATCTTAATCACAAAGTCCTAGAGAATGTTATGTTTCATTCTCAAAAACAGATTCTGGTTTATGCATATAACATTTTGTTGTATGGTCAAAATTTAATTTTTTGCATAATTCCCAGTGGATCACCTTCCCAATCAAGTCATGCCTATCTTTGTATTCTTGTTGTGCTAGTTTTCTGCATTCACTTAATACATGGTATATTGTCTCATTTCTGTCATCACAAACTCTACATTTGCGGTTTTGTTGTGTCTTATTTCTTTTTGCTTTGATATAATTTGTTCTTATATCATTGTTTTGAGCAACAATTATAAGCGACTTAGTTTCTCTCTTGAGGTTTCCTCTTCTTAACCATGTTCAAGTCTTTTCATGTGCAACCTCCCCAATTTGTTGCTTGAAGTATTCATATAATTGTTTTTCTTCCCATTTCTGTTTTCTTTTTTTTTGTTATTGCTTTTCTGCTTATCCATATGTTGTAACTGCTGTTATTGGCTGCCGTAATTAATCTTTCCTTGCTCTATTTTGTGTAGTCTTCTCGTCCTTGGATTGGGACATCTATGCAATCCTCTATGTTAGCAGATCTTTCCACCTTCCTTTCTTGATACATATAGCCTATCTCTATCATCTCTAGGGTGTCAAGCCTTGTGCATTGTCACTAATTTTCTAGTCTTTTGGTTAATCTGTCTGAGTTCCTCTTTTGTACATTTTAAGAATGGCCCAGAGTATCTTATAATGGAGACGGCCCAGAGTATCTATTCTCTTGAATACAGCAGAGTTTGAAGGACTTGAAGTTGAGTTTTTTAGTAAGTTTTTCATGTTAGTGAGTGAGTGAGCTTTCACAACTGTAGATGGAAGCTGTTAAGAAATTGTCCAAAATCTCTGATGTTGTAACCCGACTACTGAGATTTTAGACAATTACTAAATAGCCTTCATCTTCAGTTGCGATATCGTCCTTGCAAACCTAAACTACAGTCTTCAATAATTTTTGGACACTCCTTGTATATAAAAATAGCTTTATCCTGAAGACTCATTGGGGAATATAGAGATGCAACTCCAACTTTGGTCTTGAATAAATTTTACACACTCCTTGTATATAGATATAACTTCATCCTATAGACTCCTTGAAGAGTATAAGGATGCAGCCTCACCTTCAGTCTTAAATACTTTTTATACATTTCTTATATATAAATATGACTTCATTTTACAGACACATTGAGGAGTATATATATTTATCAAGCAGGATGCAACACAAGGTCAATTTCTTAAGCAGAGTTTAATAGGTTTGAATTCAGAGTTTTCTTTCTCCTAGACTGGTTACCTAGCCATGGTTAAAGAGCCCAATCTACCCTACTATTTACCTATAGCTGGAAGGAGAACTGGATTCATACCTTTCGCAAGGGTATTAGCGCCATGTGAAATTTCAACAGCTTCGTCTAGGAATTGAACTCAGGTCGACAAGTCCATTTTCTATGACTCTAACCATTAGACAACATGCCTCATCGAGGAGTATAGGGATGCAACCCCCCAAATTTTGTGAGGGTGCTGCAGTTATCATGGCAAGAAAATCATTATGGAATAGAGTTGCTAACTGACTGGTTTTGAATTCAGAGTTTTCCTTCTACACTGGTTTTCATATCAAGACTAAAGAGCCCAGTCTACCTAACAATGTATCCATAGCTGGGAAAGGGAGAGATGGATTCATGCCTTTCCCAGGGGCATTAATGTGAAATGAAAGGCAAATAGCCATTTACTGGATTTGAATTTGGCTTGTCAAGTTCATTTCGTATGATAATAACCATGACATTTCATTTATATAGAAATAAAAAAACACTATTATATAGTCATATATATACTATTTGTACATTCCCATACACACAAACCTATATATATATATATATATATATATATATATATATATATATATACTTTTTGACACACCTTGTATTCTGAAAAAACGTAACATTCCATTCATTTTTCATTTCTATCTTGGTACCTTTTTGATACACTTTGTATTCTGAAAAAAATGAATGAATGGAATGTTATTTATTTCCAAAATACAAGGTGTGTCAAAAAGTACAAAAATCTCGATAGTTTTTGACACACCTATATATATATATATATATATATATATATATATATATAGAGAGAGAGAGAGGGGGAGAAACTTTCATATATATATATATATATATATATATATATATAAGTCTATGTATACAAATCACTGTTGAAAAGCAAAAAGATATAGATAAGTAATCAGTATAGGTGGGACGACATTGATAGATTGATAAAGCTGAGATGAAATGAATTATCTTAAAAGAATAATGGAAGAATGATGAATATTACTATAAATTGAATCGTAAGTGAATGAGAGAGAAAGAGATGAATTTCAATCCACGTAAAACATATAAAAAAACCCAAAAGGATCAATAAAAATAGGGACAAACAAGAATAATAATTTGTAATATTGATAATAAACAGTATAAAAATAGTCATTAATCTATTAATAATGGAGATTCACTCTCTATTTGTCTGTAACAAAAACTATGTCACTGCTTACGTCACATTAGCCAAAACCATCATAGCAGAATAAATACACTCAAAATTTGAGCATGTAATGTTAGACATTCCTCATTGTTTTTTAAAACAAGTTTTAATAAATACATGCTTGATATTATGTATTTATATATAGTTTGTTTTATCTTGATATATATTTAAAGTTATCAGAACTAAGTTTCCATTTCAAATTGTTTTATTTCTTTTACTCCTTTAATAAATTTGATGATTTTACTTACTTATGGTACAAACTCTCTGACATTGAATTTTTAACTCCCACTACTTCCGGGTTAGCTCAGTCGGTAGAGCATTTGGCTAGAAACCAGAAGATTCCTAGTTCAATACCGGCCCTCGCCAACTCAGCGTTATGAGTAGCACAGGGATCTGTGTGGTAAAGTAAGGAGCTGATGGTAGGTGTGGCGCTCCACCTCAGATGCAAAAACAATCTCCTAGGTCTAGCGCTAGTGAAAAGGGGATAGACTCCCTCGCTGATTGGCTGATACCGACATTAGGCCGCCCCGACGACTTTTTACTTTTTTACTTCAGGCAATATCTTTCAAAAAATTAATTTTTACACCACCCAGAGGGCATTATTTTATTTTGCTAGTAACGATAATAATGATAAGGATAATAATGATGATAGAGTCAGGAAAAGGTGATGTGTGGTGTAATGGATACAATCATATAAAATGAACATGACGAGATGAGTTCAAATCCTGGACGAGGCTGAAGAAGGCAGGAGGTCACATCAGCTGAAACTTGTATATAAAAATAAAGATGAGGACAATAGTTTAAAAAATCCAAATAATACAAATTAACAAATCCTGGAAGCAGCACCCCACAAAAGGGCAGCTGTACAGCTACTTGCCTCCTATCACAAAACCCATCTGGTTATCTATTTATCAAACCCTCCACAAACATGATGCAACACATAGTCCAATTTCTTAAGCAGAGTTCAACAGGTTTGAATTCAGAGTTTTCCTTCTCCTAGACTAATACTGGATGCTGTGCAGAGGACATTCCAGGAGCAATACATGATAGGGATGTGCGTCGAGGAAAATTCATGGAGATCCGTGCTGTTGGCAAAACTTGAGGATGATGATGATGATGTGATGATGATGATGATATGTGTATTAGTGTGTGTGTGTGTTTGTATATGTGTATCTGTGTGCTTGTGTATGTGTATGTGTGTGTAGTGTGAGTATATGTGTGTATATGTATGTGCATATGAGATGCACTGTAAAGTTTCATGCTCAAAGCTATATTTACCAAAGCAGAAATGAACCATGAATGAAATATTAATTTTCTTCCCTTTATCCCCCCCCCCTCGGTCTGGTGAGTTGGGGGGGGGCTGTAATTGCACAATCCTGTGTTCTGACAAAAAAACATCACTCAAAAAGCACCAAAACCGATGATCAAAAAGGATTGAAAATTGCCACTGACTTGTCTAGACTTGAGATGAATTTTCAGTCTAGGAAAAAAGAAAAATTGGTACACATCTAGTGTTATATAATCTATGAGCAGCTTATAAATTATGAACGTACCTGTAGTTACTTGCTTACTTGCTGTCCATCGTATCCGATGATGATACCACACAAATCATGTTCCTCAAGTTTATTCGGTCTCTGGTTGCATCTTGCCAACTGCCTATGGGGATGTTAAAGTCCTTAAGGTTTCTCTTGATGTTGTCTTTGTACCTGAGCTTTGGTCTACCGATTCCACGTGATACCTCTCTTAGTTGGGAGTACAGAATTTTCTTTGGTTGTCTGTCATCCCCAAGTCTGTTTAAGTAGTAGTTAGAACTTTGAAAAGATTTATAGACTAGCCAAGGTCACGTGGTTTACTCCTCAAGCCAATCAATAAAACATACTGCATGGCTGATACATTACTTAAACACTGATACTTGCCACAGTACACCTGCAATCATTGATGAGGAACTTACCACCATTGACGAAGGAACTGAGGACTCTTTACCAGGAACTGAGGACTCTTTACCAGAAGAACCAAAGAATTCATTATCGGAGGACTCTTTACCAAGGATCCAATTCCACTGGACAAGCGCTCTTGCTTGAAGGCCAAAGGATGGCCCATAAAAACTTGACACCCTTAACCAGAGAGAATGTTCAATGAGTTAGACGACCTAGATGAACAACCAAAGTAAGATCATCATTATCTCCCATCTATATTCTGTCTGTCCCTCTCTCCATTATACACCCAATGTCATATAAAGGCTATATAACACTAGGTCACTTACACAAACCTGTGTTTCACCTAAAATTGCTGATCAAAAAGTACCAGGACCAAGTATCATTAAAAGTACAAGGGAGATTAAAGAATTTACCTTTTGTTTTATGGAAGCCAAGTGCATCGTAGATGATTAGCACAAAGTGGAATATAATCAGCAGCATCCAAGATTTGAACTCTAGTCACTGATTTCATTTTCTATGATAAAAACCCTTATGCTAAGCATGCCTCAATGTTTGTTTATATATGTTTTGTGTTTATATTTCTTCATATGTGGTCACTTCTGTATATATATATATATATATATATATATATATATATATATATATATATACAAATTTTTGGTACAGCTGAATTTATATAGGATAAATCCTATATATATATATATATGAAAATTAATTAGTTAATAATTAATGAATTTAGGCGGGCATATATGTTCAAATGTAAGGCTAAACAAGTCGAGAAAATGACATTTTCTCGACTTGTTTAGCCTTACATTTGAACATATATGCCCGCCTAAATTCATTAATTATTAACTAATTAATTTTCAAAATTAGGTATGACTTCAATTAAGCACATATATATATATATATACAAATTTTTGGTACGGCTGAATTTATATAGGATAAATCATATATATATATATATTTACCAGCCTCTCTGTATGAGCAAGATGTGACAAACAGGTCAATTTGTTAAGCGGAGTTTTAGCAAGTTTGAATTCAGAGTTTTTCTTTACCTAGATCCCAGTCTGCCCTACTATTTACCCATAGTTAGTAGTAGAGCAGTTGAATGCATACCTTTCCCAAGGGTATCAGCACCATGTGAAATACAAACAGCCTCGTCCAGGATTTGAACTCAGGTCGACAAGTACAATTCCTACAACTCAACAATTACACCATGCATCTCCATATATATGTTTGTATGTTTGTGTGTGTGTGTGTGTGTTTGTAAGAGAGAGAGAGAGAGAGAGAGAGAGAGAGAGAGAGAGAGAGAGAGAGAGAGAGAGAGAGAACAGTTTGCCACATCTAATTAAATTTGCAGGTGAGTTCACTGCATAAATTTAAAAAAAATAATCTGATTAAATTTGAGATTTTAATTTTTATAAACATTTTTTTAAAAACATTTTGACAGGTGGGATCTGTTTTTGAGGTGATCAAATAAAATTTTGATTTCCTCGTATACAAAACAAAAATGTAAGTAATACATTTTTCATAATTGCATTATGTAAAAAATTAATTTTCATCTGATGATATTAGTTTTTATTTTAATTTTAATGAGGCACACATAGAGCAATGATTTTTGTTATAAGAAATGGACTTAGTGAACCAAGTTCAAATCCTGAATGAAGCCTGTCTGAATGGCAACCAGTCTAGGAGAAGGAAAACTCTGAATTCAAATCCTCAATAAAAGTTGCAGAGGAACTTGCCTAAGTGGAGTGGAAAAACCAGGAGCTTGAATTCCAATGACAGTCCAATATTGTGTTCATTGATGTTGTGAGGAGGGGAGATTTGCAGCATGGAAACTGGCAATCTTCCATATGACCTTATACAGGCCTGTGCCAAAATCCAAGCATAGACCTGTGACACTCTAGGATGCCAGAAACATATATATATATATATATATATATATATATATATATATATATGGTATTTGTGGAAAAAGTGACTTATCGGTGAAAATGGTCACAATGGTTAGTTGATGCAAGTTTCACAATGATAAGACAGCGATATAAAAAATATAAATTGCTCAATACGTTATTAGAGCAAATTTATTATCATAAAGGTACACAGTAATAACCGACTCGAGTTTCCCCATAAGGATCTTCAGGGTTAAATCAACTGGATTAATCAAGATATTGATTGATTGCAGTCGATTTCATGTAAAAAATACACACCTGAAATCGACTGCAATTAATCAATATCTTGATTAATCCAGTGGATTTAACCCTGAAGACCCTTATGGTGAAACTCGAGTAGGTTATTACTGTGTACCTTTATGATAATATATATATATATATATATATATGTGTGTGTGTGTGTGTGTGTGTGTGTGTGTATTATGAAGGATTGAGCACTCTTGGATAAATTACTGACTTAATATTGCTCCAAGCTCAGAGCATTTGGCTAGAAGCCACAAAGTTCTTTGTTCGATACCAGCCTCCCCAACTCATTGTATGAGTAGCACAGGGATCTGTGCGGTAAAGTAAGGACCTGATGATAAGATGTGGTGCTCCACCTCAGATGCAAAAACAATCTCCTTGATCTAGTGCTAGTGAAAAGGGGATAGACTCCCTCGCTGATTGGTTGATACCGACTTTAGGCCACCCCAATGACTTTATTTACTTTACTTATATATATATATGTATATATATATATATATATATATATATATATATATATATTATCCTTTCTCCAATTTTTGAAGTTTGAGGCAGACACTATTGGAAAGGCGACCACATTGAATCATTTCAATTTGAAATCATAGTAGATGCTTTATTTTTTTTTAATGATAATATTATTAGGATTATTTATATATATATATATATATATATATATATATGAGAAGTAAATAAACAAACAATGTGTTTTTGATATTGCTTTTAGCCGACAATTCATTATTAAACGAAAAATCTGGGAAGGCCAGCTAGTGTAATGGTTAGTGACCCTGACTGTGAGCCTGGCAGCTAGGGTTCGAATCACACACGAAGCAGCTTTCCTGTCTATAACTCTGCTGATGAGGCCTAATAGGCTGAAATGCGCATACAGCGATTGACTTTTTCTCATTTGAACATATATGCCTGCCTAATTCATTAAATATCAACTAATTAAATTTCAAAATTAGGTATGACTTCAATCAATTAAGCGCATATTCTCCCCAATATATATACATATATATATATATATATATGTACATAGCATCAGGCTTTTTCTCAGTCCATTGCAGGACTCAGATCTTCCCAAGGTTTATAAGACAAGGAAAGTCTTGAATCTTACCCTATCATACAGGTCCACAGTGTATCGGCTGAGGATTCCAATGCAATTTTCTTTGTCCCAGGCTACTACGACTAAAGAGGCCACTTTGCCCTATTGTTGTTCTATAGTTGAGTGGAGTATACAGAGATTGTTGTCTATTCTAAGGGCATCACCATGAAGGGCAATGCAAACAGTGCTGGCAGTAATTTGAAACTGCCTCAAAAATTATACAATATATATATATATATGTATATATATATATGTATATATATATGTATATATATAAATGTATATATGTAAAGGTGATTAGAAAAAAACAATAGACAGTTTTTATTGGAGTAAAACTATTTAAGATATTAACATCGACAATGCAGAGAAACTCTTGAGGTTTATTACATCTTCTTATAGATACTTGCTCGGTGCACACTTAGTCACACGGCATATATCTCGGCAGTAGTCGAATTTTTGTCTGTATGTTAACTTATCTTCATCAACATTAACAACAGCTGTTGAGATATGTTCTTTCAGATCATGAACATTAACAAGAAGGGAAGGAACAAATAGAGTATTGCCATGAAATAAGTACATACAAGATAATATTTCTATAAAAAGTTGGTTTCATTCTTAACCAAATAAATCAGAACTTTATTATTTCTTGTGGAAAAAAGTGGATATAATCAGGTATTATTTATTACCTAACTTCTTTATCAATACATTGGCTCTTAAAAAATTGATATCCCTACTAAGTATAAAGTGCTTCATTTTTTTAAATGATTGTGAACTTTATTAAATATTGGCTTTTAAAACATTGAAATTGCTACTAAGTATAAAGTGCTTCATTTTTTTAAATGATTGTGAACTTAATTAATATATTGGCTTTTAAAATATTGAAATTACTACTAAGTATAAAGTGTTTACCAATTTAAAATCATTGTAAACTTTATTAATACATTGGCTTTTAAAACATTGATATTGCAACTAAGTATAAAGTGTTTACCAATTTAAAATCATTGTAAACTTCATTAATACATTGGCTTTTAAAACATTGATATTGCAACTAAGTATAAAGTGTTTACCAATTTAAAATCATTATAAACTTTATTAATACATTGGCTTTTAAAACATTGATATTGCAACTAAGTATAAAGTGTTTACCAATTTAAAATCATTGTAAACTTTATTAATACATTGGCTTTTAAAACATTGATATTGCAACTAAGTATCAAGTGTTTACCAATTTAAAATCATTGTGAAGATATATTTTGTACTGCATATAATTAGGGACCATAATTGTTAAACTGTGTCTTCAACTTGAAATAACCCAATAAGGGTTGACATGCTATAAAACCAACCAACCAACCAATCAATCTACTGAGAATATATGATTATAATCCTTTTTTTATAAGGAATTTAATTTTTTTCTATTTGTTTTTGTTTTCTTTGTTTAATGGCATATTCACCTTTGTGGGTTATTTGATGCCAAGTCATCCTTGTAGAAAAACAGTAGTGGTCAATAATGTTGAGATACATAGTTTCAAGTCATCTACATTAACAAGAAGGGGAGGCACAAATAGAATATTGTTTAGAAATAAGTAGACACTAAATAATTTTCTTAATAAAAAGCTGATTTTATCCTCAACGAAATACATCAGGATTTTATTTCAAAAGTAAAGAACAAGGCTGAACGCTTATTTCTGCCAAGAAAGATAACTATTATATAAGGTGTGTCAAAAAAGTATTGATGTTTTTTGTACTTTTTGACACATCTTGTATTTCGAAAAAAATTAATGTTCCATTCATTGTTCATTTCTATCTTGTTAAATACAGCTTCAAATTCAGCACTTTTATAACACACCTTGTATTCTGAAAAAAATTAACGTTCCATTCATTGTTCATTTCTATCTTGGTAAATACAGCTTCAAACTCGGCACTTTTATGATATACTTTGTATTCTGAAAAAAAATTAATGTTCCATTTATTGTTCATTTCCATCTTGGTAAATACAGCTTTAATCTCGATGACACACCTTGTATATTAACCTTTTTTTTTTGCTTGTCTGTCCTCACAAGAAAAAAGAGTTCTGGTTGAATTTCAATATCAACCCCTAATGCATTATTGAATGTTGACATCTGATCATTTGGGATCTATTTATACTGTCAATGTTTCAGTGCAATAATTTTTAATTATACTTTTGTATTTGACTGTAATAGTTATTTGTTTGCACACAGTTACAGAGTAGGTATTTACCCAACCCATTCACATCGGATAGAATGTGACACAAGGTCACATGTTTGGGAAATCCAATGAGGATCAAAAGGATAGTAGTAATAAATCTGTGAGACCAGCTTGCATAACCATTATATCAAGATGGAAGCCCGTTTTTACCCAACCTGTTTGCATTGGGTAGGATTTGATACAAGTTCACAAGTATTACTTCCAGATTCACTCTGACCCGGAGTGGCAATACTTGTTACTGTCCCATCTATGAGTAAAAGAAATCTGTTTGAAAATGATCAATATTAGGTAGGAATACTTGAAACCAGTAGAAGGGTGAAACATGATAAAATGTAGGGCTGTATTCACTGAATTGAACTTTTCCTGTAGTATTGTTTGTTTGTCTGTTTGTTTTAATTTATGGCATATCAAGCATGGTGGGTTATTTAATGCCAGCAAAGTTTTGAAAGATTCATAGTGATAGTTTGGAAGAAAAACTTTAAACTCAATTTTTTTTGCAAACAAATTTTCTAACCCATATATGGGACCCTAACAGGTACTACCACTCCAGGTCAGAGTGGACCTGGGAGCAGTGGTGATGAAGGGTTATTCCACATTCCCCAGACCTCCAGAACTGGAACCTCATCATCAGTTAGAGTTTAACATCATTCCTAGGACATGAAGACCCTCAGTCACTGCCTTCTAGCACCCATATTATTAAAAGGTTTAGGGGTGTTGCATGTTGTGGACTGCTTAGTCTTCATTCTATCTTTCTGGAGTTACCAAAAGTCTTGGAGGGGAGATCAAAATCCCCACTGACAAAGGGGATGTCAGATTTTATCAAAAAAAGCCAGCATCAGGAAGCTAAAATAATGGAATTTCGAGGAAGGGGGTTAAGTTGTTATTCAAAAGTAGTGGAACCACTGGTATTTCAAATTTCAAAAAATAATTAAAAAAATTAAAATGTGTATCTTTATAAAAAAAACAAAACAAACTATGTCCTTAAGCATCACAGGTCATCACCCATGGCAAACAGGTGCCCTCATTGGGGGCTGGGGTGTCTTATCCCTCAGCAGAGATGCAGTCGGTGTATTCTAAAGCCCCAGCTGACAGGGATGTGAAGTATTGTTAAGTGATGTTGATATAAAATTGATATAAATAAACATAGATATTTAGAAATTAAAATAATTGTTTGTTCAAAATATTCTGTTAGCTTTCTTGATCCAAATCAAAATTCCTAATATTTGTAAATGAATATTAAAGATTATAGATAAGTATTTACTTGAATATTCATTTCATTGAAACATTTCTGAAATGTTGTGTTTGTTAAGAGATGTTGAAATAAAGTGTCCATAGATATTTAGAGATTTATCTATTCAAAATATTCTATAGAATTTTGTGTTGAAATCCTCTTTGTGAGGCTTCAAAATCTTATTATAATGGATATTGTGTGTGTGTGTCTGTAACTATATCACTATTCAAGTCACAATTCTCCAAGTTATTTACGTTATTCTTGTACCATTGTTTGAGGAAATAGCATCAAAGATTGTCTACAAAAATGAACCAAAAATTCCCGTTTTCACAAAATTTAGCATAGAAATTGGTTAGAAAAATACAGCAATTTCATTGTTTAAAACAGAAAAGGTTGTCATTTTAAACGAAACGAATAAAATATAGCTAGAATTCAAATTGAAAATATGCTCCCACACCTCCGATATGCTGTTTTTTTACCTAATAATTAAGCCTATTATCAGGGATACCATTTTAAAAGATTGAAATCTATTTCATCAAACGAAAGGAAAGTTTTCAAGAAAAATATTTTGGGTGGTAATTCTTTATGTTAATTTGCAACTTTTGCCACATTGGAGAGAGATATTACAGTTCCAAAATCGACCTATCCTTCTGGACATAGCCGTTTGCATTTCACATAGTGCTAATATCCTTGGGAATGGTGCAAATCCAACTATTTTCTCTCCATTTATAGGTAAACAGTAGGGCAGATTAGACACTTTAACCTTGATATGGCGACTGATCTAGGAGAAGGAAAAACTCTGAATTCAAACCAAAGGGGATTTCTTCTCATTAGTCAAAACTAGTTTGAGAGCTCCCCCCCCTCCTACTTCAACTCCTTTTCTTCTTCTTTCCTTCTTACCAAAAACTAACAAGAAGACCGTAGAGTAAAACAGTAGAACATTGTGACTATAATAACCAAGATGTAGACAGTAAAGTAAGTAGAGTCGTCAGGGTGGCCTAAAACCAGTATCAGCCAAACAACGAGGGAGTCTATCCCCTTTTCTCTAGCTCTAGATCAAGGAGATAGTTTGACGTCTGAGGCGGAGCACCACAAGTAACATCAGCTCCTCACTTCACTGCACAGATCCCTGTGCTACTCATATTCTGAGTTGGTGAGGGCCAATCAGGAACCTTATGGTTCCCAGCCGAATACTCTACCGATGGAGCTGAGTGAATACCAATTTTTTTTCATGGCAAAAAGATCTTGATGGTGGTGGTTGTGGTAATGATGCTGCTTCTGGTTATGTGGATGATGATGATGGCTGACATCTGATCAAAATGGTATTCTTGATGGTTACAAATTAGTCTAACCATTCCTATCATATTTTTCTCAAACTTGAGATGTATAATTTCCAACAAAAGATGGGCAAATAAAAGAAAATAAACAAAAAAAAAAAAAAACAAAAAAAACAAATAAAAACAAACATAAAAATATAACATTTTTTTAGAGAAGGTTTTAAAATTTTTAAAAGAAAATAGTCATTTTAATAAAAAAAAAAAAATAAGAGAAATTATTTTTTGAAATTTGAAATACCATTACCCCCCCCGCCAATTGGTTCCACTACTTTTGAATAACAACTTAACCCCCTCCTCCCACTTCCATTTTTTTAGCTTCCTGATGCTGGCTTTTTTAATAAATTCTGACATCCTCATTGTCAGTGGGGATTTTGATCTTCCCTCCAAGACTTTTGGTAACTCCAGAAAGATAGCCCAATTTCCAAAGCATCGGACCGAAAATCATGAAGAATTTGGTTCACTTTTCCAATATCAAGAAAAAAAAACTTGTTAACCTCTTTTGACTCAAGAGAAGGTTGGAAATTTAATTCCTCTCATTTCTCTTGTTACAGTTCAATAAATGAGGGTTGATAGTTTTGTAGTTTGAGCATTGTAGCAGAAGACTTGAGCTGTTTGTTTTGGTCCTAGCATACTTTGATTATTATCCCTACCTTTACAATGTTATCTTTAATATTTTTAATATGAAACAAATTCTAATTTCTTCATTATATGTACTAGTACAAAATAAAAAAACACCCTCCGGGCGATGTAAAAATAATTTTTGAAAGATATTGCTTGAGGAGGTGGAAGTTGAAAATTAAATGTCGGATAGTTTGAACCATAAATCATGAAATCATCAAATTTATTAAAGGAGTAAAAAAAGAAATAAAACAATTTGAAATCGAAAGTAAGTTCTATTAACTTTGAATATCTATTAAAATAAAACAAACTATATATAAATATATGATACTGGGGATGTATCTATTAAAGCTTGTTTTAAAAAACAATGAGGACTGTCTAATGTTGCATGCTCAAATTTTGAGCGTGTTTATTCTATGTTATGACGATTTATGACGGGTATAGTGACGTAAGCAGTGACGTAGTTTGTGTTACAGACAAAAACCGGAAGCGAATCTCCATTATTAATAGATAGATTGTTGTTATTTTAAGATAGATTCATTTCTTACTAGTAAAGCATCATCACCATCATGCCAACTCTTGCCATTTGTCCCTATCAGCCATGTGTTTTGGAAAGTCCTCTAGACGGCACCCAATGCCTGCATAGAGCTCATGAATGTAAGATTTTGCTGGGTGAGCAACACTGGCATGTCCATGTTAGGTCCACAGCAGAACGTCACTTATGAGTTCGTCCTTGCTTCTCCAACAGTATCCGGCATATCTTGTTAGTTTGCTAGTCGTAAGGTATTTTTTCTTGTGCAATCCACAGGAGAACGTCACTTATGAGTTCGTCCTTGCTTCTCCAAAAGTATCCGGTATGTCTTGTTAGATTTAAGGTATTCTAATTTTATTTTCTTGTACATTACACAGGAGAACGTCACTTATGAGTTCGTCCTTACTTCTCCAAAAGTGTGCGGCATGTTTTGTTAATTTTAGGGTATTTTAATTTTCTTTTCTTGTACACTACACAGGAGAACGTCACTTATGAGTTCGTCCTTGCTTCTCTAACAATAATAAAAAAAGAGAAATCTTAGGATATCTTTGTTTTATTTTCTATCATGAAAATTGCCAATGGAATCGCCTAAAACACTTGAGTTCTCACTAATAAATATTAATTCATTATTAAATTTTTTTTCCAAAAGTTTTTCGTAAGACGGGAAAAAGAAACGTTTTTTGACTTTTAAGGTGTTCCTGTTTTTTTTTAAAGACCCGACAACTTTTTTAAGCCACAGTTGCTTACACAAACAACAAAAATGATTAAAATACCTCCAATTCTTTTTGTGATTTAAAAAAGAATTATCGGTGCAAGTTGTAGAGTGTTTAATAGTTGTTGATCTTTTGTTTGTTTTGTTTTTGTTGTTTTTTGTTGTTGTTTTTGTTTTCCTTAAATGTTTTTACAGACATTTTCATGTGCTTTCTTCTAATTGAAGTGTTGCTAATTATTCACTTTCTGCCCTTCGCCAGATGGGCAGGATATCAGATGAACAGGCGTACACTGCGTAGACTCAGAAGAAATACATTTATGTACCCCGTGAACCTTTGACAATTTCCAGGAACAGATTACTCAACAGAGAAAACCATTCTATAAACAGAAAGACATCTGTTTCTTTCTGATTGGACAATCGGTTTTGCTGGAGAACAACTCAGGAACAATCCAGGAAACCATTTCATCACTTTAAGAAGAAGAAGAAGAAGAAGAAGAAGAAGAAGAAGAAGAAGAACCAAGGAAAGAAGAAGAAGAAGAAGAAGAAGAAGAAGAAGAAGAAGAAGAAGAAGAAGAAGAAGAAGAAAAGAAGCCAAAATACAATATTATTTTATGTATGTATGTGTATGTGTGTGTTTGTGTGTGTATGTGTATGCGTGTGTGTATGTGTTTGTATGTGTGTGTATGAGTATGTGTATGGGATATGTGCATGTCCGCATATGTGTGGGGTATGTATATGTGCGTATATATGTATATGTGTATATGTATGAATGGGTTTGTGCGTATATGTAGGAACAACACAGGAAACCATTTCATCACGTTAAGAAGAAGAAGAAGAAGAAGAAGAAGAAGAAGATGATGATGAAAAAGAAGAAGAAGAAGAAGAAGAAGAAGAAGAAGAAGAAGAAGAAGAAGAAGAAGAAGAAGCCAAAATACTATATCATTTTATGTATGTGTATGTATATATTTGTGTGTATGTGTTTGTGTGTGTGTATGGGTGTGTGTTTGTATGTGTGTGTATGAGTATGTGTATGTGATATGTGCATGTCCGCATATGTGTGGGGTATGTATATGTGCGTATATATGTGTATGTGTATATGTATGAATGGGTTTGTGCGTATATGTAGGAACAACACAGGAAACCATTTCATCACTTTAGAGAGAAGGAAAAAAGGCCAAAACACAATATTATTCTATGTATGTATGTATGTATGTATATATGTATGTATGTGCGTGTGTGTGTGAGTGCGTTTATGTACGTATCTGGGTGTGTGTGCGTGCGTACATGAGCGCGTATGTGTTTGATGTTTATATGTGCGTATGTATGTATATGTATGTATGTGTTTGTGCGTGTATGCGTATGTGTGTGTGAGTGTACATGCGTGTATGTGCATCTATGTGTGTGTATGTGTGTGAGTGTACGTGCGTGTATGTGGGGCCATATATGTATGTCTGTATGTGTGTATGCGTGCACACGCGCGTGTGTGAGTGAGTGTGTCTGTCTGTATGAGTGTGTGTATGTGTGCGTGTGTAGGAAGTCTATATGTGGAGGCGCGTGGTGTAATGGTAATAGTCATAGGAAATGGTCACGACGAGAATAGTTCAAATCCTGGACGAGGCTGTTTGTATTTCACATAGCGTTAATACCCTTGGGAAAGGTATGAATCCAACTATTCTTCCTCTAGTTATGGGTATTCTAGCTGATTTTAACAATGTTGATGTTTGGATTGTCTTGATTCTTCCTCTGATTTCTAATTCATCCAGACTTTTTTCTAGAGCCTTGGGGACCGTTTCAAGGGCACCAATTACAATTGATACGACATTTACCTTCATGTGCCACAGTTTTCTCAGTTCTCAGGCAAGGTCCAAATTTATTATTATTATTCACTCCTTTTGACTTTTCACATCAGCATTAGCTGATGGTCTTTCACTAGGGTCTGAGTGACAGCAAGTCTCCTCAGGTCTCCAGGACTCTTCTGAGTATTCTGGCAGATTGCAGCAGTGCAGTGTTCTGGATGGTACCAATCCTTCCTCTGATTTCCAGATTTTCCAAACTCTTTCCCAATCCTTTTGGGACCGTTTCAAGTGCACCAACTACAATTGGTATCACTTTGACTTTCATATTCCATAACTTTTTCAGTTCTCTGGCAAGGTCCAGCTATTTGTCCATTTTTTCTTTTTATTATTATTATTATTATTATTATTATTATTATTATTAATAATAATTTTGTACCACAGTATATGCTTGTAAAATCCCTTAATTTAACTTGATCACATATTCACAGAAAGCTCATGTATTAATACCACACATATCTATCGGTAATTTTTATTCTTTCTGTATATTTACATCCCTACCCTTGTCCGAGCAGGATGTGACACAAGGTCAGTGTTTAAGCGGAGTTTAACAGGTTTGAATTCAGAGTTTTCTTTCTCCAAGACCGTACCAAATTTAAAGAGTCCAGACTGCTCTACTATTTACCCATAGATGGCGGAAGGATAGTTGGATTCCTATTTTCCCAAGTGCATTAGCGCTATGTGAAAAGCCTTGTTCAGGATTTGAACTCGTGTCTCGGTGTCCCTTTTCCCACGTTCGATAACCATTACACGACGAATACCTCTATTTTTTCTGCATGACATTTTTTTATACCAAAATTGTCGTTCTGTTTGATTGTGAGCATTGACACTGAAGCAGTTTTTTTTTCTTCTCTCTTTCACTCGATCATGTTGGCAAAACACCCCCAGGTAAAGAGATACCCATACTCAATTACTGCTCCCTACCCCCTTTTAAGGGTTGGCTTTCAATAACACAATATACGCCCCGGGGGTATATAAGGTGTTTATCAACGAACGTTCTGCCTGGCCTCAATATCATTTTTCTTTTCTTTTTTTTGACCCATGTATCAATGTTGACTTCTTTTTATTCATCCTTGTTTCACACGACTTTTAACTGATGTTGTTAACACCGGGTGACTTGTAAGATACCCCTTAATCATACTCATTACATTTGGTAAAGACAATACATTCTAGTCATTTAATCACGTGTTTCTTCTTCTTCTTCTTCTTCTTCTTCTTCTTCTTCTTCTTCTTCTTCTTCTTTCTGAATTATTTGTAACTTTGACTTCATCTTAATTTCAATTGCTTTTTATCGAAACTTTTTATCGAGACATTATTTCTATGGCAACAAGGAACAGTGTGTATAAAAAATAATCCATATATTAATACTCTTAATGAAAAAGTAAATCCTGATTATCTAGTGTTCCTTATCCGCCGAATTCTTATTCCTTATGGGTGTCGTCACCTCAGTTTAATAATGGACATTTCCGTTTTTATTATAAAGAAAGAAAGGAAAGAAAAACGACATGATACATAGAAAATATAATAAGAAAGAAAAAAGTAAGTAGGAGAAAGATAGAGAAAGAGGTGAGCACGCGGAAGCGATAAGGGTCGTTAGTTACAATTGCACATAATGAAAAGGTGAAAAGAAGTAAAGAAAGAAAAGAGTGTGAGAGAGTTAAATCAAGATTATTATACATTTTACATGTTGAAATATTTTATCAATAGCTCTTAACATATCAAACGTTGTAATAATCAAATCCTCATACTGTAGTGTATCCACAGGTCCTGCTAGTAAAGAACAGTGAGAGTCGAATTCTTGCCCACTTTGGCCCCAGAGAAGTCTGGCTCTTCGTACAAGCTACTTTATGATAAAAGGTGTGAAAGCCATTCATATTGCAAAGACATAATAATAATAATAATTGGGACTTTGAGATAAAGACGGATGCCCCTATCCCAGCCAGGAGACCAGACCTATTGATTAACAAGAAAAGCGAACGTGTCAATTGGTAGATTTTGGGGTTCCAGAAGATCACAGGATGAAGAAGGAAAATGAAAAGATGGATAAATACCTGGACCTTACCAGAGAACTGAAAAACCTGTGAAATATGAGAGTGAAAGTGATACCAATTGTAGTTGGTGCACTTGGAAGGGTTCCAATAAACTTTGAAAAATGACTGGAGGATCTGAAAATCAGAGGAAAAATTGAGACCATCTACTGCACTGCTGTAACCGGCTAGAATACTCAGAAGAGTCTTGGAGACCTGAGGAGACTTGTTGTCACTCAGACTCCAGTGAAATACCATCAGGTGACGCTGATGTGAAAAACTCAAAAGAAGTTAAAATAATAATAATAATCATGAAGTCGCGCTGACAGCACGGATTCCCATGACTCCGTCGCCACCCGTCCTCAGTTGGAGGGGAGTGGTATCATGGTTACCGTCGTAGGAAATGGGCACGACAAGGTGAATTCAAATCCTGGACGTGGATGTTTGCATTTCACATACCCTTGGGAAAGGTACGACTCCAACTATTCTCCCTCCAGCTATCGGTAAATAGTAGAACACACTGGGCTCTTTAGCCTTGGTATTATCCAGGAAAAGGAAAACTGAATTCAACCGAACGGTGGTCTCTTCTCATTAGTCAAAACTACTTTGAGAACTCCCCATTCCCCCCCCCCCCCTTTAATAGTCATGTCAAATTATTAAGAGAAATATCATCATCATTATCATGTCGCGCAATTTGCACGGATATCCATGACGATCTCTCGCCAACCTTCCTTATCATTCATCGACTCTGGGAGCCTCTTCGCGCAGCAGCCAACATCCCTACATAGTTGGTCAGTGTAGGTCCTGGCTGGGCGGCCCACATTAGCGTGCCCATGTGCTGGCTTCCACGGTAGTACGTCGCTTACGAGCTCGTCTTGCTTCTCCAGCAGTGTCCTGCATGTATAGCCCGTCTTACTCTTATGGTTTATGAGATGGGGGCAGGTGGCCACACAGTTGCTTTTTTGTGGGGTGCTGCTTCGTCGACTTATTCAGGATCGCTCGCAGCATTTTTGTGCAGTTCCCATATAGCTTATAGCCATAACCATCGGTCATCGTTCCTAGTAAGTCCTCCTAATATCAATCAGTTATGTACCGATACTGATTGCTGATCAGCCAACACTAGTGTGTCCATGCCCAGTTGTCCACAAGAGAACGTCACTTGTGAGTTCGTCCTTACATCTCCTATTGTATACACTGTGTCTTGTTCATCTTACTTTGATGGTTTGTGAAATAGATAAGCGGTCGTACAAGCTGCTTTTTACTGGTGGGGCAGGAACTTTTCAGATTTGTTGAAGACAGCATGCACCATCATTGTGCAGCTCATATTTAATTTCTTTCCAAACGTTTTTGTTAGAGTCCCAAGCAGCCATAGAGTAGCACTGACACAGCTACAACGTCTGGAAGAATTCTTGCTTTATCAACCCAAAGTCCAAATAACATATAATAGTCTAGTTTATAATTTGTAGAGGATGTGCCAAAGCAATGACCGATAGGGACGGATGTCGAGAGAGTGTCAAGGGAATCCCAACTATCAGCAAGACTTGATGATAATGATGATCATCATATTATTATAAGAATTAAATAACTCGAGGTGCTTTTTTCTTTTAGCCTGAGACTTCATGATTATATATTTCCATGTGGATTTACATACACTAATTAATACAAACACGCATACAAACACACTCACACACACACACGCACATATATATGTATATATAATTATATGTGTGTGTGTGCGTGTGTGTGTGTATACCCATGAATATATACATATGTATATATTAGATTTCAGCATCAGGCTCCATTAATATATATTTTCATCATGTGGATTTACACACAAATACACACACACACACACACACACACACACACACACACACACATATATATATATATATATTATATATATATATACTATGCATATATACACTCATATATAAATATATATATATATATATTTATATATATATATATATACCCATGCATATATATATATACACATATATGTATACCCATGCATATATAAATATTTATACACCCATGTCTATATATACATATATATATATACACCCATACATAAAGACGTACATAGACCAGCTCTGCGCGGATACTGAATGCTGCGCAGAGGACTTCCTAGGGGCAATGAGCGATAGAAAAAGTTGACGAGAGATTGTTATGGATATACGTGCTACTAGCGTGACATGATGATGATGATGATGACACACACACACACACACACACACACACATATATATATATATATATATATATATATATATATATATATATATCCAGTTCTCTTGAAGCTTATGAGATTTGATTTCATCTGATAGTCATTTGTTTGTAAAAGCGAGAAAAATATGGAAGCCTTATCCTGAGGGCAAGTCTTAAAGTGGCGATAATGTTAAAAGCTTAGATATGATTCAATCAAATTTGATCTGTATCACTTTGAGTGTTGCTCTTTTAAGTAAAGACTTAACAGTTCATCAGTCATAAAATACTGATTGTTTATATAAAAGAGGAGACTTAATTCTTGTTTCTAATCTAATAGCAGATCAAAGTGTAAACAAATCAATTAAAATAATATTCACAATGGAATAAAATGATCAAAATGAAAATGAAACCAAATTTTTAGTTTCATTGAACTGAATCTGAAAATTAGATTTGGCCTCAGCAATTTTGCCCGTGCTAAATTATCTATACATATAAACGTATAAAAATAGATTATATTGTATTATTTGAATTTTTCAGATTGTTTTCTTCATCTTTATTGTTATATTGTTATATACCCAACCTATAAACATTAACGGTTATGTCTCACTCCTTATCCGCCCTGTCGACTGGGGCATTAGAATACACCGACTGCACTTCTATACTACAACGGTTTAACCCAAATCCTCATAAATACAGGAGTATTATACTGACTGTGTAGTCTTATACCACTAGTGATGGTTACCCTTCTTCACGGCGAGTATTGTATTTTGTTAATGTTATAAAGATTCCATTTCATTTTTAACCTCCGTTTGGTTATTTTTCATTTAGTAACCTTTATTAGGTTACAACATTTTTGGCGACGAGGATGAGATATTGACTCTGTGCAGAGTAAATCTTAAAAGGGGGATTTTATATACCCTACCTATGAACATTAATGGGCATATCCCAATTATCATAAATGCCCATGCTAAATTATCTATACATATAAACGTATAAAAATAGGGATTATTTGTATTATTTGAATTTTTCCCAATCCCCATTGTCAACTGGGGCGTTAGAATACACCGACTATAACTCTGCAGAGGTGTAAGACTCCCCTAATGGGGCCACCTGTTGACCGTGGGTAGCGACCTGTGATGCTTAAGGATGGAACCCATGAGGCCTATGACATGCAGCTCTCCACTTTGGCCATTACTTGGGCCAGACGGGCGATCAGAGAGATCCTCCCCGATCAATAGGCTGGTCAATTCAAGCCTTAGCACCTATATTGATTGTCCTTACCCTATTGCCCTTATGGCAAGTCCCAACCCTTTTTTTATCATATATGTGCTAGAGGGCCGTGGCTGAGGGTCTTCATGTCTTGGGAATGATGTTAAACTCTAACTGATGGTGATGTTCCAGTTTTAGAAGTTTGAGGAATGTGGAGCACCCCTTCATCCCCATTGATCCCTGGTCCACTCTGACCCGGAGTGGAAGTACTTATTAGGGCCCCATCTATGGGTAAAATGTGTTTATAAAAAAAATTGAGTATCCATTAAGAATGAATTTATTTCGAAACTTTGTCGGCATTAAATGGCCCACAGAGGTTGATATGCTGTAAAACAAACCAAACCAAACTAAACCCAATCCTCATAAATACAGGAGAATTATACTGACTATGTAGTCTTATACCACTAGCAATAGTTACCCTTCTTCATGGCGAGTATTGCATTTTGTTAATCTTATAAAGATTCCATTTCATTTCCAACCTCCGTTTGGTTATTTATCGTTTAGTAACCTTTGAGAAGCTGTATAAATTACAGAGTCATCGGTATCGGAATATATCCCACATTAAATCTCTTCTCTCTCTCTCCCCCCCTCTCTCTCTCTGTATATATATATATAAAAATATATATATATATATATATATTATTACAATGGAGCTTATGTAACTGTCCTGTCTGGAACCGAAATCATGTCATCATTAAGAAATAAAGATTTACATAGTATATCATGGTTATTATTTGCATAATGATTTTAACAAAACTGGGTTTAATAAATAATTATTTGCTGTTACTGATTTCTAATACTATCATTTTATTCTCAAACGTATTAAAAGCAATACTATATACAATCTTATTTAGAAATCAATTAAAATAACATTAAAATAAGTGTAATATTTTTATATTCGTTCTTATTTAGTTTCGTTAATTTTTCTAATTGAATATATTTTATAACATTAAAACTTAAATACTTGCGCCAAGAGGGTGCATACTTTTGCTAGTATATATACTGTGTGTTTACTGTACTAGGGGTGGGAGAATAGATTGTTTAATAAGTATTTCTGGCTCATGCCAACGACTGGCCCACCGAGCCCCGCCCTTGTTCTGGTCTGCATATTCTGCTAAGCTTAAGTAAATATCAACATTCATAAGCCTGTGCTGAACATGGCTGCAGCAATGTTGTGGTCTATCTTTTATACCTTGGAATTTTTTCTAAGAGAGGAGGAGGAGGAGGAGGAGGAGGGGAAGGAGGAGGGTCGAATTCTTAAAGGACATAAATACACTTCATTCAAATAAAGGTGATAAAGGCTAATGACTCTTACAAGATGAATTAACCTGGACAAAAATGGGTAAAATTTCTGGTATATGATTTAAAAGATAAAGATATGAAAAAAAAGGGGGAAAAACCCTGAAGATATTTATGTTATTTAAGTAACATCTTAGATCTTAAGAAAAAAAAAACAAACAAACAAATAAATTCATCTTTTGGATAGGAATAAATATTGAAATACTATGAATAGCGGCCATTTTTTTTCTTTTTAAAAGTTATTTGTTTATTTTTTGGAGGGAGTTGGAAGGAAAAGAGATTTTAAAATAAAAACAACACAAACAGCAAATAAAACACGAAGAAAGCTAAATTATAATTCAGACTAGACCATAAAAGTTGAACTAAACATTTATCTGGGTGAAAGCAGTTCCAATTCATCAAGGATTTGACAACACAGTGACTAAAATAAAAAGAATCAATACGTCCATTTTTTTTCCTTCATATTTACGTATTTTTCCCGCCATTTTTTATTTCCTTTTTTGGGCACTTCTCAGACAATTAAATGAAAGGAATAAACACATTCCTTTCAAACAAAAACACTATGGAATTAATTTCATCTTCCGAGATCGGCTTTTTTCATCCCGTACAAGTTGTAACCTAGAACACAAACAAATAAATAAATAAATAAATAAATGAATGAATAAAAATGAAAATAAATACAAATATTTATTTAAAAAAATGCAAATAGAATGTGTTACGAGAAGTATTAAATATAGATCTGAAAAGTTTTCTTTCTTTCTCGTCTTTTTTTTCTTCTTTTTTTTCATCTTTTTTTTTCTCTCGGTCCGGTTGTTTTATTTCTTTGTTTTGCTTGTCATGGTTTATGCATTAAGCCATGTGTTTGCAGTTAAATTCTAAAAACAGAGAAAACAAGAGTGAATAAAGAGAAGGAGTTGGGCGGAAGACTTTCAATGGTTAAAGACTCTTGTGTATTTTTCCTCATTTGCAAAACACTGCGCACATTTCATGTTTAGTCAATTATGTAACAAGCTGTCAGGATTATTTTAACCCTATGCTATTATTGGAAACTAGTCAGAATTCCTATTTTCCAAAGATGAGAAGATGAGAAGATGAGAAGATGTTCTTGTCGGATTTACTGGTTAGTAGTTTTCAAAAGTGAAGTTTAGCACAAAAGAAGAAGAAGAAAAAAAAAAGAACGTTTCTGAATTTACCATAAAAGAAGGAACAAAAGTTTGGTATTTCAAATTCAACAAAAAAAAAAAAAAAATTTTAAAAAAGAAAGAAAGAGAAAAAAAAAAAAAAAACGAAAAAGAAAGAAAAAAAAAAACGAAAGAAATAGCGTGCTTCGAGATTGGTCTAGAAAGTAATGAGATTGACTTTTTAAAATTTTCAGGCTAGCAACCCTAATTGAATATCAGCTGATATATATTGTCCTTTGTAGCGAGCGAGTTATGTTTTCGACATGTGAAGCGTCGTGTTGAAAAAACACAACACGTGGCTAGCATTTTTATTTAAGATGGGTGGTTTGTTGGTTGGTTAGATTTTACGGCATCTCAACCCTTGGTGGGTTATTTAATGCCGAAGACGTTTTTGTTTCATTCATTCTTGTTGGGTATTCAGTTTTTCAAACGTTTTCCCAATTTAACCTATATGTGTGACCCTAACAGGTACTACCACTGCAGGTCAGTGTGGAGCTGGGAATAATGGCGAAGAAGGGGGGAGCTCCGCACTCACCAAAGCTCCAGAATTGGAATTTCACCATTAGATGTAGTTTAACATAATAATCAGGACACAAAGACCCTCAGCCACTGCATTCTAGGCTTACTTAAGATTTATGGATATATGATAAAAAGGGTTGGGGTTTACCGTAAAGGCATTAGGGTAGGGACAATCATATAAGTGTAGGGACAATCATATAGGGATTCCCCCTTAAGCATCACGGTTCAATATCAATGGCTAACAGGTAGCCCCATTGGGGATTTTAACCCTCTGCAAGGCGTAGTCGGTGTATTCAGCCGACAAGGCGTAGTTGGGATGGAACAAACAGGACACCTTGATATTTAAGCCTGTGTATAACAAGATCTATCCAAGCTACCACATATGAATAAACAGTATGTAGAAAGAGTACACAAATTCAAAAAAAGACTTACTTAACAATAAATGATAATAACATTTTAATCGCCATGTTGGCTTTATTGTTCGATGACTAGGAGAGAAAAAATGGTTATTAAATTCAATGAACAGAGTTAAGTGAGAATGTTTGGACCATATAACCTTTAAGCACCCCATCTGCGATCTCGATTCATAAGGACATGTTTTTCCTGTTTACAAAGGACAAAATCAAAACAGACAATTTTTAGAGTTTTTAAAAAAAATTATCAACTAACCCCAACCCTATCCCTAACCCCTAACCCCCAACAAACAACCGGATTTTGACGGTGTAAATGAAAAACATGTCCTTATGAATCGAGATCGTAGATGGGGTGTTTAAAGGTTGTATGGTCCGAATGTTTTATTTACTGGAACTATCATGTAACAATTTGGAAATTCCTATTCTATATGATTAGCTACGTCTTGCAGCAACATGCTCTCCTACTAATTATTTCACAACTGAGAATGATAGAAATTTCTGTCAATGACGTACATATTATTATAACTCAATGTGAATGACGAACGAAAATTTCCATTTTAGTGTAAAGTAAAGTTGGCTTAGTGGCCTATAATCGGTATCAACCGAACAGCGAAGGGAGTCTATCCCGTTTACACTAGCGCTAAATCAGGGAGATTGTTTTGCTGAGGTGGAGCACCACACCTACCGTCAGCTCTATTTACTTTACCGCACTGATCAGATTTCCCAACTCGTGCTACTCAATCTGTGCTAATCATGTGCTGAGTTGGCGGGGGCCGGTATCGAACCTGGAACCTTGCGATTCCAAGGGGGGTGATCTATTGACTGAGCTAAACCAGTCCCTAGACCCCTATAATCGCATATATTCTGAAACTACATTAAACAGGACACTTGGATGAATATATTTCATTTTGATCAAAGGGGGCACATACACCTTCCTGAATTTTCCCCTTTGATTTATATGAAATTTAAACCATACGTAAATAACAAGATATGATGCCTATTCACAAAATAACAACAAATTTCAATAATATCAAAACCCCATAATGGAGGTTAAACCCCCCTATAATGAAAATTCGGTGTTTCTATGATTAGGGTTTTTGAAATATACCTCATAATCCTGTGTATTCTGAAACTACATTACCCAAGTTACTTGGATTAGTATATTTCATTTTAATCAAAAAGGGGTCCTTGGGGACACAAACAACCATTGAACATTTTTCCCTCGATTCATACAAAATCATCTGTAAATGTCCGTTAATCAGGACATAAAACGACCACCTTTTTCTTCAAGCAGTCAGGTCCAAAAAGTTATTTAGACTAAAAGAGTAATTTCTGATATTTTAAAAGATCTTTACTTCTCAAAATGACGAAGTGGGTTATTTATTTAATATGTTTGTGAAAGTGATCAATCAAGCTTAGATTCATCATCTGATTGGGAGGAAGAATTTTCTAATGAGGTCACAAATGACGGCTTTATCAGATAACAAAGAAACAAATTCATCAAGTACATCTTCAATAATCATCAGATAGATTTTTGATTTGAAAATCTTATTAGCATAAACTTTAGTTTCCGAAACAGTTTTTGAAAATACACCATAACTTTGAATGGGTTAATATATTTCTAAAACACTATCCGATTCAAATAAAAGATGGGTAAAACCCACCTCTTCAAAGGGTGTCCTCTTATAACACTAAACAACATTAGGTGCTCTGGGAGTGTGGAATCACTCATTCATTCCCATTACTCCAAGGTCCACTCTGAGTTGCAGTTTTAGCACCTGATAAAGTCCTATGAGTCAAATTGTTAGTATTAGATAGGGATATTGATACTATATAACTAACACATCGCTCAATAAGTCCTGGGCCTAACTAATAAAATAACAACAACTTTTAGGCAAAATTCGACTTTATTTATCAACATAGTCTCCTTCTGGGGTGATACACTAATTACAACGCCTCTCTAACAATTAGATGTCTTTTTTGTAGAAGGATTTGTCTTTGGCCTGAAAATACGCCTCAGTTTCCGATATCTCTTCTTCATTGGAGACAAATCTCGTTTCCCTGAAGCATTTTTTGAGGTCTGCAAACAGCCAGATGTCGCTGGGGGGATCTAGAGAATAGGGTTGGTGCGGAAGCAATTCCAAGTGCAATTCATGTAGTTTTGCCATCGTTGCGATCGACTTGTAGCACGGTGCATTGTCTTGGTGAAAGAGCACTTTTTTTTCTTAATTTCTGGCAATTGTATTAAGAATAGTTTTTTGAAGCTTTAATTGTTTACAAAAGTTCATTATTATTAGTTTTTCACACCAGCGTTAGCTGGTGGTCTTTCACTGGAATCTATCATTATCATTACTATTATTATTTATTTGAAATCATATTGTTTTTTCTTTTTTTTTTTGACCCACTGTGACCCTCCATCATTTTTAAAAATTGACGTTACATTGTCAGTCATCCACTAATAGTATACATTGTCTGCATGGTCGGTGCGCACTACGCCTGAACCCCCGACTTAGTTTCAATAGTGTTTTTGGCCTTCTACCATTTCTACTTTTTTCTCATTATAGTGTCAATCATTAACTATAATAATAGACATAGCCAGTGTTTACTACCCCAATTCTCTCGACTGTAGGGGTCCCATACCTGCTGTTAAATTCTACTGATTTTTGGTAAAAAAAGTGTTGCCCCGACTTTTCCTTCGAGGAGTCGTAGCCCCCAGGTTGGGAAATTGAACTTTACCGAGTGAGAGTGTGGGGGGCGATACTTTAGCGCTGGCCCTGGATGTACAGGTACTACCACCCCCGGGTCAGAGGGAACCTGGAAGTAATGACAATAAAGGGGTACCTCACAGTCTCTAGAGCCCTAGGGCTGGAACCAAACCACCAAATGCAGTTTAGTGTCATACCCAAGACCCCTCCCATTTTTTTGGTGGTGGTGGTCTTACCCTTCGTCATATTTGATGCTCCGCCGACAGTAATATTTTAGCACTGATTGTATTTGAACTCAGTTTACAAGGGTAATCCCAAATGTAAGGTTTCCGAAATATTTGGAAATCCCAGAAACGTTTATTGTTTATTGTCAATTAACTTCCTACTTGCCGGTAGCGTCAATCGGAACCTCCATCAGAAACGACCACCAATCCAAAAACTGAGCGTGGCAGCTAGGCGCGCTCAAGGGTAGGCGCAGGTGCATGAACAACAGACACAACAGTGTTGCCAGTAGCCACACGAACAGTTTCCCGTGTCTCCAGCACTTTAGAAACCTTACTTTTGGGATTAGGCCAATTTTCAGTTTTTGTTTTGTTACTACCCACAGATTTGACGGGTACTTCACCACTGATTGATGGCAACTTAGTTCTATTTGTGTGTCAGGGTTTTGCTTTGTTTTGTTTTACGGCATATCAACATCGATGGGTCATTTAATGCCGACAAAGTTTTGAAATAAATTAATTCTTAATGGATACTCAATTTTTTAAAATAAACACATTTTACTATTTAACCCATAGATGGGACCACAACAGCTACTGCCACTCCGGGTCAGAGTGGACCAGAGGGAGCAATGGTGATGAAGGGTTGATCCACATTCTTCAGACGTCCAGAACTGGAACCTCACCATCAGATAGAATTTAACGTCATTCCCAGGACATGAAGACCCTCAGCCACCGCCTTCTAGCACATATATGATAAAAAGGGTTGGGACTTGCTATAATGGCAATAGGGTAGGGACAATCATATAGGTGCTAGGGCTTGACATGGCTCTCCGACTGTCCGTCTAGCCTAAGTAAGGTCCAAAGTGGGGTGTTGCATGTCATGGACTGCTCATCTACGAGAATACCGTCCTTAAGCATCACGGGACGCCATCACGGCAATTGGTGGCCCCATTTGGGGTGGGTGTCTTACCCCTCTGCAGAGGTGCAGTCGGTGAATATTAAAGCCCCAGCCGACAGAGCTATGTGTTAATATAGCAAGATGGGGATATTATCCTGACTTTTGTGAGCTAGAACTACTATGTTAGAAAAGGAGGAAGAAGCAAATAAGTGAGAGATGATAAAGGTTTTAAAAAATAGTGATGAGCAAAACAGGATGAACGATGGTTTGACCGTAGCGTGACCCAGAATTGAGTGTCAACTGGAAGTTTCGGGTGTTGACCGGAAGTCACGTGGTGACGTGGAACAACGAAGAAAGGGACCGGGCTCTTTTTCGATTTGGGACCGCGTAGGGTTAAGACCTGCCCTTGGTCCCGTGTGGGATGACGGTAGTTTAATAGTTCTCTCCCTCTCTTTCTCTCTGCTTTCCTCCTCTCTGATACGAACCCACGAGACGAGCACGATAATAAAGGCTAGCAGTTGTGACTACATATTTCTCGTGTTGTAATTTTTATCAACAAGAAGACATTTTTAGTACCGTGAATATATCGCCACCACCACCGCCCCGTTATGTATATCGCTTTGGGTACTGTGACCAGATATACGACAACGTTACAGATATCGTTTTAGTGCCCGGAAAAAAGGGCACAATGTTACATTATGGCATTTACTAGACATCATTTCCTCTAAACACTGAGTGCCAAAAATCTAGTTGAAGAAGGTGATTTTAAATTTCTTCTCCTTCCTCAAAATGGCGAAGTGGGTTATTATTATTGATGAAGTTATTTGTGAAAGTGATCAATCAACTTTAGATTTATCATTTGATAGAGAAGAAAAAAATTTACTAATGAGATCGCAATTGATAATTTATCTAATAAAGAATAAACACGCCATGTGATTCTTCTTCTGAGATGAATTTCTCTTTGTATATTTCATTCGCATACACTTTAGACAATTTTTCTGAAACATGAAAATTTCCAAACAACAATAAAACCCTTCATAAGATAATCTCTAATAATACAAATGTCAGTGTGTCAGTGTGTCACATTTCCCAACTTTACTCCTAGAAGCCGTAGCTCGACATATAATACCATTTTGGAATCAAGCCAACCCCGTGAGACAATTAAAAACATTCCGGCCGAATCTAGACCCACAATCCTGACATTTTGGATTCCCAAGTTTTAATTACTGCGATTGTTTGCCGCAATTTTTTTTATGACAAGGGATGAAATCACCAAGTGACCCCATGAGCAAATTACAAACATTCGGGTCAAATCCGAACCAGCAATCCTAAAATTTTGGATTTTTCCTAAGTTTTAATTTCTGTGACTGTTTTCGACGAGTTTTTCACGATTTTTTGTGAAGAATATTTTTGTATGATAAAATTTTTTATAATTGAGAAATAAATTTGGGAATAATCGAAATTAATTTCGAAATCCAACAAAAGTCACCCATGAAATAGAAATAAATTTTTATACGGAAAGTAAGGACCTACGTACATAATAAGTAAGTAAAGTCGTCGGGGCGGCCTAAAGTCGGTATCAGCCAGTCAGCGAGGGAGTCTATCCCCTTTTCAATAGCACTAGACCAAAGAGATTGTTTATTGCGTCTGAGTGGAACGCCACACCTACCATCAGCTCCTTACTTTACCGCACAGATCCTGTGCTACTCATACGCTGAGTTGGCGAGGACCGGTATCGAACTAGGAACCTTGTGGTTTCTAGCCGAACACTCTACCGACTGAGCTAACCCGGCCCATAAGGGAAAACAAAAGAATCATCCTTGAATTTTTAAAAGTTTCGCTTAAATATTAATGTAATATTTAAATACAGCGATCAATTTTGAGGTCTTCTGTAGTTTATTCTTGCCTATAGTTATAGGCCGTAATATGCCTATCAAAAAGAAATCTCCGCTAACAGGAACTAACTTAATTTCTGCCCGATATTTCGGCTTTTAGACTTTTATTAAAATATAATTAGTAAATCTCTTTTCTACTTTGTGGATTTCTTTTTTTTTATTGTAGCAATTACGGTTCAGGAGAAAGAAAACTCTGAACCTAAACAAACTGAACTGGTCAGCTGAACCATTTAAGCATTGCTGAGGTTTGTTGGCGCTTGCTGGCACTTGTTCCCGAACAGGACTCAAAAGCCATCGATCGTAGTTCCTGCCCGGGTGTCAAAAGAAATTGAAAACCACGCTTTTGTATTTTGGTTCCCATGTTCATTACTAATGTTTAATATGATCAGGCCGGTCTTTTCAGTGGGTTTCCAACCGTCATTTCTCAAATTCATGGGAAGAGAAAAGTCTACGTCTTTTCGTTTCTGAAACCTCAAAACACGTCCCACTTTTCTGTCGTTCACAAAATCCCAACTTAATTAACTAAAAAGAAGACAAATTCATACGTCTTCCTTTTCTTCTTTCTAGACATGTCACTTCATTCAGCGATCAACTCATGATTCCAAATCTTTAGTTTTCCTATTTCATTCAGTTCACAAGCCGGCTCAAAACCTTTGATATCTCAGCAGACAGTCACCATTCCCGCAGATGTTTGACCTCGGAATCAAACCCCCTTAACAGGCTCTGTTTTCGATGATGTATTACTTTACACAGCACCTGTTGTAGTTGATAGGTTAAGTAGTAATACCCTTTTGCAACCAACATATGAAATATCATTTCGGGTGGTCTAACGAGTAACAGCTCAGAAAACAGAAGTAAAGGATCAAAATCTAAATTCTTACTGAGACTGTCGTTATAAATAGGTAAATCCCTGCATTTTGACACACTTACAAGACGCATCAACGAAAACCACTCTTTGGTACATAGTGAAATTTAGACAGTCGAGAAAGGAAATACAGAGGTATCATTGCAGCAATTTGGAGGTAACTAAAACGGGGTAGATATAAAAAGTAACCGTCACATCTGAACCAGATTAATTCCGTCTAAAAAAAAAAAGGAGGCATTTTTTTTCGCAACTAATTTTTATTACTTAACATTCTGAAGAACTTCCTCTCCTTAAGCAATTTGTCCGATTTGAAAGATATTGATATTCTATGGTTTTAGATGGGAAGGGGTTATTTACAATATAAATACAATGTCAAAACGATCTCTAACAGTCCGATATATATATATATATATATATATATAGAGAGAGAGAGAGAGATAGATAGATATAGATATAGATATATATAGATATATATAGATATAGGTATTTTGAATTGGAGAAATGAAAATAAAGTGCTCGATTACAGGTGTAAAAGCTTTTTATATTTGTTATGGGATACGATACAATTAAAAGGCGTTTGATACCATTGGTTTCAGGTAGAATATTAGTCGCTTATAATCAATACAATATCATTAATAGCCTTGAGTGGTATGTATACAAATATTCTCCCTACAGCCAGGACAGACTGGTCTCTTTAACCTTGGTATGGCAACCAGTCTAGGAGAAGGAAAACTGAATATAAACCTGTTAAACTCCACTTAAAATTGACCTTGTGTCAAATTCTGTTCATACGGAAGGGTAATACATATACTTAAATATTATCATTGTTCACATATTTTTATGTACTTTATTCATAAAGGGGTGAGATTAGTATCTCTTTTGATACTACACTCATTACAATGAGGAGGAACACGCCAACGGTTATCGTCGTATGAAATAGAATCGGCGACCCGATTTCAAATCTTGCATTTCACTTTGCCCGAAGGAACGGCATGAACCCGTCTATTCTGCACACTCAGCTATGGGTAAATAGTAGGGTAGACTGAGTTCTTTAGGCTAGGTTAGGCAATAAGTTTAGTAAAAGAAACACTTGATTCAAACCAGCTTTGCTCCGTTCAAAGATTTGACCTTATGTCACATCCTGCACGTGGCGGAGGGGTTGGGTAAATGCATGTATAGCTTAATAATTGTTTCTACTATCAAATAGCTCCTCGATATCTTTATACCGCTTGTGCTTACTTCCGATTGTTGGCCTTGTCAAAGGCATGAACCTTAAAAGTGGGACGGGTTCCATTTCCATCAATATATGTTAATGAAAATGGTGTAATGGGTGTCCATCATAGGAAATGGACACAGCGAGACGAGTTCAAATCCTGCTATTACTCCTGGGAAAGGTATGAATCAAACTTTTCTCCCTCCAGCTTTGGGTAAATACATGGGAAAACTGGACTTATTAACTTTGGTTAGGCAACCAGGAGAAGAAAAATTCTGAATTCCAACTTAAGAAATTGACCTCGTGTCACATCCTGTTCGTGCAGAAGGTTGGTGTAGGAATCGCAAGGTTCCTGGTACGATACTGGTACCTAGCAACTCAGCGTATAGGTAGCACCAGTTGGGTAATCTGATCTGTGCGGTAAAGTGGGGTGCTGACGGCAGATGTGGCGCTCCACCTCAGCAAAAACAATCTCCCTGGTCTAGCGCTAGCTATATATATATATATATATATAGTTAAAAATTGATAGTAAAATGAATGAATGGGTAAAATAAAAATGAATGAAATGATGGGGATAAATGAAAAATCTTTTCCAAGGGACCCCTCTTAAAAGTATTAAAACACTTTTTGAGATTGGGGTCCCTGATAGAAAGTTTTCCTCATCTATTATTAGACTCCTTTGAAGCATCAAGTTAATATAATTATTCTATAAGTTATTAGAGAAGATAATATATATATATATATATATATATATATATATATATATGCGGATTAGTAAAATAGTAATGCCATTTTCTTTATTTTATTGAAGTTTTTTTTATAAAACTAAGGCCTACATTGAGACCTTAACGAGGCTCAGAGCAAGAATCCGACCAGTAAAACCCAACTTGCCAATCGACAATATCCTCCTTCTGCATGAAAATGCTCGACCACACACAAGGATCTGGACAGGGGCGAAAATCGCCTTATTCGGGTGGACAACTTTACCGCATCTTCCATACTCACCAGATTTAGCGCATTCAGACTATTATCACTTAGGCCCCATGATAGAAGGTTTGAGAGGCAAACAATGAACAGAATTTTACCGAGCAGAGATACATGCTCTCATTCGAAGGTGGAACATTGCTATTAAAGAAACGGTGACTATGTGGAGAAGTGGGGATGTGATCCACAGAGGACCAGCTTCATTTTGGTGTATGATACATGTTTCTGTGTTGGTAATTATACCTATCCTAAATAAAATGGCATTAATTTTTGACTCACCCTCGTATTTCTCAATTCTGTTCATAACCATTAACTCACCATAAAAACATGGAATACACTGAATGTCTTTTATAAGTAATTTCTGTTGTTTGTGCATGGAACATTGTACATATTGCACATATTGGCGAGTAAGACCCAACTTGCCAAACGACAATGTCCTTCTTCTGCATGACAATGCTCGACCATACACAAGCATTAGGACAAGGGAGGAAATCACCTCATTCAGGTGGACAACTTCACTGCATCCTCCATACTCACCAGATTTAAATCCCATCAGACTATCATCTCTTAGGCCCCATGAAGGAGGGTTTGAGAGGCAAACATTATTCCAGTGACGAGGAAGTGAAATCTGTAGTGAAGAAGTGGCTCAAAGAACAGTCAGCAGAATTTTACGGGGCAGGGATACATGCTCTCATTTGAAGGTGACATTGCTATTGAGAAACGGTGACTATGTGGAGAAGTAGGGATGTGATTCACAGAGGACCAGCTTCATTTTGATGTATGATACATGTTCCTGTCTTGGTAATTATACATGTCCTAAACAAAATGCCATTACTTTTTGACTCAGTTATGTGGAGAAGTAGGGATGTGATCCACAGAGGACCAGCTTCATTTTGATGTATGATACATCTTCCTGTATTGGTAATTATACCTGTCCTAAAAAAATGGCATATACTTTTTAACTCACCCTCGTATATATCTTGAAAATATCTCATCACAAGTATTCCATTCTGGTTGTTTGGAGAAGAGAATGAGTGGTTGAGAATTTGGACAAACCTATTTATCAAAATTACCAAGTAGTAGCAGCTGAGTCCAGTCACGTCATTGAGAAGACTTATTTTTAGAAGAATTCTGTTTTCTATTTTAGAATAAAGAGAAAAAGCCACCAAGTAAAACGCATGTAAATGTTTCAGTTGCAACCGGATGTGTTTGCTATCACAGAACAAAAGGCAAAAGTGGCTATAAACAAAATTAGCAACTTAAATACACACCGGATTAGGATCCTGAGAAAGACTTCCGGTCATAAATCAAAATAAACTTCATATCCCAAATGCCGCCACCCAAAGAAATAGCGCAATCATTCAAATAAAGATCAAGCGATTTTTCAGTCTCGGGTTTTTTGTTTATTTTTGGACCAATGAAAAAACTCTTTCAAAATTTGATAGAAGACATTTGAAAGATGCAAAATCCAGACATTCATCAGTGGTTGGCATTGAGAACACACCCTTCTCAGATCCGCACACACACACACACACACACACACACACAAAACACACACACACACACACACATATATATATATATATATATATATATATATATATATATATAGTCGTAGAAGAAGTTATTTCCCGACCGCGGTTTCGGTGTTACTTTAACACCCCTGATGAAGGTGTTAGAGTAACACCGAAACCGCGGTCGGGAAATAACTTCTACGACTATTAATGCTGTATATTCACAATATATTGAGCCCTATAGAATTAACTACTTACGCTATGTTCACATAATTGTACCCATAAATGATATATATATATATATATATATATATATATATATATATATATATATATATATATTTGGGAGAATATGTGCTTAATTGAAGTCATACCTAATTTTGAAAATTAATTAATTGATAATTAATGAATTAGGTGGGCAAATGTAAGGCTAAACAAATCGAGAAAAAGTCAATCTCTGTATGTACATCTGGGCCTATTATGCCTCATCAGCAGAGTTATAGACATACAGAGTTATAGACAGGAAGACTGCTCTGTGTGTGATTCGAACCCTGACTGTCAAGCTGACAGGCGGGGATTCTAACCATTACTCTAGCTTGTTTTACCAGGTTTTTTGTTTGTTTTGAACTCAGTTATATTCCACTTTTGGTGACTTTTCTACACGAAAAACAATGTGTTTGATATGGCCTTAGCCGACAATTTTTGGGAGAATATGTGCTTAATTGAAGTCGTACCTAATTTTGAAAATTAATTAATTGATAATTAATGAATTAGGTGGGCATACCTGTTCAAATGTAAGGCTAAACAAATCGAGAAAAAGTCAATCTCTGTATGTACATTTCGGCCTATTATGCCTTTACCTAGTTATAGACAGGAAGACTGCTCTGTGTGTGATTCGAACCCTGACTGTATATATATATAATATATATATATAAATCTAACGCAAAACCGCACAATACACACACACACACATACTCTTACACACACATTATATATATATAATATATATATATATATATATATATATATATATATATATGTAAGAATGGAAAGGGAATTGAATCCGACAATATGAGAAAAAATGAGTAAAGAAAAGAAATGTAGATGGATAAAAATGAATTGTATCGATATCACTTTTAATCGATATCACTTACACATGTGTTTCGGTCCGTTTATCAAAATGTATACGGATTTACGCTATTATTATTATTAAAATAATCAGATGGAGTTGAAATGATGATAATAATAATAATAGGAAAAATGTAAAAATATTCCGTACACAGAGAGATTTTTTTACGACCTTCATCAAAGTGAAATTTTTTTATTTTTGAGTAGAGATAAAAATCCGTTGGAGACAAGACAGAATTTTAAATGTTCGAAAAAAGAATATTTTTGAATATATATATATATAAATGTGTGTGTAAGTATGTGTGTGTGTGTGTCTATGTGTGTGTGTGAGTGTGTGTGTGTGTGTGTGTGTGTGTGTTGTGCGGTTTTGCGTTAGATTTGGATTTAAAAAAAACAACTGTCAAGAAAGCACGTACCCCCCCCCATTTCTTGCTTCCAAACAATGGAATGAACAATTCTGGATTTTGGGTTTCGATCACTTTCGCCTGTGCCGGCAGACAATCTAAAAAATGTAAGCATTTTGGGCAACAATTAAAACGATCCTAATTTTCATAATCTTGAACCATAAAAAGAAGGGTGCAAACTCGATTTTTCATCTTTGATTTAAACGACATCGATACGGGTCACTGAGTGTTCATAGTGTGGCACAAAAATCATTTAAAAAAGTAACTTTTGGATAAAAGAAATGGTAATGAAAATTTTCTTACAATTTTATTTATTATTACAACATTTATCTTGGTTCTTGGGAATTACTTTGAACTAATTGTGGAATATGATATTTGTTAAATCAAAAAAAAAAAAAGAATTTTCTAAAATGGTAAGTGGCTTTTGCATCTTCGCCGAAGAGCATAAGGCCCGGGTTTGTTATTATTCACTCAACGTCCCCTTACTTCATATGGTAGAGACGTATCAGTATCATTGACAGGTTAATTTCGTGCTGTATCGTGGCCGAAGCAGTATGGTTTCTGACTATCCTGCTGAAGTCCCGGTTTCGATTTCTGTCGGAGGGAAATCTTTAGTATACATCGCTGATGAGACGTAATAAAGTTGAAACAGTCTGTACGATGTTCTACACACAGAATAATTCTTTACCGAAATTCACTTGTCATTATTATCTTCTATGATTATCGAATTTTATGCGATATACGCATTGTAATTGCCTTCAAGCAAAAATATAAATAATAATAATATATATATACTTTTTTTCGAACATTTCGAAAATTCTCCGCGTTCCAACGAATTTCATTTTAAACAATAAGGATTTACTCTGAGGAAGGTCAATGTTCCTTTGTGTGCTGAACATTTCTATATTTTTTCTATTATTATTATTTTATTTCATTTTGTTATTTAAAAATAATAATAGATAGAATAACGTACAAATGGATAAACTCCTGACCGAAACACGTGTAAATTAAATTAATTAAAATAATCCTATTTTATCCATTCAATACTTTCTTTCCTTTATTTCTCTATTCAATATATATATATATATATATATATATATATATATATATATATATATATATATATAAGTATTCCAAAAGATAAATTTATTCATGAATCTTATATATATATATATATAATATATATATATATATATATATATGCCACTATCTTGGAGATTGAGTACTGTGACGAGAAAAACTGCGAAATGTCAGTAAGTTGTCATAATTTATATATATATATATATATATATATATATATATATATATATATATATATATTAACATATCTATGAAGTTTTTTAGCAGCGTGTAAGTGTCTATTCTTTCCTTATATATATATATATATATATATATATATATATATATATATATATATATATATATTATATATATATAAAATAGATTGATAGATAAGCAATTAGTTGTATTGCACTGAAATATTTCATTCGAAGGTGAAAATAAAAGTTTAGACTAGATTTTTGAAAAAATCAGTTCGAAAGAAAAGTTAAATTTCGCGTAAATTTTCTTAAATGAACTTTTACTTTTTTAATTGTTTGAATGCAAAGTTAATGAAGCGACATCTTCACAAAAAAAAAAAAAAGCAAAGAATTAAAATTAAAATTTCATCAATAGGTAATTTATATCTGAAATATATTTAAATATACACAAAAGAGAACAAAAAAATGATTAAATATAAACTACATTCAAAAATGTACATTGCTTTCATATTTTTTAAAGTTTGATTTTAATTCAATTTAATTCATTTATTAATTTTTTGTAGAAAATTATTCATCGCCGGAATTCCAATCACCCAAATTAGTAACACTTTAGAAAAAAAACTCTCAATTGAAATCGTTTCCTATCAATAAAGGTCTTTAGTCCATATTTCTAATTTGTCTGGTCCGTTAACTAAAACTTGTTTCGTTCCCCAATGATACCCGCATTGAAAAGATAAGATCAAAAATAGTTCGGGTCCGGGTTAATATTTATGAGTTTAAAAACAAATTTAATACTCAACAAGAATGATAAAACAAAAACGTCTTCGGCATAAAATAACCCAACAAGGGTTGACATGCTGTAAAATCCAACCAACCAACCAAAAAAAATTTGCTTCATTCAATAAAAAAACTGAAATATAAAGTTCCAAAATTACGTCTTTAACTAGCTGCAATTCGGTCGTCGGTCATATTTCTTTAGAATTTTCCTCCACTAACCCAGGTGTCAAGTTATGGTCGATTTGTAATTTTGCGACTTAGCCGTGACTGTTCATTAAAAAATAAAATGACTAAAACTTACTATTATCTGGATAGTAAATACATTTATTACGATACTAATCCCAGAAGTTAGATCTTCAAAGCACTGGAAAGGTAGCGAACTGTTCATCTTGCTATTGGCAACACTGTTGTGTTTGTTGTGCATGTGCCTCCGCCTGACCTGCATCACCTTGCTATCACACTCAGTCTTGGTTTAGCAGTCGTTTCTGACGGAAATCCCGATTGACGCTACCAAGTGTGAAGTTCGCGCAGTTATTTGGTTTTTGAATGCAAAAGGTATTAAACAGACTGAAATTTATTACTAATTAACGGAAGACTATGGCAAGTCGGGCATGTATGTCAAAAACGTCCGCAAGTAGTGTAGAGAGTTTGCAATGACGACGAGGTTCAACACTTCCTCAACGACAGGGGGATGAGCTGCTTTAATATGGGCATACAAAAACTGCCACATCACCTACAAAAATGCATCAACCGATATGGAGATTATGTAGAAAAATAAATAAATTTTCAAAGTTTAAAATGAAAACATCATTGACAATAAACAATAAACGTT
>CM042162.1:56648621-56661121 GCA_023376005.1 Doryteuthis pealeii
AAACACTTTTAAGTAGAAGATAATTTTTTATAATTGTTTCTCTGGCTTAACATGTCTTAATCTTAAGTCCTACCCTGCATAAACAGTTATAGTTATTAGATTTTCATTGTATTTATATAGTACATAATTTCAATGCAATTCCATAGTGAAATAGTTTTAGTCCATTTCTATCGTAAAAGTATTTCCAATGCATTTCTATAGTCATTTTTTTCTACACAGTTATGTTTTAAAGTAATTATTTCCATGTAATAATAATCATTTGTTTGCACACAGTTATATGGTATCAAGTATTCCTACAAACACCAATAATTTGTAAGCAATTATATGGTTTCAAGTAAATAATAATAATATCCCTTAGTAAACAATTATTGCTTTAATTGTTCTTAATACAAATAATTTGTACACAGTTATATGGTATCAAGTATTCCTATCAAATACAAATAATTTTCAAACAAATCACCCATGGATGGGACCATATCAAGTACTACCACTCCGGGTCAGAGTGGATAAGGGAGGAATGGAAATAAAGGGGTATATCATACAGCCTAGAGCTCCAGTACTGGAGTCTTGCCACTGCATGAAGTTTAGTGCCATACCCAGAGTACCTCTTTTTGGAAGAGGGGTCTCTGCAAAGGATGTAGTCGGCGTATTCTAAGCTCTGCTAACTGGGCTAGAAAATTATTAAACTATAGATATTCATTTAAAAAGAAACGTCCAATTCATTTTCTATCATAAATTTATCTTTTGGGGAATACTTTGTTTTTCTATTTTGTATATAAGTTATGTAATTATTTTACCCCTAGAAAAAAAATCTTTAAAAATTAGATTTTTATTTAGAATTTCGAGTTTAATGATGTAATTGTTTCACCTCTAAAAATATGTATGAGTGACAAGACTTTCGGACCAGCCTGTAGAATAATTATCAATGCAGTTTCGTCAGAAAATAATTTTTTCATGTAATTTTATAGTAAACTCATTTAATGATTTTTGTTGGTAGAAAATAACCGGGAATGATTATTTGAAAAAAAAAAAAAAAAAAGATTAAAAGAAACATAAAAATCAGCCCCTTATAATCAAAATGAATGTCCCTCCACATTTTGGAAGATTGAGATTAGAGCCCGCCATTTTGATCAGCCATTTTGATCAGCAGAAAGAATTAATTTTCGCAGCTTAGGGTTAACTGGTGTTAACACAAATAGGGCGAAAGATATTTCTCTCTTTGTCTCTTTTTTTTTTAATTCTTTAATATTTTTCTCCATCCTGGCTCTTGCATCATCGATTTTAAAACCAGAAGACAAATTAAGTATTCAAATTCTGATTAAAATTTCAATGAAATTTAATCATCTTGTGTTTTATGGTCATGTAGGTTAGTTGCCTATAGGTGTTGTTCATAAATTCATGAATATAAAAAGGAGGGGGAAAGAAAGAAGTAATAAATTTAAATATGAAGTATTTAAACAGCGTATTTCGAGAAAGCAAAGTGAAAAAATCAAAAGATCTCGTTAAATCTAATTTTGTGGCGTGATAAAATTTTATTCGGTTGAAATATGATAGCATTTTTTAATCGTAATGAAAATTTTATTTTATTTTTTTTATATCTGGAGCAAATTTACAAAAATGTTTTTTCTAATTTCTAACTAGACGACATATGAACCCATTGGATTTTCATTGTAAAAGTAGTCCATGATGGTATTGATGCTTCTCTTTAGGAAGGAGTGAAAGATTTAATTAAAACAGACGATATCTTGCAGAAACAATTACAGATGTGGACTATGCAGATGATCTAGCACTTCTCGCAAATACACCTGCACAAGCCGAATCCCTACTGTATAGCCTACAGAAGGCAGCAAGAGGCGTCGGCCTTTATGGGAACTCAGATAAAACTGAGTGTATATGTTTTAAACAAGATGGAGACATCTCCAAACTGGATGGCATGCCTATGAAATGAGTATACCAGTTTACATACCTAGGTAGTAATATCTCATCTACTTGGACTTGATAGGAACTACACAAGAATGCAGCATGCAGTCTTTAACATATCTTGGAAACAGCACCCCCGCAAAAAGCAGTTGTACGGCCACTTATCTCCTATCACACAAACAATCCAAATAAGAGAAACAAGACCAACTGGACACTGCTGGAGAAGTAAGGATGAACTCATGTGACGTTGTCATGTGAACACCTACATATGAAAACGACCAGCAAAGACTTACATTGATCAGTTCAGTACGGATTCTGGAGGCCACGGGAAGGACGTGCCATGAGTGATGACTGATAAGGAGTAGTAGTGAGAAAGAATCATAGAAATTCATGCTTAATTAATATATTAATGCATTTCAACTACAACAAGCTTAGCTTGTAACAGCGTCTTCAGACATAGAGCAAAAAATGGTTGTTACTGATTTTTCCGGATTTTATATATATAATATATATATAATAGTCTCCCCACCTCTCTTCTCTCTCTCTCTCTCTCTATATATATATATATATATATATATATATATATATATATATACAAGGTGTGTCAAAAAATTATCGAGATTTTTTTTTGTACCTTGTATCCTAAAAAAAAAAAACCAACACAATAATGTTCCATTCATTAATTTTTTTCAGAAAACAAGATGTATCAAAAAGTACCAAGTTTAAAGCTGTATTTACCAAAATAGAAACGAAGAATGAATGGAACGTTATTTTTTTTCAGAATACAAGGTACAAACATATTCGACACGTCTAACATTTTTTGCAATATATATATATATATATATATTAAAAGCGCCAATTTTAGAAATTCACAAAAATCATCGGATTTTAATAAAAATTTTCAGTATTTAAGTAAAAAAGAGTGAAGTTTATTTTAAAATAATCTTTTCTGCAAAATTTTTGAGAGAATATATTTTGTTTATTTGTTTTGTCTTTGTTTTGTTGTTTTTATTAATTAATTTAAATATTAAAAAGAAGATAATAATCTGTAAAAGTATGATTTTTGAATTAAAAAAAAAACTATTATTAAATGGATAAATACGTTTTGTTTACATTTTTTAAAAATAGGATGGTGTTTGCTCGTAAATTGAATTCTTACTTTTGGAATTTTAACGTTGTTATTACTCTTTTCAAAATATTTCTTTTTGTTTTGTTTTGTTTTTGTTTTTTGTTTTTTTCTTTTTTCACTAGGAATATGGTCAGTAAAAAAGGGGAACGGATTCATATTTCTTTTGTTTTAGAAACTGAAAATTCTTTTTTAATTTTTAAAATTTTTTTTATGTAAGATACTTGGATTCAAATCACCGAATTATTCATGTATTCAATTATTCATAGCACTTCTGTATAGGATCAGAATGTAGTACCTGCACAGTCTGCCAATAATTAATGTGTAATACATGTAGCAGCAGAAATCCCACATTTACTTCCAAAACTAATCTATACTTTCCTTCTACCCGTCCCTCGGGTCGGGGGTTCAGTGTGCTCCGACCTCTGGACCGATTAAGTAATTAATGGCGTAGATTCCAAGGGCCTATCCCCCCAGGCAACACCTACCCCCTTGATTTAGAGGGACAGGGCTGGGTTTATTACCCAGTGCCTGGGGCGCCCCCTTGAAGGGGAATGCCGACGAGATCAACGGATTTTTTGCACCTACCATCCTATAAGCTTCGGCTCGTGTGTGGTCCCACATTGAACAGACCCTGTGTTATACCCGCATACGTGGGATGCGAAGTAAATACCCTTTCAAAACTAAGCTATGAAAGTAGAAACAAACCTCTCATCAAAGGAATAATAGGGAGAGGGGTGGTCCGTAGATGGGAAGGGATTATTTTTGTGTCATAAAACCTCTATATAAATATCAGTAGTTATGATCATAATGTAAATAACATAAAATGATGTATACATGGCATAAATAAATATATGTTATATATACATAGCATGTATATAAAGTACTTAGAAATACAGCACAACACACTTACGTAGAATAGCACCGATAGCTCTCTCTCTCTCTCTCTCTCTCTCTCTCTCTCTCTCTCTCTCTCTCTCTCTCTATCTATCTATCTATCTATCTATCTCAAAGGGAATAATATTAATATCTACGGTTTAACAAATACAATAACATCACATTTATTATAAACATTAGAATGTACACTACAACTTGTTGAAATTTATCTACCTTGTGTATATATATATTTACCAACCCCTCCGCACGAGCGGGATGTGACACAAGGTCAATTTCTTAAGCGGAGTTCAACAGGTTTGAATTCAGAGTTTTCCTTCTCCTAGACCGGTTGCCTAACCATGGTTAAAGAGCCCAGTCTGCCCTACTATTTATCCATAGCTGGAGGGAGAGTAGGATTCATACCTTTCCCAAGGGTATTAGCGCTAAGTGAAATGCAATTACCACATCCAGGATTTGAACTCGGGGTGACGAGTCCATTTCCCATGACTTTAACCATTACACCACGCGCTTCCCACACCTTGTGTATATAGTGGAAATGGAATTTTTCTGCAGTGATCGCATAGTGATTTTGAGAACTAATGAAATACATCACTGACTACTTGGAAGTGTTTTTTTGTTGTTGTTTTGTTTTTTTGCCTGTAGATTTTGTCCGTTGCATCCGAAGCCCGGAGATGGGGGTCCGTAGATGGGAGGTTAGGTAGTAAAAAAACAAAATTATAAGAATAAGATTTATAAAATAAAAAAATAAATTTTTTAAAATATAACTTTATCGAATTAAAATTATTTTGAAATATTTATACAGCTTCAAATTGATTAACTTTAGACCAGGGGTTCTCAAAACCTTTAAGTTCGTAGACCCTACAAAAAATGATTGACCTATCATGGACCCCCTCCTTAAATATCCCAGTCCATCTTGCAGTTGTTTTGTTGCAATCAAGTACGTAAATAATGAATACTACACAAACATTTATGTAAAACTGTTAATTGTAAAATAAACGTAAAATAAACAGTAAAGTAAGCATAACATGTAAAAAAATAATTAAAAGAAAATTTTTTAAGCCTATTTATTTCAGCTCATTATTTTTATTTAACCCATAGATGGGATCCTAACAGGTATACCACTCCAGATCGGAGTGGATCTGGTAGTAATGAAAATGAATTCCAGAACTGGAACGTCCCCATTAAATGCAGTTTAACATCATACCCTCTGCCACCGCCTTCTGTCACATATATGATGAGAAGGGCTGGGGTTTGCCATAAGGGCAATAGGGTTGGGCAATATAGGATCTCAATTAAGTAATTAGCAGCAGAAGTTAAAGGACATACTGTTAAGGATTGATATGCAATAAAAAACCCAACGGAACTAATAATTCTGAAGCCATATGAGGAAAATTGCAGTTATTTTAGACCAAAATGCAGTTGTTGGTTTTACGTCACATTGTAGGAATACCAGATGAAAATTTGTCATATAGTACCTAAATAATGAGAATGGAATAATCTGTTTTCCTATCAATAATGTCTGAGGAAACCTCGAAGGAGAGAAACAATGAGATCTCATTGGACATGTTAATTCAACGTAGGAATTGCCAATTACTAGTTTTACAGTGGAGATCCCTTGTCATAAAGTTTGATCCTGCCTTGAAGTAGAAAGATGTAGTATCAGTTTTAGTCCTTGTTCGGTGATCCGGGCTTAAAGAGTATTATAATCCTCATTGTTGGTCTGTACTTCTCCAAAGAGCAATTCCAGGACAATTTATCAACGCCTTTAAATAGTAAATTAAATTCATGCTTGAGCGTTTTTAATTGGTTCATTCAGCCAATTGGCCGATTCAGCTGTTTTGGAACAGTCTATTAGTATAAGTCGCGTTCATTAGCACATCTTATACCAATATACTCCAATACTTTGCTTAGTAAACCTTTTTCCCCATCATTAATACGCATTATATTTATTCGTATTATTTCTATGTTAACTCTGATACCCAAGTTACAATAATAAAGCAGCCTGTTCATATCGTCTTTTGTTGTAGTCACAACTTTCCAGCGACAAAGTGTTAATTAGATAATGTAAGATTTGAATGAACTGACAAAATGTCACCTCATTACATTGAACATGAATATTTCAGTGAAATTCTCATGCAAAGTCGTTGTACAAGATCTCAATAATGAATCGTTAATTCAGTGATATTAATTTGAATTACATGATGAGATGATAATGTTATTGGAATATCAAGATAATATTCTATGTTGTTCAAGTTAATGAAAAATCTTTAAACTGGTAACCCATAGCAATAAACAAAGACTCCTGAGTACTCCTGTGGGGAACTCCTGGCTCGGGATCCCTTCAATCAATTTACTATCTCCACAGGAGATTTACGACATTAACTGACACAGGCAACTAATTTTATTGAGATGACTATTCAGGGTTTTCTGATGGGATGATGTTCTCATATCACACGGTGCCCTAGGTATGACGTTAAACAACATCTAATGTTGAAGTTCCAATTCTGAACCTCAGAGAAATGTGGAATACCCCATCATTACCATTTCTCCCAGGTTCATCTTGACCTGATGTGGCAGTACCTGTTAGGGTCCCATCTATGGGTTAAATAGAAAAAAAACTTAGTTTAAAAATATGTGTTTAAAAACATTTGAGTTTCAAAAAAGTTGAATACCCATCAATAATGAATAAAACAAAACGTCTTCGGCATGAAATAACCTAACAAGAGTTGATATGCCGTAAAATCTAACCAATCAACAACCATATCATATGTGCATATTCCATTTTTGGGTGGCTTGGTATCAATTGCATGGTGTTTCCCAGTCCAGTGATCACTGCTCTCTCTCTCTCTCTCTCTCTCTCTCTCTCTCTCTCTCTCTCTCTCTCTATCTCTATATATATATATATATATATATATATATAGAGAGAGAGAGAGAGAGAAGGTGAGAGAGAGATAGACAGATAGATATTTGTATATCAAATACTTCCACCCATGCCTAGCCCAAGCATTGAGGGGTCCCTAAGTAGGATATGACTTGGACACCTTTGATCAATGGCAAGAATATCATTGTATTATTAATACTACTAGCGGACCTGTGGATATACCACAGTATAATAATCTAATGATTACAACGTTTCATATGTTTACTTAAGAGCCATTACAATATAGTTCAATATAAAAAAAGTATATTTCCTTCTTTTTCTCTATTCATTATGTTCGAATGAAACAGATTAGCGTTATCACTTTCACGTGTTCACACTCTCTCTTTTTCCTCTACTCTCTTTCTTTCTTTCTTCTTTCTTATTATGTTATTTATGTGTAGCATTCCTTTTTATTCACTTTCTTTCTTTATGATAAAAATGGAATGGTCCATTATTTAGCAAAGGGATGACACTCATAAGAAATAAGGATCGGCGGATAAGCAACACCAGGTAATAACGATTTACTAAAGTTTACTAAAGTGAAAAAAATCTAAGCTTTTATTGTGTACTAGTAAACTGTCATTTTTATTATTATATTGTTTGAGAAAATAAATAAAAAAATAAAAAATAAATGACAAATCAAGTATTCTTAGGGGTCCACTTATATTGCTTATACCCTTAGCTAGTTTCCACATTTACCCAAATCTAAGTAATTCTCTCTACTGCAAAATTAATTTTGTTTCCTTTTGTTTTTTTATAACAATGGGCCGGGTTAGCTCAGTCGGTAGAGCGTTGGGCTAGAAACCACAAGGTTCCTAGTTTGATACCGGTCCTCGCCAACTCAGCGTATGAGTAGCATAGGGATCTGTGCGGTAAAGTAAGGAGCTGATGGTAGGTGTGGCGCTCTACCTCAGACACCAAAACAATCTCCTTGGTCTAGCGCTATTGAAAAGGGGATAGACTGGCTGATACCGACATTAGGCCGCCCCGACGAATTACTTATAACAGTCCCAACTTGCCTTAACATTTGGAACAGGATCTTGAACCTTTCAGCTGATGGGCCATTGCTCCTTTCATGCAGTCTTATCCATTTATGGAAGTCTTGTTATTCTTATGCTATCTTTTTTCTTTCTTTTTTTTTTTTTCTTTTTTCTTTTTTTCTTTTTGGTAAAACAAATTTCAAGTTTAAGTTCACAGTTAGCTTCTGTTCTTATCTTTTCTCATTTGGCAAATAATATGCATACATTTGTCACTTTTGCGAATGACAATAATGGAATTTATCACAAACCAAAACATTTCTCAGAAATAACATAATCTTTGATTGTGTTTCCAGCTTAACCAGAATAAAAAAAAAAAAATAAAGAAAAAATAAAATAAAGAGTAAGACTAAAAGGAAAAAGAAAAGGCATAAAAAATTAATTTGAACAAACAAAATTTGAAATTAAATTGTTCAACAAAATAACGAATAGAAAACTCAAAAGAATGGAAGGGAAGGACAGAATTTAAGAGAAAAAAAAATTGAGCAAAGCTTTTGATTAAAATTTGTTCCATTATTAAATATCGGCAATTTTCCCGCCAAAAAAAAAATGGAAGTGAATGCATATTCAATTCCAGTAGAAGAAAAATCATTGAAAATTTTTTACTTTTGCTGCTTCTTGTTGGAAAATGGAGGTTTTTCCAGTTTTCTATTATGTTGACTTGAGTTTCATTTTAATGAAGGATGGCTGATGAAGGCACAGCAATAGACATTGTGGTGTGACATTTGCATTTCTTTTCTGAACTGGTGGAGAAAATAAATATTTTAATACTTAGGGATTTGGGGTGCAGAATTGTTCTAATTTACAAGGAGCAACAAAAAAATAGGAAAAAACGAAAAATATATTTCAGTCCAAAAAACAAAAAAGCCTTTAAGCTAAACATAAATAATTTTCAGCAAGAATGCTGCAGCGACCATATTAGAGCATAAGGCAGTGAGAAAATTATACAACTAAAAAGGTTTTCATAAGTATATATATATATATATATATATATATATATATATATATATGGAGTAGGTTTAGCTCAGTTAGTAAAGCATTTCCCTAGGATTTGGAATTGCTAGGTTCCAGGTTCAATACTGGTTCCTGCCAACTCAGTGTGATCTGTGTGGTAAAGTATCTGGGAGCTGACTGTAGGTATGGTGCTCCACCTCGACAAAAACATAATCTCCCTGGTCTAGCGCTAGAGAAAAGTTGATAGATGCCTTCACTGTTTGGCTGATACTGACAATAGCCCCTTTGCAGACTTTTATATATATATATATATATATATATATATATATATATATATATATATGTGTGTGTGTGTGTGTGTGTGTGTATTAAGCACAAAATTTATACTTATTAGCTTATAATATCCATAATATCATTATTATTGATTATATATATATATATATATATATATATATATATATATATATATATATATATATATATTATCTTGATCTATCATCTGATGAGACAAAATTTTGGGAAGCTATATTAAATCAACTTAGATTTATATAGGCCATAATTTTGGTCGAAATAAATTTATTATGGAATTATGGTGTTGAGTTTTTCCTTCCTTTCTAAGATAATATTGCTCTGTATATAATCTAAAAAGTTTATTATACATTGAGCTCTCTTTAGTAATTTAAAGTTTCACTGTATTTATACATACTGGATCATACAAAATAATACAGTGTATCTTAGAAATCCCATATAGAATCATCCCTTACTACCAAGTTTTGGATACCCCTCATATATATATATATATATATATATATATATATTATATATATATATGAAAAGTATTCAAAAAGTATTTATATGGAAGTTGTATTTACCAAGAGAAAAATGAACTATGTACAAAACATTAATTTTCTCCCAGAATAGTCACTTTGACATTTAACTGATATATACTATATTAAAACTATTTATTCCAGTGAGTTTTGCATTGGTCTAGGCACTTCTAAAATTCCTATTTTGATCTGGGATGAAAGCATAGCATTGTTTTACTTTTAATGTCTTTGAAAGATCTCTAGAGTAATGACAATAAAGTAGTAGCACCACACTTCCTATATCACTAGTACTGGATCCTCACTATCAGATGCTGTTTAGTGTCAGACCCAGAATACAGCTTTTTGGAGAGAATAGAGTAAACAGTCAAAAATTGGATTGAAGTTGGTTATTTTACAATCTTTGGTGTTTATCTAAAATTCATATGGAACAGTTACAAATAATAATTGTTAAAAATAACTTTAACCTTTTAAGAGAAATCCACAAAACTGAAAATAGGGTATTGTAGAGGAATTTAATACCCAGACAATAGTCTTTGTATTGGCTGCATTATCTATTGTTAATCATGACAGTACTAAGATTTCATATGGGATCATTGTTTTTCTTTATATATTTTATAAGTTTTTGGTTATTTTTTTATTGATAGCATAATTTCACATAGCGCTAATACCCTTGGGAAAGGTACGAATCCAATTCTCCCTCCAGCTATGGGTAAGCAGACTGGGCTTTATAACCTTGGCTAGGTAAGAAGTCTAGGAGAAGGAAAACTCTGAATTCAAACCTGTTGAACTCAACTTAAGAAATTGACATTGTGTCGCATCCTGCTCGTGCGGAGGGGTTGGTAAATATATATATATTTCAAATTACTAAAGTGGAAATTTTTTTACTTTTCTTTGATGCATGGCATGTTTTTTCAAAAATAATGTGTGCACGATTCAAGATAGGTATAAAAAATTATTATATATAAATAGTTCCATTCCATTTATGAGACATTAACAGGATCTAAAATATAAATATAACAATTTTTTGTAAATGTCTGATAAAAGGCGATGATAGCACTTCTTTGAGTAAATGAGTGATACTTTGGAGATTTATTGATTGTTTTTAGACAAATTAAAAATGTTGCTTGTTCTTCTTCCAAAATAAATATTTGCCTGTATGGGAATCATTTTAAAATGTAAAAAAAAATCAATACAAATCCTAATTAAAAAAAAAAAAGAAATAATGACAAAATGTAGAATCACTTTCAAGAATGCTTCAAAGATACTAGCAACGCATTATGGTCAGTGTGGTAGAATAAGACCCATTACTCATCAATTCTTACAGGCCGTAGGGAAGGCTGGAGTCCCACAGTAAACTAAGAAAAAAGCTTGGGATGAGGTGTGATTGATAGATATGACAGACTGGGATGGATAGATAGATAGATAGATAGATAGATATGAACAGACTGGATGGATAGATAGATAGATAGATAGATAGATAGATAGATATGACAGACTGGGATGGATAGATAGATAGATAGATATGAATAGACTAATATAGATAGATAGATAGATAGATAGATAGATATGAACAGACTGAGATAGATAGATAGATATTAACAGACTGAGATAGATAGATATTAACAGACTGAGATAGATAGATAAATAGATAATAGATAGATAGATGGGAACAGACTGGGATAGGTAGATACATGAATGCAAACAAACTGAGATAGATAGATAGATTGATGGATAAATAGATAGATACAAACAGACTGAGATATATAGATAGATTGATAGATAGATATATAGATAGATAGATAGATATGAACAGACTGGGATAGATAGATAGATATATAGATGATAACAGACTGAGATAGATAGATAGATAGATAGATAGATGAGAACAGACTGGGATAGGTAGATACATGGATAAATACAAACTGAGATAGATAGATAGATAGATACGAATAGACTGAGATAGATAGATAGATAGATAGATAGATATGAACAGACTGAGATAGAGAGATAGATATGAGACTGGGATAGGTAGATAGATGGATAAAAACAGACTGGGATAGATAGATAGATAGATAGATAGATAGATAGGAATAGACTGGGATAGATAGATAAATATATAGATGGATAAGAACAGGCTGGGATAGATAGATAGACTGCTATATAGATAGTTAGGAATAGTCTGGGATACATAGATTGATCGATCAATAGATAAGGTTGATAGATAGACATGAACAGATATATACATAGATAAAGAGATAGATAGATAGATATGAAAAGACTGAGATAGATATACATGGATGGATCGATAGATAGATAGATATTAAGGGCCTGATATATATATATATATACATATATATAAATATGTATCTCTCTATAACCCACTCTCTTTATATATATATATATATATATATATATATATATATATATAGAGAGAGAGAGAGAGAGAGAGAGAGAGAGAGAGAAAGAGAGAGAGATATGAATAGACTGAGATAGATAGACTTTGAAAAAGACTGACTGATAATTTTGAGAAAAATATGGTATTATTAACAATATTATTGTACTTTGATATTTTTAAAAGTTTGCTTGTCCCCCACCCCCATAAAAGTTTGACAGTTTTATCATCATTTCAAATTCAACTCATGCGGGGAAAAAATCAAGACAAATCTTTATTCAAAAATTAAAAATAAATCAAATAACAATAATAACAATAATAACAATGATGACGATGATGATGATGCCACATATATTGTGCTCTTTTTGAAAGAATGGCTTTGTCCAAAAGGTTGCCAGAAACACAATGGATAATTTTAGTCAACCCA
>CM042162.1:56666121-56678621 GCA_023376005.1 Doryteuthis pealeii
AGTAATTCTTTGCGGGATTCACTTGTCAATATTGTTTATCTTCTATAATTATCGAATTTTATGCGATATGCGCATTGTAATTGCCTTCAAGCAAAAATATAAATATCAATATATACTTTATTTTGTATTATTTGTATATTCGGACTATTGTCCTCATCTTTATTGTTATCTACACAACGTTTCGGTTGATGTAACCTCCGGCCTTCTTCAGGTATTCTTGTCGGACTTGGGAAACTTCTTGGACTCGGAAACTTTCTCTTCGAACTCGGGAGCCTTCACTGAACTTCGAACGAACCCTTTATTCAATCCACGGGATAGATTATTCTCATCCCATTAACCATGACCGGGTACAAGCGTTATGCTGTGTTAATTATTCAATGTTACTATCGCCCTTGGCCAGGATTGAACCTGTAACCCAGAAATGACTGTCACTTAGAACTGCATTAACTCAACACCTATATCCGTTGCGTCATATGTCCAATAGCCATATGGCCCCCGGTTGAGAATCACTGATACAGAACACTTTATTTAAAAAAAATAAAAAGTAAAGTCGACGGGTGGCCTAAAGTCGATATTAGACAGACAGCGAGGGAGTCTATTCCCTTTTCTCTAGTGCTAGATCAAGGAGATTGTTTTTGCGTCTGAGTTGGAGCGCCACACCTACCATCAGCTCCTCACTTTACCACTCAGATCCCTGTGCTACTCACTTGCCCCCTATCCCACATGTTTCTTGGTCATAGCCCTTTGGTTATATTTTTATCTATTTATCAAGGCTTGCTAGACACTGTCGGTGAAGTAAGAACGAACTAATAAGTGACGTTCTCCTATTAGGTCCCACAAATGGATACATCTGTGTTGGCTGACGAGCAAAAACTTAAATTCGTCAGTTTTGTGCAGACACCGGATGTCGACTAGAAGACTTACCAAGAACGATGGCCAATAGGGACACATGGAGAGAGAGAGAGAGAGAGAAGAGAGAGAGAGAGAGAGAGAGAGAGAGAGAAGAGAGAGAGACATATTCAACTATTTACATTGATTTGCTGATAAAAACCGGGGAGGCGTTTAAAATATCTACACTAATTTGCCGACACCCCCCCCCAAAAAAAAAAAAAAACAACAACAACAAAACAACAAGTTGGGCCGAAAATTTGTCTGACGTTGGCTTACTAAAAACATAGCGTAAATTAAAGCAGGAAGCCGGGATGACATAAACTATCAAAATATATTTCGTTTTATAATTCAAAATTTCAATATTACGAATAAAACAAACATGTAACTTCTTTTTTGTTCTCTCTTTTTCAATTTATTCTAATTTTCCGCCCTGTCGGTTGGGGCGTTAGAATGCACTGACTGCACCTCTGCAGGAGGGTAAGACTCCCCCAATGGCGACCCGTGATGCTTAAGAATAGAACCCAGGTGGATGAGCAGTTCATGACTTGCAATACTCCACTTTGGTCCTATCTTGGGCTAGACGGGCGGTCGGAGAGGCCCCCTTCGATCAATCGGCTGGTCATGTCAAGCCCTAGCACCTATATGATTGCCCCAACCCTATTGCCTATATGGCAAGCCCCAACCCCTTTTTATCATATGGGTGCTAGAAGGCGGTGGCTGCGGGTCTACATGTCCTGGGAATGACGTTAAACTCTATCTGATGGTGAGGTTCCAGTTTTGGAGGTTTGGGGAATGTGGAGCACCCATTCATCACCATTGCTCCCTGGACCACTCTGACCCGGAGTGGTAGTACCAGTTAGGGTCCCATCTATGGGTTAAATAGAAAAATGTATTTATAAAAAATTGTATTACCCATTAAGAATTGATTTATTTCAAAACTTTATCGGCATTAAATGACCCACTGAGGTTGATATGCCGTAAAACAAAACAAACCATCATCATCATTCTAATTTTACTTTGGGCATTTAAGCGACACAGGACCATTTGTAATGTTTCATTTTATAAAATCGGGTGAAATAGAATAAGAAATTTGCGAATAAGCGACACCAGATAATCTGGATGTACATTTTTGCCTTGTATCCTGAACAATTTAAATTTAGGCGGTCTCATTTTTGCCCTGAGGGTAAGATGATAACAGACGAAAGGTTTAAGAACAAGCGTATTACTATATAGATAATGAAGAGTGTATCTAGGTAAAGTGTTAGGATACAAAGCAACAATAATAAGATGAAGTTAAACTAGTAATAAAATAATGGTAATAATGAAGAGTGTATTGATAGAGAGAGCATTGAGATAAAAAGCAACAATGGAGTAAAACAAATAATTGATTAAAAAATAGTCTTCCTCCTCTATAATTGTCTGATTGGTCTCATTAGTAAAATACTCTGTAGTTATTCATTAATTTCTTTTATATACATTGATACGTATGTATTTAATAAAGAGATCTTATATGTTGTTTGAAAAGCAACACCCACTCAAACGGTAGGCCGAACAAGGGAGGCTACAATTTATTTGTTGCTAACTTGGTAACATTTATATAGAATCACATAGAATTGTATGGAATACTGTAAATAACATATTTAAAAAGAAAATTATATTCATAGTTTTATTCAGGAGATTATATATTTTAACGGTTTGGTTTGTTTTGTTTTACGGCATATCAACCTCAGTGGGTCATTTAATGCCGATAAAGTTTTGAAATAAATCAATTCTTAATGGATAATACAATTTTTTTATAAACATCATTTTTCTATTTAACCCATAGATGGGACCCTAACAGGTACTACCACTCCGGGTCAGGTGGACCAGGGAGCAATGGTGATGAATGGGGTGCTCCACATTTCCCAAACCTCCAAAACTGGAACCTCACCATCAGATAGAGTTTAACGTCATTCCCAGGACATGTAGACCCGCAGCTACCGCCATCTAGCACCCATATGATAAAAAGGGGTTGGGGCTTACCATAAGGGCAATAGGGTTGGGAAAATCATATAGGTGCTAGGGTTTGACGTGACCAGCCGATTGATGGAGGGGTATATATTTTAAATATGTCTATTTTAGATTTGGGTCAATTTTTTAACGAGTTGGTTGGTTGGTTTGGTTGGTTTTAAAGCATATCAACCCGTGCTGGGTTATTTTATGCTAAAGTCAATTGAACTATTATAGTCTCCAATTATATATAGTAAAAAAAAACAAAACTTCTCAATTGCCAATAAACAATTCCTATTTAGTTGAAATATAAATTTTCTAAGAACCAATATATTAATCATTTTAAACAGGTAAATGTTTCATACAGGGGCGAGACGAGATCAAATCCCGTACGAAACTGTTTACATTCAGCAAAGCACTAATACATTTGGGAAAGGTATGAATCCAACTATTCTCCCTCCAGCTATTCAGAAAAAAACATTGCACCCATTGAACCATTGACATTCATCGAAACTTGCTGAACGTTGAAGGAAACCAAAAAAATCGTATGGCTAGAAAAGATATGTGTCAACTGTAACAGCAATGATATGAGTGTGAAGCTAAACTGAACACAGCTATCAATCCACAATTAGCTCATCTACACAAATCGGGCCATTGAAAAATGGACTACACGAATAACATTTTTCTGACATTTTCCAGATCTGTGGAAAAATGGATGGCCTCCATTCGGGCAGATTTTTTTACGACCATAGCATGCAGGCTCTTGTTCATCACCGGAAAAAAATGCGTTCACAAAGGAGGTGACTAATTGGGACAAACGGTGTTTTGTAGCTGAAAACTTTCTCTATTCACTGATTTCATTGTGCTCCCTGTATCTCATATAGTTTCTGTGGAAACAAATAGGAGGCATTACCATCGGAGCGTTCCTTGTAATTTCTTATGACATGTTCCCACTTGCAACCGATACAAGTAATTTTCATTGAAAAGTCTTTAGAAAAGGAGGAAGAAAAGGCCGGCCTTTAGAAAAAGACTTGTATAGATTTTCTTCTGACTTCAAATACAATGAGTTTAAAATTATATGCTGGGTATCGTTTGAGCCGACGAGTGGGCAGGGGATGGTGATCAAGCAGATGTGACCATATCCAAATCCGTCATTCGTACTCGGAATTGAAACAAACAACTGATTGTAATGTCTGAGAGTAAATCGTAGAATATCGTGGTGGGTCGTTTGTTGTTTAGATTTCTTTCTTTTCTTTCTTTCTTTCTTTCTTCTTCTTCTTTATCTTCATCTTCTTGTTCGGTGAAAGCTTTCTCTATTTATTGGCTTTCAATGCCATCTAACTATTATATTGTCATTATATTGTCTTCTAAATTCTCCGTAGTGTTGAAAAGAGGAACATGGAGTAGAAAACATGGAAAAATCTGGCTAGTGATTATTGGCCAAAAAATAAAGGAGAAAAAAAAATAAAAACAAAATATTAAAATAAATAAAAATAGAAAAAATAATAATAGAATATTAAAAACTAAACAAAACAAAACAAAAAGCAAAAAAGACACGGAGGAGCAGGAGGAGGAGGAATAGAATGATTTAATGGAAGGAGGAGTTAGAAGAATGAAAAATAATAATAGTAATGACTGATAGAAGTAATAATGATAAAATTATAATCAATGGGAAAAAAAGCTTTGATGGAGAAAGAAATACGAAGCGAAGATACTGGTGGAAGAGGAGGATGGAAGATATGAGTAGTAGGAGGAGAGAGAGGGAGATGAGGAAGAGGAGGAAAAAGGGGAGGGGTTGTATACGAGTAAGAGGAGAGGATGAGTAGGAGGGGTAGGTGAAGAAGAGAAGGAAGATGGAGGAAGAGAAGTGTTTAAAAAGAAAGTTACTGAAAATATTGGTAAAGAAAATAAAGGGAGAGGTTGAAAGGAAAAGGATGAAGAAAACGAAGCAATGGAAAATGAGGACGTGATGTATGTATGAGAAGAAGAAGAGAGGAGGAGGAGGAGGAGGAGGAGGAGGAGGAAAAGAAGTAGGGGAGGAGGGGGACGACGATGAGAATGACGTTGAGGTGAAGACAAAGTGAAAGAAAGAAAGAAAGAAGCATAGAATTAAGAACAATTATTGTGGAAAATAAGTGTTGAGAAGAAAAATGAAAGAAATTTGGAAGAGGAGGAGAAGAAGGAGGAGGAAGAGGGGAGGAGGAAAAGTAAACGATGAAGACTGAATGAAAAAGAAAGAAATGAAAGAAGAAGAATAGAATTAAATGAAAAAAGTCAAGAGTAAAGAAAAAAAATAGGATGAAATAGAAAAGAGGATGGAATTGAGAAAAAGAAGGGTTAAAGAAATAAAAAGAGGAGGATAAGAAGAAGAAAAATGATTAAGTGAGAAGAAGAAGAAGAAGAAGAAGAAGAAGAAGAAGAAGAAGAAGAAGAAGAAGAAGAAGAAGAATTAAAATAAATAAAGAAAAAGACGTGGAATGGAATATATAAGGGGATTGAAAGAAAGAAAAGAAAGAAAGAAAGAAAGAGAAGAAGAAGAAGAAAGAAGAAGAAGAAGAAGAAGAAGAAGAAGTGAATAAAAGTAGAAGTCTAAGATGAAAAAAATAGATGAAAAAGAGAATGAAACAAACATACAAAAAAAATAAGAAAAAAAGAAAAGAAAGAAGAAAAAAAAGAAAGAAAGAAAGAAATCGAGATGAAAGAAGAAAAAGAAGAATGGGATGAAAGAATTAGGGGAGCTGAAAAACATACAGAAAGAAAGAAAGAAAGAAAGAAAGAAAGAAAGAAAGAAAGAAGAGTAGGATGAAAGAAGAAAAAAGTGACTGAGAGAAAGAAAGAAAAAAAGAGAGGAGAAGAATGAAAGGAGAGAAGAAAGTGACAACTGAAAGAAAGAAAGAAAGAAAGAAAGAAAGAAAAAGAAAGAAGGAAAGAAAGAAAGAAAAGAGAAATGAAAGAAAAGAAGAAAGAAGGGAATGAAAGAAAGAAAGAACGAAAGGAAGAAAGATGTAATAAAAAAAAGAATCAGGTGAAAATAAGGATTAAAGAAAGACCATGTAGAAGATGAGGTGAAGGAAATAGATGAGGAAGGAAATGGTATGAAGGAAGAGAAGTGGAAGGAGATGAAAGAAGAATGAAAATGACAATTATATTACCAAAGAGAGAAAAAGAAAAAGAAAAACTAAAAACTAAAAACAAAGAAAACCAGAGAAACGAGGAATTTAAAGAAGAATAATAAAAATAAAAAGGGAAGAAGAACAAAACAATCAAAGAAAAGAAAGAAAAAAGAAAAAAGAAAAAAGAAAAATCCAAGAAGAAGAAAGTGAATAAAAAAAAAATAACTGAATCTGTTTGTCTGTCTCAAACCTGCATTGTCATTGTACGTAGGAACAATAGCTAATTAGTCTCTCGTTCGGCAAGTGACTCTAATCTACTGACAAACTTTATAACTTTGAAATTTGGCAAAAAAAAAAAAAAAGATTAAAAAATAAACAATAAACAAAATGATTCCTACCACCACCACTACCAGCATCACTATACTCTTCTTCATCTCTCACACATCGTTGATGACCGGTCTTTAAAAGAAGAAAATTCTTACGGCAATTCTACAACACCATGGCCTACGATGACAGCCATTCGGCGTGGCATCCAGCTTGTCTGAAATCAGTCAATTAAAGAAATATTTAATTAACTTGACGAACTTCTTTGTAATTCATGGACTCGGTTAATTGCAGAGGCATACCTAATATGTCTTAGTTTTGATGGCGGTTTTATCAATATAGGTCCAACGTGTCCGTACCTCTCGCTCACCATTCTCTCTCTCCCCCCCCCTCTTGTTCACCTTCTCTCTCAAAGAACAATACACGTGTAATTCTCTTGGTCTCTTTCTTTAAAATTATTGAGTTGACGCAAAATTCCGAAGAATAATAGAATGGTAATGAAGAATTAAAGTGGACACAGAAAAGTAATGATAAAATAGAAAGAAAGAAAAACCGAAAGAAAAATGTGGTGTCTGTTCGCAAGAATATCGGGTATTGTTCAGGTGACCCTTACAGATGGAAAAACCAACTTATTTTTTCTTATACTCTTTATTTATTAATTCATTTCATTCTTATTTATTATTTTTTGTCACTTTTGTTCAATATACTAATCAGCAGCAGTTAATTAGCTTAGTGGTGTCATATAAGGTTTGCATTTATTGAGTATTCAATAACTATTCAGCATCTTTTATATTACAATGGTGAGTCAAAAGTTTTGCAATATTTTGGTAGCTTCATGAGGCACAATTTGACAGCTCCAAAGATTTTTGCCAAGGCCTTGAAGGTACCGAAGCAAATCTCGCCTGATTCTCTTTGAGCTCTAACTCGCTGGATTTGCCTCTAAGGTTTAAAACACAACCTTGGAATCCACGGTTTTAGGCCAAACTGATCTTGGTTTAGCTCAGTCGGTAGAGTATCACAAGGTTCCGGGTTCGATACTGGTCCTCACCAAGCACATGAATAACATAGCTTGAACAATCTGATCTGTGCTGATCAGGGAGCTGATGATAGGTGTGGTGCGTATTTGCAGCAAAAAAACAATCTCCCTGGTCTAACTCTAGAGGCAAAAGGATAGACTCCCTCGTCATTCGACTGCTGGCCGTGGGTGGTGGCCCATGATGCTTAAGGACGGAATCCTTGTATCTGAGCAGTTCATAACATGCAACACTCCATTTTGGCGCTTAATTAGGTTAGACGGGCGGTCGGAGAGGCCCCTACGATCAATCAGCTGGTCACATCAAGCCCTAGCATCTATATGATTGTCCCAACCCTATTGTCCTTATGGCAACCCCTCAAACCTATTTATCATACATGAGCTAAAAGGCAGTGACTGAGGGTCTTAGGTGTACTGGGTATGACATTGAACTGCATCTAGTGAAGTTTCAATTCTTGAACTCTGGGGAATGTGGAGTACCTCTTTATCACCATTACTCCCAAGTTCACTCTGATACAGGTAGTTAGGTTAAGACAGCTCTAAGTGACAGTTATCTCTGGATTCCGAGTTCAATCCTGAGTGGAGGCAGTTAGAAAAATAATTATCACATTCCTACCCCAGCTATGGTTAGCGGAATGAGAACAGGATACCCCCATGGACTAAATAAAGGGTTAGGTTCAAAGTTCCATGATGGCTCCCGATTACGACAAGAAAGTTCCGAGTTCGAAAAGAAGGTTCCCGAGTCCGAGAAGGTTCCCGAGTCCGACAAGAAATACCTGAAGAAGGCTGGAGGGCATATCGGCCGAAACGTTGTACAAATGACAATGAAGATGGGGACAATAGTCTGAATAACGCAGATAATACTAATCTTCAAGCCTCATCTCAAACATTCAGAGAAAGAGTGGAAGTATCTGTTAGGGTCCCATTTATGGGTTAAATAGAAGTTTTTCCGCTTTTACATATTTAAGAAATAAAACAAAAATTCCTGGACTGGACATAAGAATACACAACAATGCATTTAAGTCTTCAAACATATACAAGGTGGGGGGGGGGCAAGAGGTGTAATGGTTATCGTTGTAGGTAATGAACGTGGTTCACTGAGTTCAAATCCTGGACAAGACTGGTTGCATTTCACATAGTGCTAATACTCTTGGGAAAGGTATGTATCCAACTATTCTCCCTCTAGCTATGAGTAAATATTAGGGTAGACTGTGTTCTTTAATCTTGGTTAGGCAACTAGTTAGGAGAAGGAAAACTTAGAATTCATACTAGTTAAACTTTGCTTAATAAATTTACCTTGTGTCACATCCTGCTCATGTGGAGGGGTTGGTAAATATATATACAAGGTGGTATGGAAAAGTATTGAGACTGAATCTTAAGTTATAAATATATTGTTTAACAATTCTTAAATAAGTTTTTGTTATTGGCCAGTTTAGCTCAGTCGGTAGAGCACTGGCCTAGGAATCCAAGGTTCCTAGTTCGATACTGGCCCTCGCAAAGTCAGCGTATGAGTAGCTCAGGGAGCTGATGGTAGGTGTAGTGCTCTACAACAGATGCTAAAATAAGCAATCTTCTTTGGTCTAGCGCTAGTGAAAAGGGGATAGACTCCCTCATTGTATGGCTGATATCGACATTAGGCCACCCTGCCAACTTTACTTATATTGTTTAACAACTCTTAAATAAGTTATATATATTATGTAACAACTCTTAAATGGGACTGTCTTGTCACCTGGGGCTGTAGAATATGCCGACTGCACCTCTGCAAGTACAACCACTTCAGGTCAGAGTGGACCTAGAAGTAATGGAAATGAAGGTGACTCTAAAAATTCTAGAGGTTCAGAATGAAAGCTCAGCGCTGGATGCACTTGAGTTGCATACCCAGGATCTCCCTATGGGGATGTCTTTTCCCACTGCTGGTGATACAGTCAGTATATTCTAAGCTCGCCCACAAGGTTGAACTAATTTTACAATTTTGTTGATAATATGCAAAGAGATGTCAGAATAAAGTATGTTCAAAGTGAAAACTCACTCACACACACGTACTGGTTTTTCATTGGGTTGCTGAATTTTTTTTTTTACGGCATATCAAACCTTTTTGGGTCATTTAATGCCAAATCAAGTCATTTTGATAAGTGATTACTTACAGCACCTGCTATTGCTTAAATGGTCACCCATACAAGTATTTAACAGGCTCATCACTGCTTAAATTCGGTGATCTAGCAAGAAATAGTGCTTTCTACCTTTTACCATAAGCTGTTCCCTTGGGTGACCACTTAAGCAACAACAGGTACTGTAGGCAACCTGAGTTCTTTGTTTATCAAATTTGACATTGCCAAAGTAAACCAAAATCTATACACACATACACATACTACACACAAACATACTATACACATGTGCACATACACAAGCATTGGACTGGTTTTCCCTACACATACTACATACTACACACATACACATACACACACACATTGTACTGGTTTGCCCTATACACAACATACACACATACTACACACACACCTATACAGACATAGACACACACAACATTGTACTTGGTTTTCTCTACATGCGCACACACAAACACATTACACTATCATTGTACTAATTTTCCCTACACACACACACACACACACACACACACACACACACACACACATGCAAACACATTGTACTGGTTTTCCCTACAAAAACACTACACATACATTGCACTAGTTTTCCCTACACCCACACCCATACTAAAGGCATAAACACACACATGCACACACACACACAATACACACTACCTCCACACAAACATTGTACTGTTTTTCCCTACACACATACACACACACATACACAAGCATACACAAGCATACGCACACATTGTACTAGTTTTCTCTACACACACACATACACATGCAAGCATACACACATATTGTACTATTTATCCATACACACACACATACACAAGCATACACACACATTATACTGGTTTTTCCTGCACACATACACACATACACACACAAGCACACACATACACACATAAGCACACACACATAAGCACACACTACATACACACACACACACATACACACACACACACACACACATACACACACACACAAGCACACACACACAGCACACATAGCACACATTATACTGGTTTTCCCTACCACACATACACACATACACACATAAGCACACACACACACACACACACACACACACACACACACACACACACACACATAAGCACACACACACAATCATACCCACACACATTGTACTGGTTTTCCCTTGTAGTGGAAATCAGTGAAATAATGGCCATGATCTTGTCTCCACCTATTATTACAAGAATTGTATTTCAATTTGAAAAAGGAAAAGATTCAATAAAAGCAATTCTTTTGTCTTAAAAATCATTTTCCTCTTCAATTATTTTTGAATCTTCATATCTTCTTTTCTTTTGTTGTTCAAACTGTCTTCTATTTCCATTCATAATTTCTATGCATCATTCCACAATACATGATCTCTCTCATAATAATTTGACATCCATTTTGATTCCATTGTGAGATTTTATTGTGAACATTTTTCACATTTTACAAAGTTTTAAGGCACAAATTTCAGAAAAGGTTGACAGTTTTGACCTGATTAAATATTAATATCATCTTATTGAATACTGAATCTTAAAAACAAACAAACTGCATACAATTTTGACTCTTAGAAACATTGTTGTTATTAAGATTCAATCAGGTGAAGAGTTCCAAATTGATCTACAACTTAAAAAAAAGGCACGTGGTGAAATGGTTAGAGGCATAGGAAATGGATTTGTCAACCCAAGTTCAAATCCTGAATGAGGCTGTTTGCATTTCACACAGCACTAATATCCATGGGAAAGGTATGCATCAACTACTCTTCCTCCAGCTATGGATAATAGTAGGGCAGACTGGGCTCTTTAAACTTTGTTAGGCAACTAGTTAAGGACAAGAAAAACTGAATTTAAACCTGTCAAACTTTGCTTAACAAATTAACCTTGTGTCACATCCTGCTCATGCGGAAGGTTTGGGTAAATACATATATTAAAAAAAAGGGTAAAATTCTTTAATCTCTCTAATTACTCACCTAAATCCATTTATATCCTGTTGGTGGGGTTTAGAATATCTCGGTTGCATCCTCTGGAGGCGGCTAAAACCCACAATTTGAGCCATAGAACCCTAACATGTTAGGTCAGGTTTCATTCATTGCTGCTAATACCATGTAACCCAGTCGAATCTGTCACATGTTATTTTAAGAGAAAATAGATGCTCGCATGTATTTCTATCTAATGCCAATAATTTACAAGCAATTATATGATTTTAAATAACTAATAATAATCATTAGCAAACAATTTTAGCTTCAAATAACTATTCTTAGTACAAATAATTTGAATATAGTTAAATGATCGCAAAATATAATCGCTCCAGATCCATATTCTATCAAATCCAGGAGGCTTATTTAATATCATGGACATTGGCCTTCTCCTTAGAGACCATCAATATAAAAAGGAGATGATCACTTAAGATCCATAATCTATCAAGTCCAAGAGGCCTATTCTAAGTTATGGATATTGGCCCTCTGCTTTGTTTCTTAGGATATAAACATGAATGCTCACTACAAATCCATACCCAATCAAAATCATTGGATTTTATCTTAGACTCCTTTGATATAAAACTGTTGTTTCCCGAAAATAAGACCTACCTGCAAAATAAGACCTAGTATGATTTTGTAGATTGTTTGTTTTGTTTTGTTTTACGGCATATCAACCTCAGTGAGTCATTTAATGCCGATAAAGTTTTGAAATAAATCAATTCTTAATGGATAATACAATTTTTTTATAAATACATTTTTCTATTTAACCCATAGATGGGACCCTAACAAGTACTACCACTCCGGGTCAGAGTGGACCAGGGAGCAATGGTGATGAAGGGTGCTCCACATTCCCCAAACCTCCAAAACTGGAACCTCACCATCAGATAGAGTTTAACATCATTCCCAGGACATGTAGACCCTCAGCCACCACCTTCTAGCACCCATATGATAAAAAGGGATTGGGGTTTCCCATAAGGGCAATAGGGTTGGGAAAATCATATAGGTGCTAGGGCTTGACGTGACCAGCCGATTGATCAGAGGGGGTCTCT
>CM042162.1:56683621-56686121 GCA_023376005.1 Doryteuthis pealeii
CAACAGCCCAACTAGTCAAAGTAAGGGCTAAAGTAGAGTGTTGCATACCATGGACTGCTCAGCCACCAGGATTCCGTTCTTAAGCATCACAGGTTGCCACCCATGGTTAACAGGTGGCCCCATTGAGGGTGGGGATTTTACCCCTCTACAGAAGTGTGACATTGTAGTAAGCACGTTCAAACTCCAGTCACGCTATTACATTCACTTTTGCACTGATACTCTTGGGAAAGGTATGAACCTCCTCATCCCCACAGCTATGAGTTAAATCTTTATTGTGGCATACAAGTGATAAGACCTTTATAATGTAATATATAATTTTTAATATTTAATCTTTAATTCAGTTTTGGATAAGCATTATTTGGCATCTGTGCTGTCACATGCCTGGATGAGGATGATGGTGAAATGTAAACTCAGACATAATTTTTCAAACAACATGATATAATGATAATATCAAAATAATATCATTATCTATTTCTCTGAATGTTTGAGATGAGGCTTGAAGATTAGTATTATCAGCGTTATTCGGACTATTGTCCCCATCTTCAATGTTATTTGTACAACGTTTCGGCCGATATACCCTCCGGCCATCTTCAGTATTTCTTGTCGGACTCGGGAACCTTCTTTTCGAACTCGGGTTAGGTTCAAAGTTCCGTGATGGCTCCCAAATACAACAAGAAAGTTCCCGAGTTCGAAAAGAAGGTTCCCGAGTCCGACAAGAAATACCTGAAGAAGGCTGGAGGGTATATCGGCCGAAACGTTGTACAAATAACAATGAAGATGGGGACAATAGTCCGAATAATGCTGATAATACTAATATAATTATCCTTATGATTGTTCATGCCTATTCTTAATTAGGGAGTGAATAAATTTGCATTTTTTTCATAATTACTCACTTAGGCCAACCTTAAAATGGTTTATTATGAATTTTTACTAGTATGCACAAATACTCTATATAATTTAATAGTTAAATATGTTTATTTTGTAATGAATTAGTTTTCCTTCAAAATTAAGCATAATCATTTACTATTTCTTTAATTTTTCATACAATTCCTTTATTTTTTTATTAGTGAAAAATATAAGAAGTTTTTTTTCTGTGGTGTTAAAAAATTTTTTTTAATTAAGAGGAAAGGGGGTCCATTGGTTAAAAAAAAGGTTGAGAACCACAATAATTGTTTTATGGCTATCAAGTAGAAAAAAAAAACTTTACATTTGACAATATTGTAAATTTAAAGTTACCCCGAACAACCAGAGGTGAAAATCATCTATCTTTTCTCAGGTAGCAGGCAGCAAACTTAGATGCTTGTTTCCATGATGAATAGCCCCCACCCTCTCTCTCTCTGTCATTGACAAAGATTTATTTACTAGTATACATAAATGTTCTTTATAATTTAATTATTGTATGTGTTAATTTGTACTAAATTAGTTTTAATTCAAAATAAAGCATAATCATTTAATATTTCTTTAATTTTTTGATACAATTCATTTATTTTTTTATTAGTGAAAAATATAAGAAGTTTTTTTTTTCTATGGAATGGCTAAGGGGTCCACAAAAAAATTAAAGGGGTCCATGGGTTAAAAAGGTTGAGAACCACTGCACTAAGTGAAGATTAATAAAAATCTAAATATCACAGTTTGAGATTTTATTACAAGAATCAAAACAGAAAGACTTAAAATTCACCCAAGAGAAAAGTTTTGGTGAATTTATTGAATTCTTAACAAAGTACATTCTAAAGACCAAGGGGCACTCCCTTGTAGATATATATGTATATTTGGGAAACTCTCCAGAGCTGGAAATGCACCTTTAGATGCAGTTTAGTGTCACATGCAAGACACAGGGGGGTTAAGGATTTAAACATTGTGGCATGCAAGTGATAAGACCATTGTTAAATTCTCTGATGGTTGAGAAGAGTAGAGTGTAGAGAGAGGTGAATGCTTAAATTAGGTAATATAATCTCTAATTCAATTTTCAATAAGCATTATTGTGGCATACAAGTGATAAGACCATTATAATATAATAATATAATCTTTACTATTTAATCTTTCAGTTTTCAATAAGCATTATTTATTCAATTTAACTTTACATCATATAGACGTATTGAATCTTGAATATTTAATCCTTAATTCAGTTTTCAATAAGCATTATTGGGACATGCAAGTGATAAGACCTTTATAATATATCAATAATATCTTTAATTCAGTTTTCAATAAGCATTATTTATTCAATTTAACTTCACATTGTAAAGACACATACTGTTTAGAAGAAATTTCTGCTTGATTTTACAATAGAGATACAATATGCAATTGTTTATTAGTTTTTGCACGGATAGTTTTGAGATTTTCAAAAAGTTTATTATTTTGACTGTTGGGTAATATGGATTTTATTAGTAGAATAAGTACATTTTTTTTAAATATCACTTTGATATCCTAAGACTGTCATTGTATACAAGCATTTGGAATGGTTTTAATGGGCAATGAAATAGAATATATGTTTTTAAAAAAA
>CM042162.1:56688621-56729875 GCA_023376005.1 Doryteuthis pealeii
ATATATATATATATATATATATATATATTTTTTTTTTGTTGACATCCTTCTGTCTATTGAAGACAATGGCGTAGTGTCCACTTTTTTTATCTACAACTGCGTGAGTGACTGAACAGACCAATTTTTGAATGGCAATTTCTGGTGCAGTGATTGCAAACAAATGGTGATGCTTGCTGGAGATGCTGTTGTCTCTCCTTCCTTATTACTCTCTTTGGTATGGCGACTTCTTTCCTCTCTTTATCACTCCTTTTCGTTCCTTGTTTGACAAATGAGGAGGCGCAAGGTTGTACAATCTTCTGCATAAGCCTCCCATGTGTTGATGTCGATGTGGCATGTCTTCTTGTCTCTCTTGCAGATGTCTTTAAAGGGCAGGCATGGTCTCCCTACACACACACACACACACACACACATATATATATATATATATATATATATATATATATATATATTCACATGTTTGATAGAAAGAGAATCAATGTTTGTCAAGCATTACTTTTTACATTTACTGTATAATAGTGTGGCAAGGAAAATAAGAATGATAGACAAAGTTCAAATCCAAAATATGAATATATGCCAGTCCAAAAATAAGTACACTTCTTATATATATTTATGCAATTTTATTTTTGGTTACAGAGTTTCAATGCTGTAGAGTTTGGTAATAAATAACACCTAATGATATCCATTTTGATTGTATAATGTTTCATTAGAAATAATGATATATATTAGGAAATAATATATACTTTTAAAAGAAAATTAACTTTTTATAAAAGAATTGCTAGTGTCTGATACTTAATTAATACTAAGATGAGAATTAATATAAATGTTATCCCCACTTTTTGAATTTGATTTTGAAGAAGAAACCAAGCACAATCCAAAGATCCAAGAATTTGAAAAAATTTTTAGTTGAACATTATATAATGAAAATGGATATTATTAGGTATTATCTATTACCAAACACTACAGCTACTAATGTCCCCTAGGAAAAAAAAGTTTGGTTTGAAAATATACTATTTTGAATTGAGGAGCATAAAAAAGATTTCACTGTAAAATAAGACTTGGAATGGTTTCTTTGTTTAATAGTGTATCAAACTTTGTGGGTTATTTAATGCCAAAACCACTCTTGTAGAATAACTGTAGTGGTACTATTTAACCCATTGTGGAGGGGTGATGGGGTTTATACCTTTCCCAAGGGTATTAGTCTGAAAGTGAATGTAATAGCATGACTGGAGTTTGAACTTGCTTATTATGATTTCACTGTCCAGCACATTAGCCACAACACCATGGGGATTCCACCACTCTATAAGAAGATTATAATTAGTTTGAAATATATCTCCACTTATTGATTCTATTAATTTTTACCAAGTTTGTTTCTAGAGAGAAAGATGCTGTAAACCAAAAAATACCAGAATTTTTAAAAAATTCTAGTTATACAATGAAAACGGATATTATTAGGTATTATCTATTACCAATCACTGCAGCTACTTTAATTCCCTAAAAAAAAATCAAGTTCAACTCGAAAATATACTTACTGTGTTTCCCTGAAAATAAGACCTACTTGCAAAATAAAAACTAGAGTGATTTTTTCATGAAGATTTTAATATAAGCCCTCCCCTTAAAATAAGCCCGAGTTGAGAGTAATAACATTCCAGATGATGATGATATGATTATTTTTGAATGAATTGTCGTTAATGAGTTTTTGAATAAAAGAAGGTAATGGTAAATAAATATAGATTGTTTTTACCGGTTTCTGTTTATTTAGAAATTTTGTAATTTTCTACTTCTTAATATCGTTTTTCATTATGTGAAGAATAAGACATCCCCTGAAAATAAGCCCTAGTATTATATCTTGGAATTAAAATTTATATAAGCACTGTATTATTTACTGAGAAACACGGTATTATTCAGAATGAGAGAAACTTTTTGCATAGATTTGGTTTTGTTTTGTTTTACGGCATATCAACCCTGTTGGGTCATTTAATGCTGGCTTTTGCATAGAAGTGTACATATTTTTGGACTATGCAAAGAAAATTTCAGTGTATAATAATTAGAATAAGATATATCTCCACTTTTTGATTTTATTAATTTTGTCATATCATGCTTCAGAAAATATTTGTAAATTTAAAGTTTTTGAAGAGAAGCATTTTCTTTTTGAAAGAAAGCAGCAGTAAAAGCTGAAAGTGAAGATTAAAAAAACGTTTCTCTGTATAAGATTAAAGAAAGAAAAAAAATGAAAAATTGTGAACAGAAGAAGAAGAAGAAGAAGAAGAAGAAGAAGAAGAAGGAAGAAAAAGAAGAAGAAGAAGAAGAAGAAGAAGTTGTGAGGAGGCGGAAAGAAGAAGAGAAGAAAGAAGAAGAAGTTGGAAGAAGGAAGAAGAAGAGAAGAAGAGAAGAAGAAGAAGAAGTTGTGAGGAGGAAGAAGAAGAAGAAGAAGAAGAAGAAAGAAGAAGAAGAAGAAGAAGAAGAAGAAGAAGAAGAAGAAGAATTTTTGTGAGGAGGCGGAGGAAGAAGAAGAGAAATTCAAAAGAGAAGTAAAATAGTTCACTTGGACCAAGTTCAGCAACTTTTGTTCAAGTTAGGAAGTTCAAAAAAGAAATCTCTAAAATGAGCAATATCATGTGCGTAGATATTTGATATGACCTATTAAAAATATAATGATTAGAGTATGGGATCTGAGCCAGCAATGCTAACAGGTCATGAGTGCTCTGACCTCCCCATGAGCGAATCAGCAAACATAAGGAGATCAGAGGCAGGAATTCAGAAACAGGTTTAAAGTATTTTGTGATGCAATAAGCCAAAAGAGGATCATTGATACCAGGGGATCAAGATTAGTTTGCTCAGAACAAGGTCCGGTTAAAAAAAAAAAATTTGTTTTTTTTTGAGCCCAGAAGAAGATTAACGTTAGGATCAGCTCCTGATTGTCGTGATCTACCCAGCAAAGGATCAGGAAAGATGGAAATATCATGGAAAAGGTAAAGCTCTGCCTGGCTCAATGGATTTGTAGATATCAATGGCTCCAATCTGTCGTCATCTTTTCAACGGAAAGATCAATAAAACTGAACGATCCGAGAATGAATATAGGTTGATGTACTGTGTATAACAGGGGTTCCCAACCTGGGGTGCTTGCAACCCCTGGGGGTGCGAGTATCGTTCCAGGGGGTGCGAAAAGCATCCATTCAAATTTAGATTGAACTTTTTTTCTTTTGTGATTGATATTATTTATATTTTCGTATGTTTATTTCAGATTATTATCATTGAATATTAAATTATTATCAGTGAAATATATATGATCTTTTGATAAAAGTGTAGTATTGATTCACATTCTATATTTTTGAACAAAAGTATAAATTGTAGGGGTACGAGGTCAGAGCAGAACTCTTTTAAGGGTGTAAAAAAGTAAAGTCGACGGGGCGGCCTAAAGTCGGCATCAGCCAGTCAGCGAGGGAGTCTATCCCCTTTTCAATAGCGCTAGACCAAGGAGATTGTTTTAGCATCTGAGGTGGAGCGCCACACCTACCATCAGCTCCTTACTTTACCGCACAGATCCCTGTGCTACTCATACGCTGAGTTGGCGGGGACCGGTATCGAACTAGGAACCTTGTGGTTTCTAGCCGAACGCTCTACCGACTGAGCTAACCCGGCCCTAATATATAATAATATTCAGGAGAGAGTTTCTACACTAGGAGTCCTGTCAGCAGGGGATTAAGAATACACTGACTGCAAGACCCCCCTCAATGGGGCAACTTGTTGGCCATGGGTGGCAACCTGTGATGTTTAAAGACGGATTCCTGGTGGCTAAGCAGTCCATATGCAACACTCTACTTTGGCCCTTACTTAGGCTAGACAGGCGATCGGAGAGGACTCCTCCAATCAATTGGCTGGTCAGGTCAAGCCTTAGCACCTAAATGATTGTCCCAACCCTATTGCCCTTATGGCAATCCCCAAACCATTTTATCATATATGTGTTAGAATGCAGTAGCTGAGGGTTTTAATGTCCTGGGTATGACGTTAAACTCTATCTGATGGTGAGTTTCAGATAGATATTAAAATTGTGTGCATATGAATTTATTTGCACACACACCTGAACATCTGGTAATAGCAGATTTATCATATGTTGGTTTATATGAAACAAAATTATCATATGTTGATTTATTACAGGTTGGTTTTATATGATAACAAAATTATTATATGTTGATTTATTACAGGTTGGTTTATATGATAACAAATTATCATATGCTGATTTTATTACAGGTTGGTTTATATGATAACAAAATTATCATATGCTGATTTATTACAGGTTGGTCTATTTGATAACAAAATTATCATATGCTGATTTATTACAGGTTGGTTTATATGATAACAAAATTATCATATGTTGATTTATTACAGGTTGGTTATTGATAACAAAATTATCATATGTTGATTTATTACAGGTTTGGTCTATTTGATAACATCATATGCTGATTTATTATTACAGGTGGTCTATTTGATAACAAAATTATCATATGTTGATTTATTACAGGTTGGTTTATATGATTAACAAAATTATTATATGTTGATTTATTACAGGTTGGTTATATTGATAACAAAATTATTATATGTTGATTTATTACAGGTGGTTATTATGATAACAAAATTATATATGCTGATTTATTACATGGTTTTGATAACAAAATTATCATATGCTGATTTATTACAGGTTGGTTTATATGATAACAAAATTATCATATTGCTGATTTATTAGAGGCTGGTTTATATGATAACAAAATTATTATTATGTTTCTATATGATAGCAGATTTATTCCAGTTGGTCTATATGATAACAAAATTATTATCCGTTGGTCTATATGATAGCAGATTTATTACAGGTTGGTCTATATGATAACAAAATTATCCTATGTTGATTATTACAGGTTGGTTTATATGATAACAAAATTATCATATGTTGATCTATATGATAGCAGAATTTATTCCAAGTTGGTCTATATGATAAACAAAATTATTATCCGTTGGTCTATATGATAGTAGATTTATTCCAAGTTGGTCTATATGATAACAAATTATTATCCTTGGTCTATACGATAGTAGATTTATTCCAGGTTGGTCTATATGATAACAAAATTATCCTATGTTGATTTATTACAGGTGGTTTATATGATAACAAAATTATCATATGTTGATTTATATGATAGCAGATTTATTACAGGTTTGTCTATATGATAACAAAATATCCTATGTTGATTTATTAGAGGCTGGTTTATATGATAACAAATTATTATATGTTGATTTATACAGGCTGGTTTATATGATAACAAATTATTATATGTTGATCTATGATAGCAGATTTATTCCAAGTTGGTCTTATATGATAACAAATTATTATCGTTGGTCTATACGATAGCAGATTTATTCCAGGTTGGTCTATATGATAACAAAATTATCCTATGTTGATTTATTAGAGGCTGGTTTTATATGATAACAAAATTATTATATGTTGATCTATATGATAGCAGATTTATTACAGGTTTGTCTATTGATAACAAAATTATCCTATGTTGATTTATTACAGGCTGGTTATATGATAACAAAATTATTATATGTTGATCTTATGATAGCAGATTTATTACAGGGTTTGTCTATATGATAACAAAAATTATCCTATGTGATTTATTACAGGCTGGTTTATATGATAACAAAATTATTATATATTGATCTATATGATAGCAGATTTATTCCAAGTTGGTCTATATGATAACAAAATTATTATCTGTTGGTCTATATGATAGCAGATTTATTCTATGTTGCACTTGTTAAGTATCTTTCTGCTCAAGAAGTACATCATGCAGATAGATAAGTGATATATTCTTGTAAGTTCAATGCTGAATTCTAACTCCTTTTTCTTTGACCAATTCTCTCTTCTCTTTTCATAACCTTTCCAATTTTACGTTTGGATTTTCCACCCATTTATCAACATGGTAAACATTTCTCAGAATTTTTCAAATGAAATCATGGAAAATGCTCACAATTTTTCCACTTTGAGATTTTAACATTTTTCATGCTCCCACATTTACATTTATACATTTTCTTATATATATATTTGTTGTGCGTGTATATGTATATATATGTGTGTATATATATGTATATATATATATATATATTGTGTGTGTACGATGTGTATATGTTAATATATATATATGTATGTATGTATATATATATGTATATGTATAGATATATATATATATGTATATAGTATAATGTATATGTATATATATATATGTATATATGTTTATGTATACATATATGTATATGTATATATATATATATATATAGTATATTTATATATGTATATATATGTATATTGTATATATCCAAAATGTATATGTATTATAATATATATATATATATATATATATATATATATTGCTCCAAATGTTTATATTATGTATATATATGTATATTACAAAATGTTATATATTATATATATATATATATATATATATATATATATATTATATATTTATTGCTCCAAATGTTTAAAATGTTTGTCATTTTTCTGTGTTTTCTTTTAAAATTTAATATAGAAATCATAAGGAGATTGAGTGTGGGAATCTTGTCAAATATTGACTTTATTAAATTGAAAATATTGATTTTTGTGTTCAATAACTTCTGACCAATTTTGATAATGTTGGTAAATATTCAAGCCTTATTTTGATGATGGACATTTCTCATACACATTTTAAAAAACACAAATCAAAAATCTCTGTCCAGGCAGAAATACATATCTGCCCTCAATATATATACCTTCAATACAAAATCTGTTGGATACCTTCATTGGCTTGTCCAACCAATTTTATTTACTCATCATGTTCCTGGCAGTTAAAATCTTACTAGAAATTCTTCATCATTAAATGTCTTGCTTTATAACAGTCTTAAATTCTCATACACATGAATTATATTATGATAATGAGGCGATTGCTGTGTAATGGTTATCATTGTAGAAAATGGACAGTTGAGACGAGTTCAAATATTCAACAAGGCTATTTGCATTTCATTTAATAAAGGTATTAATGCAAGTATTCCCTCTCCAGCTATGGGTAAAATAGTAGGGTGGACATGTATATATATTATATATTGTATATTATATATATATATATATATATTAATATAATTGATTATAAATCTGCTCTGCTTTATTAGCATGAGCACCTTTCTAAGCAAATACTTTTTCATTTTTCATTCAATATTCATTATTATATATATATATATAATATAAATGTTTTTTCATACGTTTTTATCTATTAATATATATACTGTTGGATTCATTTCTTTCTCTTTACTCATATATATATATATATATATATATATATATATATGAGTAAAGACAAAGGAAATGAATCCAACAGTATATATATATATATAGATATATAAAAATGTATGAAAACACACAATGCTGTTAAAATGAAAATATTTTATATCATATTCATAGCTAATATTGAACAATATTTAGATTTATAAAAAATCATCATCAGAGCATTTTTTTAATCTGACTTATCGAGTGAGAAGCTTCTCACTAAAAAAAACATACTCTGATGATGATTTTTTATAAATCGAAATATTGTTAAATATTAGCAATGAAAATGATATAAATATATTCATTTTAACAATATTGTGTGTTTTCATACCTTTTTATCTATCTATCTATCTATCTATTATATATATATATATATATATATATATATATATATATTATATATATATATATTTATTATTATCAGACTGCAAATTTTATTTATTTATTATTATGGCAATACAATTTGCAGTCTGATGAAGCCTATATATATATTATATATATATATATATATATATATATATATATATATGTATATATATATATATATATATATATATATATATATATATATATATTTATTTTATTTTTTTAAGGCAATTACAATGCGTATATCGTATAAAATTTGATAATTATTGAAAATAATCATAACAAGCGAATAAAGTGCCCCATGGGAACACCATGTAGTTAAAACAGCTGTACAGTGTTTCCGTAGTGCGCTTTATTTGCCAAGTTTGCCTGTTATGATTATTTTCAATAATTATTGAATTTTATATGATATACGCATTGTAATTGACTTTAAAAATATGAATAATAATATACTTTACATAACAATGCTTTAAAAGCAAATTATCAAATTCCACTTACATATATATATATGAGAAGTAAACAAACAGACGATGTTTGTGATATGGCTATTTTCAGCCGACAATATTTGGGAGATTATGTGCTTAATTGAAGTCGGACCTAATTTTATGAAAGTTAATTAATTAATAATTAATTAATTAGGCAGGATTACCTATTAAATTTAAGGCTAAACAAATCGAGAAAAATCAATCTCTGTATGTACATTTCGGCCTATTAGGCCTCATCAGCAGAGCTATAGATACAAAGACCTGACAATCAGGTTTCGAATCGCACACGGGGCGGTCTTTGTATCTATAGCTCTGCTGATGAGGCCTAATAGGCCGAAATGTACATACAGAGATTGATTTTTCTCAATTTGTTTAGCCTTAAATTTAATAGGTAATCCCGCCTAATTAATTAATTATTAATTAATTAACTTTCATAAAATTAGGTCCGACTTCAATTGAGCACATAATCTCCCAAATATATATATATATATATATATATATATATATATAAAGGGGCCGGGTTAGCTCAGTCGGTAGAGCGTTCGGCTAGAAACCACAAGGTTCCTAGTTTGATATTGGTCCTCACCAACTCAGCGTATGAGTAGCACAGGGTAAAGTAAGGAGCTGATGGTAGGTGTGGCGCTCCACCTCAGATGCCAAAACAATCTCTTTGGTCTAGCGGTATTGAAAAGGGAATAGACTCCCTTATTGACTGGATGATACTGAATTTAGGCCGCCCCGGACGACTTTACTTTTACTTATATGTAAATATACATATATATGTTGGTGGATATATATATATATATATATATATATATATATATATTTGGTACATGAAAACTTATAAACTACTAAAAGTAGAGAAATCATATGTAAAATGGGGAGGTGATATTTTATTATGAAATAAATATAAAATAAAGGGGATACCAAGGCCTTTTCGACCGGTATATTTTCAAGTATTTACATTTTACTTTTTATATATATATATAATAAATAAATTTCAACATGTCTTTTACAGATTAAAAGGTTTATCTCCCTAGCCTAAAGTATATAAACAACCAAGATGAGGATACTTATTCCAAGTACAATAATGAAAATGTTATTTAAATCAATATCTTTAGGTTCTTTTCTATCTTTGATCCTCTTAACTTTACGAAGAACCTGTATCAGATTTGGTCGGATTCTACCATAATAGATGCAAGAACATTAAAGGTGTTGAAGATATAATTAGGAAAGACAAGTACTTTTTATAATATACTAATTTAAAGTTAGATGAAATCATAGGATCTAGTGCGATGCTGACTTAGAAATTGTCAGATTACTGATTATATGAATGTGATGGCATCTCATTTTCTTTCAAAGAGCATTATATAAAGTACTTTATATTTCTATGGTTTGAATATAAAGTCATTCTTTGCAGTCGTGAATATACAAAAGAACACAAATAAGGTTTCGTGATAATTATCAGTCTTTGTTGATTATCATTGGCTTTCATTAAAAGGAATTCATATTAATGTTTATATATATATATATATATATATATATATATATATATATATATATATGACATGAGCCACTTGATATTATAACCCAACTCAATAATAGTTACTCCCCAGATAACAACTAGACATAAAGTTTCTGTTTTTACGAGGGTATTCCCAAAGGCTAGGTCTCCAAAATATTTAGAAATCACAGAAACGTTTATTGTTTATTGTCAATGATATTTACATCCTATTAAATTTTGGACATGTATCTATTTTTTTTACATAATCACCATTTTAGTCAATGCATTTTTGTAAGGATTGTAGCAGTTTTGTATGTCCATATATTACCAACTTGCAGATGTTTTTGACATCCATGCACAACTTGCCATACACATCTATTAATTACCAATGAATTTCAATTGGTTTAATGCCTTTTGTGTTCAAAAATTGTATGAACTTCAGTGAGAGTGATATCAATTTTAGTTGGGGCACTCAGAACATTTCCAAAGAAAAAAAGAGACCAGTGAAGACTTTATGTCATTCATACTCCAGTGAAAAACCATCAGATAGCACTGATGCAAATAACTCCAAATGAAAAATGGCCACATCCCAAAAGATCTTTTTGTATGGTAACTTAGTAAAAGGCTCCCAATTGGTAGATAGATCACGCCTATGCTTTAAAGATGTCTACAGGAGAGACATGAGGATATGCCACACTGACACAAACACGTGGGAGATAGATGCAAAAAATTGAGCTGCCTGGTGCCTTAACATTAAGCAAGACATGGAGAGGGGTTAGCCAGAGAGGAGAGTAGCCTTGACAGCAAAGAGAGCCAGAAAGAAGGAGAAAAGACAGCAGCCCCTGAGAGCATCACAGTTTGTGGGCAGTTAGTGCACCAAAGACTGTCACTCAATAATTGGCCTGCACAGTTACTTGCGCAGATGCAGATACTTTTTTTTTTTTGCTTTTTTTAAATTTATTCCTTTATTTATTTAATTTTTCACTTTTTTGGACACTACACCATCATCCTTAGTGGACAGAAAGGTACCAACAACAATGATAATAATAATAATGTCCTATAATCAGAAAAAAATCAAAGACATTTTGTCAATTAATTTGTCGATATAAAGTTGGCAAAGTGGCCTGTTGTCAGTATCAACCTGACAGTGAGGGAGTCTATCCCTTTTTCACTAGTGCTAGAACAGGGAGATTGTTTTTACATGAGGTGTACCATCAATTCCTTACTTTACTGCACAGACCTAAGCTGTGCTACCATGTGTTGGTTTGCCAAGGGACAGTATAGAACCCAGAACCTTGTGATTCCTAAGCAGATGCTCTACCGATTGAACTAAACTGGCACTTATCTATCTATATATATACTATTAATAAATGAAAGTAACCAAGTTTTGGTCCCACAATTTGTATAGATATTCAATGAATAATATAAAATCAGAGACATTTGCCAACATTCTTACTGATTTGGTTTGCAGTAAATGATATTATTTAATCCTGCCCCACCCCTAATATATATATATATATATATATATATATATATATGTATACATACATACATACATATATATATATATATATATATATATATATACATATATTATATATATATAATATACAAATATTATATATATATATATATATATACATACATGCATATATATATATATGTTATATATACAAATATTATATATATATATATATATATATATATATATATATGTGAAATTCTGTTGTTTACTAGTCTGCGTTTTCAGAAACATCTATCTACATATTGCAGAGACCTGATAAATGAGTGAAACATTTCTTTTATACAGTCCTTAATGGCCAAAGTGTCTGAATAAAAAAATAAAAATAAAAATAAACCTTTGAGAAAGAATAACAAATGATATTTTGTCAGCCAAAACAAAAAAAAAAAAAAAAAAAAACAAGTATATATTTCTTATTTTTATTAATTTATTTTTTTATTTTTTTTACTTTAAGGTTAAATATCCGTTGAATGTAAAATGGTTGAACACACTGACATTCATAAATGGCTTGACTTTGAGAATAATGAATTATAAATTTTCTAAGTTGTACCAGCAGAATTTTGTTGGGTAAAGTTTTCAGTAATGGACAGAGGGGATTTCATTTGGGGAAATTTTTTTTCTTTATTATTTGTTTTGCGGAAAATATTCACCTATATTTGCACAGATGCATTTTGTTTCCAGCCAACTGCCATATTGACAAACAGTTGAGATGTGCTGAAACATTTTGGATTGAAATAAATCAGAAAGTCTGCGAGTGAGTTATCTTCACTCAAGAAGAAATAGTATTTGTCATTTTGGTAGACGAAAGGGAAATGGTTGGCGGCGGGGGGGGGGGGGTATTCTATTTCATTGTGATAATAGAAAAAAATGACTTTATTTATTTTTTTTTTCATGCCCAAATGAATTCCGAAGAACAGTATGAAGAAAAAAGAATGAAAAGAAAATGAAAGAAAAGAAGGAAAAAAGGAATGAAAATAAAATTTGGTTTTGTGTCTTTGTTTAATGACATATCAACCTTCATGAGTTATTGAATGCCAAATATATCCTTGTAGAAGAACAGTAGTGATGCTATTTAACTCATAGCTGGAGGGATGAGAGAGTTCATACCTTTCCCAAGGGTGTTAGTCCAAAAGTGAATGTAATAGACTGGAAGCAAAGCTCTTCTCACTCAATGTTTTTCAATGTATTTTTTATAGTAAAACATTTAAATATTCCATAATGAATCATTTCTGATATTTGTTATTGTTCTACACTCAAAGTGAATATTATCAATGACCATAAAAATTTATTATTTTCAAGTCTTTACTATCATTTAATCATCTGTCTGTTATCATATAACACAAAGATTCTCAAGCTATTATTATATTTTTTCTATGTTTTTAATGTATTTTCTCTAGTAAAATGTTTAAATTTTCCATAATACATCATTTCTGGTATTTGAAATTTTCTTTAAAGTGTTTCATTAGAGTACAAGTGGTTCAGCCATACAGTAGCACTGATATGGCAACAAATTGGAAGAATTCTTACTTTGTCTTATCAGAGGAATCAAATTTTCACATGATTGAAATACACTTTCCTTATGATTGTCTATTTGATTGAGAATCTGTCTTTAGCAGTCCATACCTTTCTCATGCATATATTGACATCACTATCTGTAAATGAGACATTGGTACCCTAGTATGTAAACTGCTCAGGGGCTTAAGAGGTATGTCAGAAAAGTTCCAGGACTGGTGTCACAAAAATAATTTCAAATCCAAACTACAAATTACAAGTAATCCCTTCAAACTAATCCCCCTGGAGTCTAATGTCCTTTCCCATTCTTCTCTGCCACACTTGCATGCACTCCTGAAAGGATTCTTCTGGATTCCTGTAGCTCTATTTTCACAGCCTTTTTGATGTTGTGCACATCCTTAAAACGAGTTCCCTTGATGATCCCTTTGAGCTTGGGGAAGAGGAAAAAATCACATGGAGCCAGGTCAGGCAAGTAGGGAGGTTGCTCCAGCAGAGTGATGTTCTTCTGGGCCAGGAACTCGTGGATACTCAGGACAGTGTGGGCAGGTGTGTTGTCATGGTGAAGCACCCACATGTTGTCTACCACATTTCTTGCCTCTTCTTGTGCACTAAATGAAGTAAACACACAGTATCTCTATTTAGACATGCTGGTTGATTGGCGGGCCCTGTGGTAAGAACTCATATTGGATGATCCCCCTCACATCAAAGTTTTCTGACATACTGGAACTTTTCTGACATATCTTGTACTGTCTAGTGTGGAGATGTTTCCATCTTGGTTGTAGCATATGAATTCAATTTTATCTGAATTCACATGGAGACCAATGCCTCTTGCTGCCTTCTCTAGGGCATGCAGCTGGGATTTGGCTTCAATAAGTGTATTTTCTAGAAGTTCTAGATCATCTATGTACAATGGCATGCTAACATCAGGATTCTGAGTGTGGGGTAAGAGCTTGGCATGGTGCCCCCTCTACTGGTTCAGATTTTTCAAAAGTTCAACCCGTCCACTTTTAAATTCTATGCATTCCTAGTTCAGGGGTAGAGTGACAAAAAGTAGGCAATGTATTTCAATGTTATTGCAACACAAGAGCTTTTAGGTTTAGGTGATTTGCAACCCCTGAAACATTGCCCTGGTGTAGCTGCCACTTCCTGACACCCCTTTTTTTCTGACACTGCATAATTATTGTAACTTGTGTATCCAAGTTATTGAGAAAATAGGAAGAAAAGTACAACAAATATTTTAGGTAAGGAAAAAGTTTTACTACACAATACACAGTGAATGATTAATTGCCTGGTTGCATTCACAAGTCTGTGATTCTCTCGTCTGAAGCTCACTATTTATAGAAAACTGATGATTCCATTGTCATCCTTTAGGTACTATATGACAGTTGTCCAAATCTGTTATCACTTGCTTCTTGACTTTTTTTATCTTTATTTATAATTGGCCTACACTATGCACTATGAAAGAAAACTTTTAATAATAAACTTGTCTATATTAGAGAATTTTGTATTGTATTCTTTGGTATCCCTTAAAATCTTTTAACAGCCTTTTTGAATTTTGTATTCTTTTTTTTATATTTTTGGACCATATGACCTTTAGGCACCCCTTTTTGATCTCGATTAAGAAAGGACATGTTTTTCATTGACACTTTCAATATCCAGTTCTTTGTTAGGCGTTAGGGTTAGGGTTAGGGGCTAGTTTTATAATTAAAAAAATAAATCTAAAAATCGTCTGTTAAAACAACCAGATATTGATGGTGTAAATAAAAAATATGTCCTTTCTTAATCGAGATCAAAAACGGGTGCCTAAAGGTGATATGGCCATATTTTCTTTAGTAAGTTTATCATTTTATCCTTAGTTTTATTTTTTTGCCAATTATTACCCTCCAATGTGGGGTTGGCTGAAAGAGCTCTCATGATACTACATTCCTGTTAATTCTTTTTAATTTATGTTATCCCTTTGTTTATATATACTAGCAAATATATGCACCCTTCAGGTGCAAGTATTTAAGTTTTAATGTAATAAAATATAATATTAAATTAGAAAGACTAATTAAACTAAATCAGAATGCAGATAAAAAGATTTGAAACAGAGGAGGGTATATAATAAAAAATAGAACAAATGAAACTTATTCTTCCATCACTCCGTCTTTCATTGCTAAATTTTCCTAATTAACTATTTAGTTAAAATAGGAAGTAAAAAATAAAATTACAGTTATTTTTCTTGTTAATGGATTTCTTTTAAGATTTATTTCCGAGATTTTTGCACATATTCATCAAGATAAAACCAAACAATTAGAAATCAATAATACTAAGCACATTTATTAAAATCAAATTTTTAATATCAATATGCAAATTAGCCTTCCCATTCACACTGTAAACCACTATTTTGTTGTATAGATAAATATAATTGCAAGTTATTATTATGTAGATATGCCAACAGTATTAATGTAAAACAATTTATAATTGAGGTTTAGACAAAAAATAAAGTCATGGAGAATGTGACGTAAATAATCAAGAAAATTGTAACTTGAGTAGCAATATAGTTTCGATACACACATATATACACACAATGTATATATATATATATATATATATATATATATATATATGCATAAAAATTTCTTATCCCAAACCCAAAGTTATGACCTTTTTCTGTTACTCTTTTTGTTCTTATGACTTTTTTTCCAGCAACCAAAAAATCAAGACTTAAAAAAAAATGTGTTGTATTTACACATGTAGTATGAGTAATAGCCACCAGGGGTCCATAAATTTGAATTTCTTGATAATATGTGAGTAAGATAAAGCAAAAAAGAGAAGAAAAAAAACAACTTACATTAAAAAAAGGTTTCTCTTCTGAATAAGAAATGATAGTTCTAGGGTTGATTCAACTTTGGTTATCGATAACGAAGGGTTCTAATAAAAGGACCAGGTAATTAGTATTATTTGGATTATTCGGACTATTGTCCTCATCTTTATTTTTATCTGTACAATGTTTTCTCTCTGGCCTTCTTCAGGTATTTCTTGTCAGACTCAGGAGCCTTCTCAATCTTGGGAGCCTTCTTTTCGAACTAGGGAACCTTCTTATTGTAATCGGGTTCCCGAGTTCAAGAAGGCTCCTGAGTCTGACAAGAAATACCTGAAGAAGGCCAGAGGGCACATCAGCTGAAACATTGTACAGATGATAATAAAGATGAGGACAATAGTCCAAATAATACTAATTATCAAGCCTCGTCTCAAAAATTAAAAGAAAAAGGACCAGGTAATATGTACTATTAGGGAAAACCTGTGAGAACTGAGAGAATTTAAATATTGGACTAGGCAATTAAAATATTAAATAAAGGACTAATTTTTCCAAGCTGTAGCCATGTTGTTATATACCCACATCTCAGGTATATATAGACAGATAGGTAGATAGATAGTGATGGATAGATAGATATATAGATAGATAGATAGATAGAGAGAGAGAGAGAGAGAGAGAGAGAGAGAGAGAGTGATAGATAGATAGAGTGATAGATAGATAGATAGATAGATAGAGAGAGAGATAGATAGATAGATAGAGAGAGAGAGTGATAGATAGATAGATAGAGAGAGAGAGAGAGAAAGAAAGAGAGAGAGTGATAGATTGATAAATAGATAGATAGATAGAGTGATAGATAGATAGAGAGAGAGAGGGAGAGAGAGAGAGTGATATATATAGATAGAGAGAGAGAGAGTGATAGATAGATAGGTAGATAGATAGAGAGAGAGAGAGAGAGAGAGAGAGAGAGAGAGAGAGAGAGAGAGTGATAGAGAGATAGATTAGAGATGGGATGATGGTTCTTACTTGTTAACCATTGCTTACTGCTTTTAACTCGGCCAGCCGCCATGTTTTCTCTTAAGGGCTAACTGTTAAGGATTGTTTCTTCTTTATTTCTTCAGCCGGTTATTTCTTGTTTAATATTAACTCAACAAACAAGACTTGTTGTTTTCTTCTAAAGCTTTATTTAAACAACCCAGCCCATGATTCCGCTGCAGGGGAAACCGAACCACAGAACAAGCTACTTCGAGTCCACTCACTCTGAAACCTTCAGCGCATTTTATCTAAAACTATCTCATGCCTATTTGCACACTTTTTGGAAAGGTGAAGTTGGGGTCATCTTCATACCAATCATGGCTATGGAAATTTCCCACCTCCGATTTTAAATCAAGTGAATCTTATTCAAAATATTCTAACCTTAATATAGACATTGTTGATAAATAAGATGCCAATTAAGATTAAATAATGATTATTTTATAATCATTGAGAATAAATTAAGGGAATTGTGACGTTGGTGGTGACATGGTTTCGGTTACAGACAGACACATAATCTCCATTATAATATATATTTCAAATATATTCGCTGGCAAAATAGCTTGTGGTCTATCTTACTAGGACCGGTAAAATAAGCTCGTAAAGCAAGTTTTCTATTTTACCGGGACCGGCAAACTTGCCTATTCGAAAAAAGCAAAACAAAAACTAGTGACATCAAAAATTAAAAAAAGAATCTTCTGAAAACCATTCTACTAAAACAATTCGAATCTTTGAAGAGCATACTCTTTAGGAGAGTTGGTTGGGGTGGGGTTAAATAGAGAGAATTATCCGTTTCAGACACAGAAAGAAGAATTTACGTAAAAAAAAAAAAAAAAAATATAGGAATTAACAATTCTTCAATGAATGATTTAATTGAAAGCTAATCAATCAGCTAATCTGCTTAATAAACAATGTTTGATGAAGCAATTGTTTTCTAACACGTTCTTTTTTTTTCACCCCCATTCTCTAAAGCCCCCTCCTCCTCAACACCCCATTTTCATTGTTGTTCATTTCTGATATTGTTACAAACTAGTCACTTGTTTGTTTTCGTTTTTTTTGCTTTTTAAATAATATTCTAACTTGTACTTCCTCAACACAAAAAGACAGTAGTTACACCAACAATGTTCATTAATACCAAAAATAACAAACAAAAAAAAACCAAAAAAAAAAAAAAACCCAAACAAACAGAAAAAGGTCTAAAAACAAAGGGTTTTCATAATAAAAGTCTTTGAAATGTATAAAGTTATTAAGAAATACCCTTAATAAGATCTGGTACAAATGTAAAGAGACTATGTTCAATTGGACACACAAACATACACGCGCACAAACACACACACACACACACACACACACAGAGAGAGAGAGAGAGAGAGAGAGAGAGAGAGAGAGAGAGAGAGAGAGAGAGAGAGAGAGAGAGACACACACACACACACACACACACTCACATGCCATGTCGGCAGGGCTGAGAATATGCAGACTGCATCTCAACAGAAGTGTAAGACCCCACCCCGCTCCACTAAAAAGGGTTGCCATGGGTAGGCCACTAAACTGGTGGTGAGGCTCCAGTTCCAGATCTATGGGAAATATGGAGTACCCGTTTATTGGCATTACTTCCAGGCAATGGCAAATAGAGAGGGGGTCAGAGAGGGGCAGCTGCAACCCAGGGGGGGTGCAAAATCGTCCTAAATCAAAAACATTTGTGTAGCTAAAACATTGAAATATATTACTTAACGTTTACCACTATACTCTTGAACTATGAATGCGTAGAATTTGAAAAAATCTGAATCGGTATTTATTGGCCACTAGGGGATCTTGACACCCCCTGGATCATGATGTTGACATGCCACACCTTCCAGGTCTACACTGATCCCGGAGTGGTAATACATTTTTGGATCATATCAATGGGTTAAATAAAGGAGCGCCGGGTCGAGATTTTGCTCCCACCCTGGATCATGACATTGGTATGCCACTGCTTCCAGTTCCACACTGATTCCCGGAGGGGTAGAACCTTTTTGGGTCTCATTATGGGTAAAATAGGTCAGTTTAAAATTAATTCCTATTCGATAGGATCGTATGCAAAATAAAAAATCTCTTAAGAAACAGCTACTCGAAAATGTATATATAAACATACATTGAACGCGATTCCCTAACTTCTAGACATAAAATAACCCTACACATGTTGACATGCCATTAAAATCAATCACTCAGTCAACACATGTGTATGTATGTGTGTTTGCATGTGTATGTATGTGTGCCTTGTGTTTCTATATGTACGGGTGTGTTTTGTGTTTGCATGTGTGTCTGTGTGTGTTTTGCATTTGCATGTGTGTGTCTGTGTATATTTTCCATATGTGTGCGTGTTTTGTATTTGCCTGTGTGTGTTTCACGTTTGCATGTGTATGTGTGTGTGTGTGTGTTTTGTATTTGCCTGTGTATGTGTGTGTGTGTTTCGCGTTTGCCTGTGTGTGTGTGTGTGTGTGTGCGTGTGTATTTTGTATTTGCCTGTGTATATGTGTGTGTGTTTCGCGTTTGCCTGTGTGTGTGTGTGTGTGTGCGTGTGTATTTTGTATTTGCCTGTGTGTGTGTGTGTGTGTGTGTGTGTGTATTTTGTATTTGCCTGTGTGTGTGTGTGTGCGTGTGTATTTTGTATTTGTGTGTATGTGTGTGTGTGTTTCGCGTTTGCCTCTGTGTGTGTGTGTGTGCGTGTGTATTTTGTATTTGCCTGTGTATATGTGTGTGTGTTTCGCGTTTGCCTCTGTGTGTGTGTGTGTGTGTGTGTGTGTGTGTGTGTGTATTTTGTATTTGCCTGTGCCTGTGCATGTGTATGTGTGATATGTGTGCATTTTGTATGCACATGTAAATTTAATCATTGTGCCAATTAAATTCATTGATCTAAAAATTCTTTCCGATTCCAGACAACCTTTGGGAAAATCGTGACATTGTCTTCATTTAAGAAAAATCAAAAATCTCTTCTATCTTTAGAGATTTCATTCTACCTTTTGAGACCATCTTCTATGCAGTTAAGCTCAATACTTATTAAAGAGATTTACTATTCTCCCTCAAAATTCTATTAATTCTTTTTTTTCTTTCTTTTTAAATCAGGGCCCACCTGAATCAAGCATTTCTAATTTCTTTTTGGAATTTATTTTCACCAAGAAACAAAAAAAGTAAATAAATAGAAATAAGAATAAAAAAGATAAAAAGATAAAACAATAATAATAACGAAATAAGGATTATTGAAAACTTTTGCTCAAAAATTGATCTTCAATTTTACAAATTTAGACTATTAAGTAACGAGGGTGTGTAGAATATTTGGACCATATGACCTTTAGGCACCCCTTTTGCGATCTCGTTTCATAAGGACATTTTTTTCATTTACACCCTAACCCTAACCCTAACCCATAACAAGCAACCGGATGTTGACGGTGTAAATGAAAAAAATGTCCTTATGAAACGAGATCGCAAAAGGGGTGCCTAAAGGTCATATGATCCGAATATTTTATAAGCTCAATTACTGGTCTACTTTATACCTCTTGCAGAAGGGTAAGACCCCCCCACCAAAAAAAAAAAGGAGTGACCAGGGTAAGACATTAGACTTTGTTTGATTGTAAATGCCCAGTTCTGGAGACCGTGGATTACATCTTCATTGTCATTACACTTATGTTCACTCTAACCTAGAGTGTGACATAAGCTGTGACGTAGTTTCCATTACAGACACTGAATCTCATTATAAGATATAAGAAGGTACTGAAATGTTCTTAGCCTGACCAAGATCTATGAAATACACACGTTATTCCATGCTGATGTTCAACACATTTTGTACATGACATTTCTAGTTTCTTTAACTCTTCAAAACGGTTTTTTTAAACCACAAACTTTGAAAAAAATAAAAATAAAAAAGGGGGCAAAAGGTCATTGCTTTATTGTGTAGAGCAGGGTTTCTCAAGTGGTCTACATAAACCCTCTGGGGTCTATACAACAACTCAGGAGGTCTGTAAGTATTCGAGGGTCTACAAGGTGTCTATGGAGACCACAAAACTTTCTTAGTAATTAGAAGAAATTAATCCCACAAGATTCTTGGAAAACATGCTCATGTTGATATATTTTCAAAAGTCAATATTCATGAACTTATCAAAAGTCATCAGCTTCACCCAACACATTAGGAAATGTGCTTCCATGGTAATTTATTAAGTTAGTATTAAATATTTGCAGCTCTTTTTTACATGTTATGCTTACTTTACTGTTTTTTTACGGTTATTTTACAATTAACAGTTTTACATAAACGTTTGTGCAGAATTCATTAATTACATAATTAGTTGCAACAAAACAACTGTAAGGTGGACTGGGGTCCATGATAAGTCGATCAAATTTTTGTAGGGGTTTACGGACTTAAAAGTTTAAGAACCTATGAGGGTATAGAGGAATTATAGTTGGCTGAAGGTCATTTAGTTGTGCAAAATAAATGAGAGAACAATTCACGATAAGAATATTTCATTTTCTGAGTAAACTTAACAGAAAAACATAATGGTAAAGATGTCAGTGGAGTTGCCTATTTTCGGTATCAGCTGGAGAGCGAGAGTCTATTCCCTTTTTACTAGCGCTAGACCAGGGAGATTGTTTATGCACCTCACGTGGAACGCCACACCTACAATTAGTTCTTCACCACACAGATCCAATCTGTGCTACTCATGCGCTGAGTTAGCTAGTGCCGGTTAATGTCCTTATATGGAAGGGGAAGCCTTTAGTATGATTTATAATTCCGTGTCAAATCATCCAGAAAAAAGTAAAATTTTCCCCACCCCCTTCAATTTTTCTGAAATTTTGTACAGGTGTGGACTAAGTTAAAGTTAGACAATCCCCCAAATTTGAGCTTCCAATTCCAAAAATTAGCCGATTATGTCGAATTTTAAACTTGAAACATTAAAGGGGGGGCATTTCGTAATCTATTTTTGTCTATAAAATAAATTATAGAGCTTCCCTACTCCTAAAAATTGGTTTATAGAAGCTTTTTGGCCTGAGGAATCCAAAAACTAACCCCTTTTAAGTTATTAATGATTTCTGATTTTTTCATAGCAAGATCAATAAGTAGAAAAATCACAATGTGGGACTGCATATAAAAAGAATTGTCTTTAGATTATTATTTTACATATATTGAACATTATTTGTACCAAAAATGAAATTTGTTTTTTGCTCACAAGCGAAGTTACCTCATCAGTTAAAATTTTACACTGTTATATTTTGAGTGTTTCCTTTCAGCCATTGAATAAGGACTATATGAACAAAATAATGGTCAGAGTTCGATAGTACTTACTAAATAAGAATATGAAGAGTTGCATGTTATAGTATGCTATGCAACATGAGTTGTTGGGGAGGGGGGATTGAAAGGAAAAAAATGCTATTGTTTTCTTGATTGTGTAGAGGACAACATATTTTCCTGACCTCCCATCAGGCCAGATTAACACAATATCTTTTTAAACTGAGGATTAAAAAAAATATTTTTTTCATGGGGTTCCTAGCGAAGATCGAACTCGCTATTCAGTAGTAATTGATCTACGAGACTAGCTTGGTTACCATTACACCACGATGAGACACCTATGTGATTCTCAACCTAGGGCCATCTGCTGGAAAGCTGTTTGAGAATATGAAGAGCATATAATTCTTATTAGAATGTCTTTGTCAGTAACCTGTAAGGATATCCGTTTGAAAGCAAACTTGCTATCAACACACATCATCATCAGGTCGCACTGATAACATGGACACACATGACCAACTCGCCAACAGTCCCTATCAGTCATCACCCCTAGCAGGTCTTCTGCACAGGATCCATAATCCATGCAGAGCTGATTGGTGTCCGTTTTGCTGGTCGGTCTACACTGATATGCCCATGGGTGTCCTCGACGTCGTTCGTTTTTGCTTCTCCAGCAGTGTACAGCATATCTTGTTCCTCTTACTTTGATGGTTTGTACGATAGGAGGTGAGTGGCTATACAGTTGCTTTTTTGTGGTATTCTGCTTCCAGGATTTATTCAAGACAGCATGCAGAATCATTGGATAGTTCCCATCTAGTTTTTCTTTTCTCGAAGCGTTTCATTGGAGTCCAGGTGGTGCTGTCACACAGTAACACTAACGCGGCTACAGCCAGGAAGAACTCACACTTTAGCTTACCAGAGAGTACACATGTATAAATGCTTATGATCATACGTATTTGGGCAAGGATTCTTTTCTTTCCTTTCTTTTCATCGGCCTAGGCCAACAAATTTGAGTTTTTTCCTCCCTTGAGTAATTGTAAAACAATGTCCAACTGCTAAATATATTTTGACTCAATAAAATCTACTAGTTTGTAAATTATTGCTCACTTTTACCATTTTTTTCTGGCCCCTAAAAATATTTACTCGCTTATCTACAGATGATCGCTTTTAGTCACTTTACAAGAAGAAGCCCCACCTTCACATAGGAAGAAAAAAAAGTCTCTACTCTGACGGAAAAACAAAAAAATAATCAACAAATAGACATAAATAAAACAAAAGTTAAAAGGTAGACATAATGGTTCTAAGATGCGGATTAAAAGATGTACCAATCACAATAAATAAAATTCAGCAAGAAGTTACGACATAAAAACAGTTTCTCCTCTTGATAGAATTAGCCTCTCTTTCGTGTTTTTCTTCAACACAAACAAGAACGATAACTAGAAAAAAAAAAGAGAGAAAATCTAAACCTTCAGCTTCTCTTGAACTAAAACTAGTTCCATGATGGCTGAGACCAAGAGTGTTTCAGAGTAGCCAATTGATAGAAAAGAAAGTGCCTAGCCTTTGATTGCATATGGGACATGGAGAGGTTAATAGCGATCATTTATATTTAAAAAAAATTTTTTTCTAGTGCCTAGATTGCACAGATCTTTACCCCCTCTTCAATTTCCTCTCCGTACCGTGTCTCAGTTCCCTTCCCCACAATTCTTTGGTAGTCAATTATTTGCTGAAATGTATCTATCCATACCACTCTGATGGTTTTTATTCTCCAATCACTCCTGCTTTTGAGCAATCCAAGGTCTAATATCCTCGTTTTCAGTGTAAAGCCTGACTGCTCTTTATCTGGGAGCAAATCGCCCGGCATTATGTGGGAGTGGGTGGGGTGTATGACACTGACTACCTTGATTAAGGGTCGGACCCACTTCCTCTACGATATCCTGATTTCATTCTTCTTTTTTTTTTAAATTTTTATTTTTTTTTATTTTTTCAATCAATGAACTCGTTTGCCACTAACGATTGATCTTCGTTCTTCTTCCTGTAATTCTGATGTCTCTCTCTTCCAATCTTTGTCTTCGTATTCTTCGCATTGCCGTACTTGATACATTTTCGGGTTTTTTGTTTGCCCTCAAAGTTCTCTCAAGTTCTTTTTTTTTTTTTTTTTCTTTCTTTTCTTTTTTTCTTTCTTTTTCTATATCTTGTGTGAATCTTTTGTCTCCTCACTTCATACTTTCTTTGTTACTCTTTTTCCTTACTGAAATTGTTGTTGTTGTTGTTTTAGTCCTTCTTCTTCTTCTTCTTCTTCTTCTTCTTCTTCTTCTTCTTCTTCTTCTTCTTCTTCTCTTCTACTGTTTAGTTCATTTTCTTTCTCTTTCTTAGTTCTTCTTCTTCTTTTCTTCTTCTTCTTCTTCTTCTTCTTCTTCTTCTTCTGTTAGTTCATTTCTTCTTCTTCTGTTTAGTTCTTCTTCTCTTCTTCTTCTTCTTCTTTTCTTCTTCTTCTTCTTCTTCTTCTGTATAATTCATTTTCTTTTTTTCTTCTTCTTCTTCTGTTCTTTTTTTCTTCTTCTCTTCTGTATAGTTCATTTTCTTTCCCTTTCTTTAGTTCTTTTCTCTTGTTCTTCTTTCTTTTCTGTATAGTTCATTCTTCTTCTCTTCTTCTTCTTCTTCTTCTTCTTCTTCTTCTTCTTCTTCTTCTTCTTCTTCTTCTTCTTCTTCTTCTTCTTCTTCTCTTCTTCTTCTTCTTCTTCTTCTTCTTCTTCTTCTTCTTCTTCTTCTTCTTCTTCTTCTTCTTCTTCATTTCTTCTTTTTTCTTTTTTCTTCATTTTCTTTCTTTCTTTTTCTCTTTTATTTCTTTTCTCTTTTTCTTTTTTTTTTTCTCTTCTTTCTTTCTTTTCTTTTCTCTTTCTCTTCTTCTTCTTCTTCTTCTTCTTCTTCTTCTTCTTCTTCTTCTTCTTCTTCTTCTTCTTCTTCACTTATATTCTTTCACTTTCTTTAATAATTCTTCTTCTTTTCATTATACCATTTCCATTTTGTGAGTATTCCTATCATCCATTCCTTTCTTTCATTTCTCTTTACCAGTTTTCCTGTTATTTTCAATCATTTTTCTTTTTCTTTCCTTTTCGTTCGACATTATCTTTCTTTTTTCTCATCTTTTTCATTAATTTTCCCATTTTTCTTACTTTCCCTTTTCCTTCATCTTGTCTTTCTCTCATTTTTTTAAAGGATTTATTTCATTCATACCTTATTCATATCTTCTTCCTAATCACCCCACCCCCCTTTATTTTTTCCTCTTCCTCTTGCCATCGATTTGCTTATTTTCACTTCACCCCCATCTTTACTTCCTCTCGGTCCCAAATTGCTTATCCCCCCCCCCGAAACTGCCATCTAAGATTTAGTTGTCTTTCTGTAAAAAAAGGGAAATTACAACAGAAAAGGTTTATATTCTGCTGCAGCTTTGTCATTTTCCTGTTGTTGTTATTATTATTATTATTATTATATTATTATTATTATTATTATTATCATTATTATTATTATTATTATTATTATTATTATTATTATTATATTATTATTATTATTATTATATTATTATTTTTAAAATTATATGATTATTATTAGTAGAGTATTTTAAAAATTATATGATTATTATTATTATTTTTAAAAATTATATTGATTATTTTATCATTATTTTAAAATTATATTGATTATTATTATTATTATTTTAAAATTATATGATTATCATTATTTTTCAAAAATTATATGAAGTTTATTATTTCATCATTATTATTTTAAAAATTATATGAAGATTATTATTTTCACCCTTTTGAGTTTTTCACACCAGTGTTATTATTATTATTATTATTATTATTATTATTATTATTATTATTATTATATGAAGATTATTATCATTATTATTATTATTATTTTAAAAATATGAAGATTATTATTATTATTATTATATTTAAAATTATTTGAAGATTATTATTATTATTATTATTATTATTATTATTATTATTATTATTATTATTATTTTAAAAATCATATGAAGATTATTATAATTATTTCAAAAATTATATGAACATTATTATTATTTTATAAACATTATGAACATTGTTATTATTATTTTTATTTAAAATTATATAAACATTGTTATTATTTTTATATAAAATTATATAAACATTATTATCATTATTATTATATTATTATTATTATATGAACATTATATTATTATTATTATTATATCTGTTTTTCATGCCAGTGTGAGCTATTACTATTGACATCTTTTTTCTTTTCTGTGATTGTTATCAAGAAAAGCTGGGGAAGAAAAAAAAGGTTTATTGGAGTCCAAGTGACAGCAAGTTTTCTTCCGTCCCTTGAGATTCTTTTCAGTACTTTAACCATTCTGTAACCTGAACAGTTTCCTTTCCCAGATCTTCAGTTGTCTCTTTTACACGATTTTTTAGATTATTCCAACGGCTCTGGATATGATTCCTATCACATGACCCATGAAACTTTTTCAGCTCTCTGGCAAGTCTTATTTTTTTATCCATTTCTTTTGTGTTCTTTTACTTTTGCTCTGTAATTTATTGAAACTGCAAAGTCCAAGATCTTTTCTTCATACTAAAACTAGATCTAGATCTGGTCATCTGGCTTAGATTAGGTGATCAGATTTTATCCTAAAAGCCCAGAGAATTTTGTATATTATTTTCTAGGACAGAAAACATTGGTCTACATAAGTTAACCAGTCATTTGCATAGTTCCATATGGACCACTAATCCCACCCAGTCATGTCTTTTTCTTTTATTCTGTCAACCTTTACTTCATGATAATTATGATTACAAGAATTTTTCCTCTTCTTTCGTTATCATTAAAGATAACAGAAGAAAGATTGAGTTCTTATTATTATAAGAAGTTCACAGAGTATAAACTCCGGTTCTTATAAAGTATTAAGTTACTTGAAGGAGAAGTACCCAATGCAGAATATTTCAGTAGGATAACAACAAACCCATTAATTACAGACATACAATATTTAATTTAAAAATGTAGGGGAACTAGGTTCTCCATGCTGTGAAACGTCATAAATGTCCAAACAAATGTAGAAGTATAAGAAAGACAAAATAGTGGAAACCACTTTTTGTATGTGGGGTCTATACCATTTGTATGCACCAATTTTTGGTGCTGAAGAGATGTGATGAGCACGTCAGCTTCGGAAAAGAGGCTGATATTTTGGGGTTCCCGCATCTGTAACCAAAAAGGGACTCTCCGCGTCAGGAGTCCCCAAACCCTTTGATAAGGGAGACTACTCCATTTAGTCACTTACACTATGTATCTATCTTTCAATAATAAACTCTTTTTCCTATCACCATCTCTTACTGGTTTCTCATCATGGCATATTAGTTTGTGACCATGATCCTCACTAAGTGGCCCATACTCCTGACCTTGTCCCAACTCTAATCTACATTTAGTTTTTATATACATCTACCAACACCTCCAGTCAAGTAAGATGTAACACAAGGTCAATTTTTTTAAGCGTGGTTTAACAGGTTTGAATTCAATGTTTTCCTTCTCCTAGATTGTTTGCCTAACCAAGTTTTAATAGCCCAGTCTGTCCTACTATTTACCCATAGCTGGAGGGAGTATTAGTGCTATGTGAAATGCAAACAGCTTCATCCAGGATTTGAACTCATCTCATCATGTTCATTTCCAAGGACAGTAACCGTTACACCATGTGCCTCCATAGTTTTTATAGATGGTGCAATGATTTGAATGTCTCACAAACCAATGACTATTGAATAGTGTATTTGATACTAAGTGCTCCATACTTGTATCCTTGTGCCAATTTTAAATTACACTTTGACACCAGTACTAACCTTAACTGAAGTCTGTGTGACAGCAAGTCTCCTTAGCTCCCCAGGACCCTTCTGAGTATTCTATTCAATCTGGTATATAACAAACAATAATAGTTATTATTATTATTATTTATCACTAGAAGCGACTACCTGGCACCACCTGGGTAGAGGAGAAAAAGAAAACAGACAAAAAACAACAACAATGGGGTATGATAGTTAACAACATAGTCTTGCAGATCCATTACTACTGAATAGTGAGTTTAATCCTTGCTAGATGCCCCATAAAAATCTCCACATAAAAATTCATTCTTTCTTGGATGATTCCTTCAATGATGTTTTCTGTCTTTCTTGGATGATGCATTCATTCATTCATTCATTCTTTCTTTCTTTCTTTCTTTCTTTCTTTCTTGAATGATTTTTTCTTTTTTTCTTTTTTCTTTCTTTGATCATTTGTTCTTGCTTCTTTCTTACCTTATAGATTTTTGGGGATTGTTCTGAGTGTCACCTTCATTAATATGAAGGTGACACTCAGAACAATAAACTTTGCTTATTTTTTTTAACTCTCTGGCAATGTCCAGGTATTTCTCAATTTTTTTGCTTATTTTTATTTTAACCCTGGGGTCTGTGGAAATGGCAAAGTCCACTAGCTGACATGTTCACTTCTTGTTTGTTACAGCCAGATTTAGCCTTCTAGTTGGAATTAGGGGTCTATATATCCAAGAATCCCTGAGGATTTTGAGGTTCTTTTTTTCCCTAGTTTCTAGTTTGTGTATGTCCCATTTGTCTGTATGATCATCCCTTGCACAAATCCTAAAGGATCACTCTCCCCAATCAGTTGTGCCTGTTTTTGTTATCTTTCTGTGCCAGTTTACTGCATTTGCTTATTATGTGGTGTTACATCATTAGAGGAGGGTAAAATAGAGATTTAAAAAAAAGACTGATCAACAAGAAATCTTAAGCGAAAACATAAATAAACGGATCATACCACAAATAAGTGAAAAGTAATAAAAAAACTCCAAATGAGATGGTGACAATCCTTTGTGCATTGAAAGTAGATGAAGATGGACTCTCTGTCTCTATTCTTCTTACCCCCCCCCCTCATGAGTTTATGGGTTGAAATATATCCTGGTCACGGCACCAAATTGATGATGTAGTATACAGAAAGTCTGGCTGAAATCTGAACCAATCTTTGCAATCTTACCTCTTCAACTCTCTCATACTCTCCAAATTTGTCGTAATTCAGAGAATAAATATATAAGATATATTTTTGTACAAGTGTTCGTCATTATTTCTCAAGAATAGCTGCAGTGCAAAATCCAATACAAAGAACTTAAGAAACAGTATAGTAGTTTATTATTTTATTTCTCTCCACATAGTAGTCTACAAATGTTAGATTTTAATTAGTTCTTATGGAGTTATTTTGTGCTGCTATCAAAAGGTTCTGGGTTTGATACCACCCCTTGTCAACTTAGTGCATGGGTAGCACAACTTGGATCTGTGTGGTGCCGTGGGGAGCTGATAATATGTGTGGCACTCCAATATTGATGCAAAAAATGTCTCCCTTGTGTAGTGCTAGTGAAAAAGGTATAGACTCCCTCACTATCTAGCTGATACTGACAATAGGTCACTCTGTCAACTTTTAAACTAGACTAGGCATACAAAATCAGATATTCATAATTTTGATTATATACTTGGTATGTATATTTTGCATATGTATATTTTACATATATATTTCATATGTTAAATTTGTCAAATATACGACTTCTAAAACTAGATTGGGAAAGTAGATAATGTTACTGATATTGCCATAACGAAAATCTCACTATAATGTGCTGTTTTTTGCTCTGATATTTTAACATACATGCAAAATCAGTATTATTATTATTATTATTATTATTATTATTATTATTATTATTATTATTTATTACATCCTTTCCATATTATTTCTTTATATACTATTACTATCATCATTATTATTATTATTATTATTATTATATTATTATATTATTATTATTATATTATTATTATCATTCATCATATCATATCATCATTATTATATTATCATTATCATTATTATTATTATTACATCCTTTATATTATTTTTATATACTTATTACATCATATTATTATTATTATTATTATTATTATTATTATTATTATTATATTATTATTATTATCATCATCATATTATTATTATTATTATCATTATTATTATTATTATATTACATCCTTTCCATATTATTTCTTTTATATACTTATTACTATCATCATTATATTATTATTATATTATTATTATTATTATTATCATTCATCTTCATCATCATCATCATTAATATATGACCATCATCATCATCATTATCATTATTTAATATTTATCATCATCATCATCATCATCATTATCATTATTACTATCATCATCATCATCATCATTATTATTATTATTATCATTATTATTCCTCTTCCTTTATCATCATCATCATCATATTCATTAATAATCATCATCATCCATCACTTCCTCTCTGCCACCTCCTCTTCAACCATGTCCACCCCTTCTTGGTCCTCCTCCTTCTCCTCCTCTTCCTTCTCCTCCTCGTTTCTCCTTTGTTTTTTTGTTTTTTTGTGGTTCTTGTTTTATTATCATTTTCTTTCTTTTGCTCCTGCTGTCATTTCTAGCCTTGATGAAACACATTGTAGTAGTTTCTATCAATTCTTCTTCTTTTGGGAACAAAATAGAATTGTCAAGAAAGTAAAATAAAAATCAAGAAGAAGAAGAAGAAGAAGAAAAAAAAGAAGAAATGAAAGAAAGGCAAATCGTTGAAATTGGAGGAGGGGATCGGAACAATATTGTACCAATTAGGGGAGGGTCAGTGAAAAAGCTTTCTGAAATTCCCCGACATATAACAAACAAATTATGACTTCTTAATACCAAGCGTCGACAATCAAGAAATGGCATTGGATTGTATTGTGATTCTTTTTTTTTTTTTTTCTCTTTTTTTTTCTTTTGTTTTTTTTTTTTTTTTTTTTTTTTTCTTCAATTTTTTTTATTCCTTGTTTCTTATTCTTCGGGAATCTGATTGTAAAAAAACAAAGTATGAATGAAGGGGGTAGGGAAAGTGTGTGTGGAATGTAATGTGGGTGATGAAGGGAAGAAGAAGAAGAAGAAGAAGAAGAAGAAGAAGAAGAAGAAGAAGAAGAAGAAGAAGAAGAAGAAGAAGAAAGAGGAGGAGGAGGAGGAGGATAGCAAAAAGGACACTAACATGTTCGAAGAAGAAATTATATTGATAAAAGAGAGAAGAATATGAAAAAAGGAAGAAGAAAGTAGATAATCAACATGAAGGATGAAGGAAAGGAAAGTACAAGAAAAAAAAGAAAAGAAACAAGTTAGAATAAATAGAAGAAGAAAAGGAATATAATGAAAAAGAAAAAGAGATGAAGAAGAAGAAAAAGAAAAAGAGCTAAAGAAGAAGTAGGACTAAATAAAAAGAAGTGCTGAAGAAGGAAAGAAAAAAGAAGTGCTGAAGAAGAAGAAAAAGAAAAGAGCTAATGAAGAAGAAGTAGGACTAAATAAAAAGAAGTGCTGAAGAAGGAGAAGAAAAAGAAGTGCTGAAGAAAAAAAGGAAGAAGAAGGACTAAAGAAAAAGAATTACTGAGGAAGAAGAAGGTCTAAAGAAAAAGAAGTGCTGAAGAAGAAGAAGGACTAAAGAAAAAGAAGTGCTGAAGAAGAAGAAGGACTAAAGAAAAAGAAGTGCCGAGGAAGAAAAAGCACAAAAAAAGAAGTGCTGAAGAAGAAGAAAAAGAGCTAAAGAAGGAGAAGGAAGAGGAGTAAAGAAAAGAAGAAAAAAAATAAGTTATATGATATGCTTGACAGTTTTATCTAAAAAAACAACAAAAAAAAACAACAAAAAAAACAAAACAAAGCAGCTTGTAACACTAATCCTACCATTTGTAAATTTTCCAATAATATATGTACACAGCCTCTTTAAACCTTAACTTGAAGACATCAAATCAAGTATGCAACTTTAAAAGAAAAATCTCTGATGAAAATTTGAAAAACATTCTATGTAAAGATGAGGATAAAAAGGCTTAATCTCAATTTCTCTATCATGTATGAAAAATATAAATAAATACTGTTAGGATTTTTGTGGTTTATTTAATACCAAATTCATCCTTGTAGAAGAACAGTAGTGGTACTATTTAACCCATAACTGGGGGATGAGAGGGTCCATACCTTTTCGAAGATGGATTAAGAAAATCACTGGTTTTACAGTCTTGCAGAATTCTATATCTGTATTTGTCAAAAAGGTGCATTTTTGCCGTTTTTTTCTCTCTTGATGACTTGTGCTTTTTTTAAATATGATTTATTTCATTGTTATAATTAAGAAATTCATAGAAAATGTTTTATATATAGGTTTAGATTCAGTTCTTCAGAATCGAAAATTAAGATAAGTGACAATTTAGAATTTTATTAATGTTTGAAGAAAGAGGGAGGTGCTGTCATACTGAAATTCTGACTATACCTAAATAAAGAAGATGTATGTATGTCTAAGCGTCACTCCTCAATTCCAAGAAAATGTATCTGAAAATGATTTTTCATTTTATACTAGAGCTTTTGGACCATATTACCTTTAGGCACCCCTTTTTGATTTCGATTCAGAAGGACATGTTTTTTATTTACACCGTCAACAGACGATTTTTAGATTTTTTTTTTAATTATAAAACTAACCCCTAACCCTAACCCTAACCCTAACCCTAACACTAATCCCTAATAAACAACTGGATATTGATGGTGTAAATGAAAAACATGTCCTTCTGAATCAAGATCAAAAAGGGGTGTCTAAAGGTTGTATGGTCCAAACTGTTATACTTTTATACATACGACCTCTTTCATACTAGAACAAGAGGACAAATCATGATGTGATGTGTTAAACACGTCTTCATAGAATTTGGAGTTTACGCTCATATCAGAAAACGATTTTAAAACGCAAAAACATGAAAGATCTGTTTGAAAATGTTAACATAGATGCCATTTTGTCTTTTTTGAGAGAAATAAGAATATACCAAAAATTATAAATCAGATATGAAATACATTCATGAAACTATCAACAAAATCATACCTGTGAAGCAAAAATTGATTACTAACTGTCTTACACTCTAACAATTATTGTGTTGGATTATTTTGTATATAAGGTGTGCTACAATACACCACTTAAATGTATAGACTAGGCGAGGTCACATGGTTTAAACCTCAGCCAATCAACAGCCTGAATGGTTGACTACTTAATCACTGATACTGCGAGACATCCCTTTGCAATCATTGACAAAAGACTTGCAATACTGACGAGGTCACATGGTTTAAACCTCAGCCAATCAACAGCCTGAATGCATGACTGGTTGACTACTTAATCACTGATACTGAGATACGTCCATTTGCAATCATTGACAAAGGACTTTGCAATACTGAGGAGCACCAAGGAACAACCAAAGGATTCTTTACCAAGGATTTCCGCTGCTTGAAGCCTATAAAATTGTAACACTTATTATAATGGCCATTGCGTGTTTTTCTGTCTGAAACCAAAACTATATCCCTTCATAAGTCAAAATTCCCTTAGTTATTTACATCACATTCTCCATGAATTTATTTTTAATTAAACCTCAATTATCAAAAAAATTGTTTTAAATTATTAATACTGTTTGTCTTATCTACATACTAATAACATGCAATTGTATTTATATATACAAAAATTGCAGTTTACAGTGTGAATGGGAAGGCTAATTTGCATATTCACATTAAAAATTTGATTTTAATAAATGTGTGCTTAGTATTATTGATTTCTAATTGTTTGGTTTTATGTTAATGAATTCAGGCAAAAATCTCGTGATGAATCTTAACAGATATCAATTAACAAGAAGAAATAACTGTAATTTTATTCTTTACTTCCTATCTTAACTAAATAGTTAAATTATGAAAATTTAGCAATGAAACACAGAAGTGATGGAAGAGTAAGTTTCAGTTGTTCTATTTTTCTATTATAGCCCCCTCTGTTTTGAATCTTTTTATCTGCATTTCTTATTTAATTTCATGAGCCTTTCTAATTTAATATGATATTTTATGATATGAAAACTTAAACAATTTCACCCGGAGGGTGCATATATTTGCTAGTTTCTTTAAAAACAAAATATTTACTTACAAACTATTCCCTTACAAATCATATGTACAAAAAAACCTCAGTGATTTGGCATTAAATAACCCAAAAGATTGATATGCTGTTAAACCAAACCAAATCATAGAAATCAATATATCAATTGTCTTGTTCCTTAATTTTCCAACCATTATCATCTTGCAACACCCTCTGGTTAGAAATGAGACTGACCAAATCATCCAAGATGAATTGCAAAAATGTAAATCTGATTATCTGGTGTTGATTATTAGCTGAATTCTTATTTCTTATGAGTGTCAACACCTCAGCTAAATAACGAACCATTTTGTTTTTATCATAAACAAAAAAGGAAAGAAAAAGGACATGCTACACAGAAAAAATATAATAAGAAAGAAAGAGAGTAGGGGATAGATTGAGAGAGGGGGTGAGTACACAGAAGTGATAATGCTAATCTGTTTTAATCGAACGTAATGACAACATGTAAACAAAGAAAGAAAAAAAAGAATGAGAAAGTTAAATCAAGATTATTATACTTTTTACATATTGAACTATTTAGCAATAGCTCTTAAAAAACATATCAAACGTTGTAATAATTAAATTATCATACTGTGGTATATCAACAGGTCCTACTAGTGTAAGTAATATTTCTTCAAAATCTATTTCTGTCAAATCTTTTTGCTAATAATAGTTACTTTATTCTTTAAAGAAAAATGTTATCTACTTTGTTGATAATAGAAATATATCACAAAACATTTTATTTTGAGGAAAAGAGCAAATAACAATTTCAAAATCAAATTATTCCATTTCTATTTAATTTAAAAAAAGAAAATTGCATTCTTTGTTCATTTTAGATAAATTTTATAAAAATTGATGAAAGCTCCTTTGGGGATTTAATTACTTTTATCAATGGGTATCAATTTTTTGACAACATAATATTAAGTTTCAGAGACCGATTTTTTTACCAACCCCTCCGCACAAGCAAGACGTGACACAAAGTCAATTTCTTAAGTGGAGTTTAACAGGTTTAAATTCAGAGTTTTTCCTTCTAGACTGATTACCTAACCAAAGTTAAGAGCTCCACTCTGCCTGCTATTTACCCAAGGGAAAATTAGATTCATACCTTTCCAAGGGTATTAGCACCATGTGAAATGCAAATAGCTTTGTCCAGGAATTGAACTCAGGTTTACAAGTCAACTTCCTATGACTGTAACCATTACACCATGTGTCTCCATGGTTACGATTTGTCTGAATTTTTAAGATAAGGCTTGATAACTTATATTATTTGTATTTTTTTTTTTGTTTGTTTGTTTGTTTTGTTTTACGGCATATCAACCTCAGTGGGTCATTTAATGCTGATAAAGTTTTTAAATAAATCAATTCTTAATGGATAATACAATTTTGTTTATAAACTCATGTTTTTCTATTCAACCCATAGATGGGACCCTAAGGTACTACCACTCCGGGTCAGAGTGGACCAGGGAGCAATGGTGATGAAGGGGTGCTCAACATTCCCCAAACCTCCAAACTGGAACCTCACCATCAGATAGAGTTTAACGTCATTCCCAGGACATGTAGACCCGCAGCCACCACCTTCTAGCACCCATATGATAAAAAGGGGTTGGGGCTTGCCATAAGGGCAATAGGGTTGGGAAAATCATATAGGTGCTAGGGCTTGACGTAACCAGCCGATTGATCAGAAGGGGCCTCTCCGACCGCCCGTCTAGCCCAAGATAGGGCCAAAGTGGAGTATTGCAGGTCATGAACTGCTCATCCACCTGGGCTCTATCCTTAAGCATCATGGGTCGCCACCCATGGCTTACAGGTGGCCCCATTGGGGGAGTTTACCCCTCTGCAGAGGTGCAGTCAGTGCATTCTAACGCCCCAGCCGACAGGGTGGTGTATTTTTTTACTATTGTTCTCATCTTTATTGTTATATACATAATGTTTCAGTTGATGTGCCGGTTGGACACATGGTGCAATATATATAAGGGTAGAGTTAATACAATTGTAAGTGACAATCTATAGGTTTCAGGTTCAATCCTGGCCAAGGGTGATAATAACATACAATACTTAACATGGCTTAACATTTGTATCGAGTCATAGTTTTTTTTTATACATTCTTGTTGGATATTGACATTTAAAAAAAAAACTCTTCTTTTTTTATCTATCTAACCCATATATGGGACCCTAACAGGTACTACAACTCTGAGTCAGAGTGAACCTGGGAGTAATAGCAATGAAGGAGGTGCTCACATACTCCTCAGAGCTCCAGAATTGCAACTGCACTACTAGATGTAGTTTAACATTATACCCAGGAGGCAATTAACATTTAAATTTATTTAAAAGATTAAGACAAGCAAAATACTTCTTTAAAGAGATTACAACGAGGTCACAATCAGATGGAAAAAAAAAAATCCCCATAACCCTAAGCCAAACGTTAAATGTTATAGGGTGGGAGTTTCATACTAGAATAGTTTCCACTTTCTTGCATTTATTTTAATCCAAACTCTTTTGCTTTTTAAAAATTTTTCTAAATTTTCTGGTGACCGCTAATTAAGCAAAAATTGCATAGCTCTTCTTAAAACGGATAGAGCACTCCCTAGTGGCCTAGTATGTTTATAACAGTAAAAATCCATTTCTAAAGAGTGGGTATATAGATAGCGCAGTGGTTGAGCAGTCCATGACATGTAACACCCCTTGTGGCCATTACTTAGACTAGATGGGCGATCGGATAAGCTCCCTCTGATCAATTGGTTGACCATGTGAAGCTCTAGCACTTATATTATATATAAAATTTACCTGATAGTGAAGTTCCTGTTCTGGAGGTCTGGGAAATGTGGAGAACCCTTAATTACCATTGCTCTCAGACCCACTCTGACCTGGCGTGGTAATCTCTGGTTTAAACAGAAAATTTTTTTTTACAAACTATAGCTACGAATCTTTCAAAACTTTACTGGCATTGAATAACCCACTAATGCTGATTTGACATAAAACAAAACAAACAAAACCAAACCATTGTGTATATATATATTTACCAATCCCTTTGTACGAGCAGGATGTGACACAAGGTCAATTTCTTACACTGAATTTAACAGGTTTGAATTCAGTTTTCCTTCTCCTAGATTGTTTACCTAACCATGTTAAAAAGCCTAGACTGCCCTGCTATTTACCCATAGCTGGAGGGAGAATTGGATTCATACTTTTCCCAAGAGTATTAGCACCATGTGAAATGCAAACAGCTTCGTCCAGGAATTGAACTTGGGTCGACGAGTCCATTTCCTATGAATCTAACTATAACACAATGCGCCTCTAAACCATTGTGCATATAACAATGAGATGAGGACAACAGTCTGAAAAATCTAAATAATACTAACTACTATCTTATCTTTCCAAAAGTAAATACAGCTATCATTATGTATTCAATTAAAAATAAAGTTCCACCAAACTTTTCTGTGGTGAGTCATTAATGAATTCTTGATATTGCCTCATAAATTCATTCGTTGTGATATTTAGCATTTCATCCAACAATGGATAACGTCCCCTTTTCTCTAGAATTTGGCGCACAGATATTTACCCCACAACAACAACAAATATTAATAAATAAAATGATGCTATAAACGAACAAAAGAGAAAGAGAGAAAAAAATGGAGTTGGATATGAAAATAAATTTGACAACAAAGAATCTGTCTTTTACACCTTAATAAATCTTCCTGTTCCATCTTCTTCATCCCTTGGACATCATCGTGATGTATTTTGGTTTTTTTTTTAGTCTTTTTTATTTATGAGTCTTTCTCTCTTCTTTCTTTATATTGGAAAGATAATCTTACTCAGAAAATCCCATTTTCCATTTTCAGGGGAAAAAAAACCCAACCCCCCAAAAAACCCCTAAGACTACCTTAAAATCTAGGATTAAAAAAAAAGCATTCCTTTTACTATTGTCTGCACATATAACAAAATAAGTAGTGGTTTTAGGCCACCGACTTAAGCATTTTTAATTCTGTTAGCCCCAATATCAACACTCCATTTTCTCCCATTTGCTTAAAACAAAAGAATGAAAAAGAAAGAAAAAAAATGTCTGAATTTTTTTTTTAAATCACAAAATTTTTTGCAATTCTTTGATTTTTCTTTTATTTTGTATATCAAAATGTTATCATTTTTTGCTTCTGGTGAGAACATGAGCTTGGTGTGGGGGGAAAGAGAAAAGGTGAAAATTTATTTATCCAACCTTATATTTCAAAAATATTTGTGAAAACTTCTAAAAATTCCGGCAAATTTTAATCAATAAAATAACATATTATTATTATTATTATTATTATTATTATTATTATTATTGCTGTTGTTTTATCTTTTTTAAAATCTTAATGTTATTTTGCTTTTTTTGAAAAATCATAACTCACTCAATGATGATTATGATTCATCTATCTATATATTACTAAACTTCACATGATTTTTGTGTATGCATATATACATATATACATATATACATATATATATATATGGAGGTTGATTTTGAAGGCTATCACAATGCAGGAGTAAAGAATAAGGTAACAATGGTGTTGTGTGTTAACCTGTATTTTATTCTTGAATTTTCGAGATAAAATCTCTTTTTCAGAAGATCACTGGAACTGAAGTTGTCTTGTTATAGCATTTCTAGTTAAATGAATTTTTTTTTTTTTAATAGAAAAAAAATATTTAAAAAAATATTATAAAAAAAAAAATTTTTATATGAAAATTTCATTTTCAGACACCCAAAATGGACAATCTATGGTGCCTCTAAGACACCATAGGTTGAAACATGAGAACGCCTTGTCAGTTGGGGCATTAGAATACACCGACTGCACCTCTGCAGAGGGGTAACACTCCCCCAATGGGGCCACCTGTTGGCCGTGGGTGGCAACTCGTGATGCTTAAGGATAGAACCCAGGTCATTAAGCAGTCAACGACTTGCAATACTCCACTTTGGCCCTTTCTTCGGCTAGACAGGCGGTCGGGGAGACCACCTCTGATCAATCGGCTGGTCATGTCAAGCCCTAGCACCTATATGATTTTCCCAAACCTATTGCCCTTATGGCAAGCCCCAACCCTTTTTATCATATGGGTGCTAGAAGGTGGTGGCTGAGGGTTTACATGTCCTAGGAATGACGTTAGACTCTATCTGATGGTGAGGTTCCAGTTTTGGAGTTTTGGGGAATGTGGAGCAGCTCTTCATCACCATTGCTCCCTGGTCCACTCTGACCCAGAGTGGTAGTACCTGTTAAGGTTCCATCTATGGGTTAAATAGAAAATTTTTTATAAAAAACATTGAGTATCCATTAAGAAGGAATTTATTTAAAAACTTTATCTGCATTAAATGACCCACTGGGGTTGATATGCCGTAAAACAAAACAAAGCAAACAAACAAAAAAAACAAAAAAACAAAACCATGAGAAAAGTATAAATTGTCTTATTCGGTATCTGTCTGTAGCCAAAACTACGTCACTGCTTACATCACAATACCCTCAGAAATTGCATAAGTTTTTTTTTTCAATGAGTATTTAATTTATAGTTAAAATCATTAATATATAGAATAAATCTGATTTATTAATGATGTCTCTATGAAAACCTGAGTTAGGTTTGCCTCAAAACAGACAATACTATTTGGGTATTTACCATGTATCCTATGTATATGGGTGTGATAAAAGGATATTTTAATGTAGGCCCACCCACGAGCCAAGAACACTGATGGTAGGTGCAAAAAATGCGTTGATCCTGTTGGAAGTGCCCCTTGGGCAGTGGGCAATAATCCCAGCCCTGCCCCATTAATTATGAGTAGTTTAGGATATGTGTATGGAACTGTGTTGTTTAAAATACCTAATCTAATTCAATGTAGTTTTATTGATATTATAATCTAATATAATATTACACCTGTGTGTTTAGATCGTTAAGTAGTTTGATTTTTGTATAGCAAATATGAGGATAAGTGAAAAGACAGAATAGGAATAAATTTTATTTTATATGGATTAAAGAGAGTATAAATGGGAAGATGATTAATTAAGTTTTGCTATGTTATAGTTGTTTAGGACTAAATTACCTAGAAAAAGGGATATGTTGAAAAATCCAGGCTGAGTATTAAGGGAGGGAAAAGTGAAATTGCGATCTCAATTCATCTCTTCTTTTCTTCTTAAATTTTTATTTTTAACCACCACAGAAAAAAAAAAGCTTCTTATATTCTTCACTTAATAAAAGAGAGAGAGAGAGAGAGAGAGAGAGAGAGAGAGAGAGAGAGAGAAGAGAAGTGGATATTCATTATTAAAACATCTAAGGTCGCTGCCTGTTACCTGAGAAAAGATAAATGATTTTCACCTCCCTCCCCTGTTTGTTCAAAGTAACTTTAAATTTATGACAGTCAAATTTTAAGATTTCTTCTACTTGACAGACATACAAAAATTCATAGCTACATGAATATTTCTACTTTTAGTATTTTGATATAGCGTAAATTACTGTAGAAATTTTACTCTCAGTGATAACAATTGTTCTAAATTAGAATGGCTCTATTGATCACAATAATATCACTGTGGACCCCTAATTGTTTTTTTTTGTGTGTGGACCTCCAGAAATATTACATGGACACCCATGGTCCATATAGACCTCAGTTGAGAACTACAGGGTTAAATGGAACTATTTGAAATTATTAGTATTGAATATGAATACTTGAAACAATATAATTGCATGCAAACAAATTATTATTATCAAATGGTAATAGTTATTTGAAACCACATAATTGCTTAAAAAAAAGAAATGACATTGGCAGCAAATAACCCAACAATGGTTGACATGCCACAAAACCATCCAGATCTAAAATATCACTGTGGACCCCCAATTCGGTATTTTATTTTTATTTTGTGTGAACCCCAGTAATGTTACATGGACTTTAAAGTAAGATCAGCACTCCCTTTAAAGTGCTTAAATGTTGTTGTATTTTATATTCATCATCAATAAAAACATTTTTCTTTCTCTGGAAATGTGTAAATTTATCAATGAGTATTTAATTTATATTTTATTCAAAACCATTAATTCATAGAATAAATCTTATTTATTAATAATTGTCTCTATGAAAATCGGAATTAAATTTGCCTCAAAACAGCTCAAGTTATTTGTGCGTTTAACAGCATGCAATGTGTCTTATATATCACTAAGAAATAAAGGTTTATATAATGTATGGTGTGCTTGATTTGTATACTGTTTTAACAAAACCGGGTTTAATAAATAATTACTTGGTGTTATTGATCTCTAATATTATTGTTTTATTCTCCAACGTATTAAAATCAATGCTAAGAATTATTTTATATAGAAAATAATTAAAATATACGTAAAATGAATATAATTTATTTGATTCCATTAATGTTTTTATTTCCTTCTTGTAGGTTTTAGTTTTGCATTGTTGTGTTGTTATCTCTCCTCTT
>CM042162.1:56729975-56742475 GCA_023376005.1 Doryteuthis pealeii
AGCTCTTCTTTGGATTCTACTTTATAAGAGATATTACTTAATGTTCATTTATATATATATTATAACTAACTCTATAATATATTATATATATATTAATATATATATATAGGGTGTTGCTGTACAAACCAAATTTGTGTGTGTAGATGTTCTGATGAAAGGAGGAAATAACACTCTCGAAAATTTAACAAATATAAAAACGAAACTTAAACGACTTTAAAAAATCCCCAGTATTATTTCTAATGATTCCAACACTTAAAGACCAAACAAATAGACGGATATATAAAACACACAACAACACACACAAACACACACACATATATATTATATATATATATATATATTTATATTGAGTCATTAGAGCTCCTCTTAAGGGGAAATTTAGTTGAATCCACCACCTTTATGCTTAAAGGCAAAGGGCTTTCCTATTAAAAGGGATATTAGCTCTCATCTGGGATTTTGACCATATATACTATGTATGTATTTATCATAAATTCTCATTCACTGATGACAGCCAGTGGTTAAAACTCTGACTTATGGATAAAGAGGTTGGGTTTTGATTCATGGCTAGTAGGTAGACCGCGAAGTCTAGGCCCACTGAGGAGACATGATTTACTTTAAAACACGATGCCTTGTGGATGACTTTATATATATATGTAACGTAATATGATATTAGTAATAGTTGAAGAGAAAAAGTTATGGGTTTACCATGGTTTTAATCCAAATTTGATTTCTCAAGACCCTACCCTATACGTTAACTAAGTAATTCCTTAGTTAAACTCTGTTCAAGTGTGTAATTAAGGAATTACATTGTTAAAGTATAGGGTAGGGTCCTGATGAAATCTTTGATGAAATTCATGTGTTAGACCTTTAACTCTTTCCCTCAACTACTATTACTATTTTATTTTATTTCATTGCTCTATGCTTTTAATATATTGAGTACTTTTGGAAGATTTAATAATGTCACTGCAACGAAAAGTTTAATATATACTAATATATATAATTATATATATATTATATTTTATATTGTGTGTGTGTGTGTGTGGGTGTTGTGTGTAGTGTGGTGTTTACTTAACCTCATACTGTTCATGTAAGAGTCAATAAAAGTGGAATATAAATAGTTTCAAAACGAACGAAGAAAGTGGAATTTAGCAGCTAGTGTAACGGTTACAGCTTCGGCCTGTCAGCTTGACAGTGAGGGTTTTCGGGTTCACACGGAGCAGTCTCCCCTGTCTATACCTTGCTGATGAGAGTGTAGGTCGAAGTGTATCATTCAGGGGATTGACATTTCTCGATCGTTAGCCTTATTATTTGAACAAATTTAATTATTAACTAATTAGTGTGTGAAATTAGTACTAACTTTGAAAATTAATACGACTCAATTAAGTACATATTCCTCCAAAAAATTGTCGGCTTAAGCATATAAAATAAACACATTTGTTTGTTTACTTAAACCTCTATAATGAGTATATATAAAAAGAATATGAAAAACACCACAAAATTGCTGTTAAAATAACATTTTATAAAACTTAGTTCTGATATTGAACAATATTCTTATTTTTATGAAAATTCACATCAGAGACTTATTTATACTCCTTTTGTTAGAGCGTGGATAACAAGTCAATGAGTTCAAAATTGAAAATTGTTCAAATATCAGCTAAGTTTATAAAATGTTTTCACTTTAACAGGCATTTTTGGATGTTTTCATATCTTTTTATAATATTCATACCGTCGATTTCATTTCCTTCTTTACATATATATATATATTTATATATATATATATATATTAGTATTAGTTGTGTATAGAAATAACCAACTCAGTTTCACCATAAGGATCTTCAGGATAATTGCAATGAATTAAACAAGATATTGATTAATTACAGTTTCAATGCATATTGAATAATTCAATTATGACCCGTTTATATAGTGAAGTTGAATATTTATCATTTCAAAAATTATATGTTAAACACGATGTTGATGAATGCTGGACATGGAATGTTTAACATGAAATACTAACAATATTATTATATATATATATATATATATTAATATATACAAAATAGGTGAATGTATGTATTATAGTGATGTAATCTAATTATATCAAGTTTGGCCAGCTACTATTTACAACAAGCTTGATTCTCCGGGTGCATCATATATTTTTTGTTTGCCACAAGTGAAGGCTAAACTTAGTTAAATTATTGGGTACATGGGGATTCAACACATTTTTAGTCTTCCCTAAACTACAGTGTGTCCACACAAAGTCTGGATTAACACATACTTTTTTAAAACAAAACAATTTTATAATTATAATGTTATAAATATTATTTTTCAATACGATTTTCCATCATTTTATTACTGCTAAATTACCATATTTGCCTTTCTTTGGAAAATAAAAAAGATACAATAGTGAAATCTCCATGTACCCAGGGAATTTGTGTGACCCCTTGTTAGGTTTAAGCCAAAATAAATTTTAAAAAATGTTTTAAATGTAAATTCAAATAAATATAGTCTTTTATTTTTAATTCCATTCCTTGAGGAAATGGTGTTATTCTTTTTATTGTCATATCATTTGCCTGATCTCATTTAAATCAAGTTCATCAAAAAGATGAAAGAAAAAAAATGTTCACAAAAAGATTTATTTTCATAAGTTAATAAATATGAATTTGAAATGTTAGGGGTTTGTTAACAGATATTATTGGGAATATATTGAAGACAAAAATTGCTGGCATGAGCATTTTTCCTTTTTTAAAATCATTGCTATTCCCACTTCAAAGTAAAAGTTGCATTGAAGATAGAGATTGTCATTTTGAAAGAAATGGGTGGGACTGTCACAACAGTGAAGCACAAACTTTGCCCTCTTTAGAAAAAAGAGAGTAGAATTTGTTCAACTGAAAAATGGAAGGGTTTCTTCATTTTTGTTTGCATTTGGAAAAGTCATCGCATTGAAGGAGCGCAGTTATTATTGAACATTCAAAATAGTGAAAATCAAGTATGGCTGCTTAGGGGTGGGGTTTTTTGAGCAGGTTAAATACTTCTTTGCTGTCTCTGGTGAGTAATTGAGATATCAGGTTGATAGAAACCAGGGGAAGGAGCAGAGAAGACATCTGAATCTTTTTACACCAGTTCAGTAAACAATAAACTGTCACAAAATTGGCTGTATAATGCTCGGTTATCTGCCCTGTCACCTTTTGTGATTCTTTCTCTTCAATGGGTAGGGATCAGTTTGAATGTTTTTTTGGAGGTGTTTTTGTCGGCTTGATATATAGGATGGATGTTGCTTTCATTAAAACTGATCCCTGTGCTTCATCTAAGATCCTTAAACGGATGTTGAGGCGTGTTTGATATCGTATTTTAACCTCGAGATTTAAAAAATAAAAACATTTGAACTTGGGTTCACAGTTCAAACAATCAAAATAAAAAAAAATGTAGAATTAAAAAAGAAGCAAAAAATAGATTATGAATTCTTTATTTTTTTTCTTCTGGATTGTATTTCATTTTTAAAAAAATAAGAAAAATGTCTTCATGCTGAATTTTTCAGCCTTCAAAGTCAACTTAGTTGTGTCAGCCATTTTGGGTGTCGTCTGTTAAAGTTTGCATGCATTAAAAAGCCATCTGTGAAATTTAGGAACTTTCTTTGCGTGTGCATCAAGTTTCGGTTTTTCGTGAATAAGAGAGACCCGTCGGAAAGTATATTACTCAAGGACACAAATATCAAGTAAAAGAAAGAAAGATTTTTGTAAAAAAAAAATGGAAGAAAGTAAAAGAAAAAGAAATTAAGATATAAACTAAGAAATTAAAACCAAAGGAAAAAAACATCTCATTTTTTTGGTACTAAATATTTTTCTACAAATAAATTGAGGACAAATATCTAATTGAAATAAAAAAAAATAAAAAAAGACCACACTAGTTTTTCTTAATTTTAAAAAAAAAAAATGCTTTTTTATTGGTTAATTAAAAATATGATAGAACTTTTCTTTTGATTTGTCAACAATTGTATAGATTAATACTTAAAAGATTCATCAGGTGAGAAAATGAGTATTGTTTTTATGAATTATAAACATTTTTTTTTTTTACATCTAAAAATATATTTCTAAAATTTCTCTATTCTTAAATGAGGGAAATTGGAAAAATGTTCTATTAAGTTAACAATTTTTTTTTTTATATTAATTTGATTATAGGCAAAGTGACATAGTACAAGTTTTCTTTTAACTTTTTTTGCATTCTAAATATGAGAGAGATATTAAGTTAAAAATTATTTAAATCATTTTTCATTGATTGGATATTGTCCTGGTCTTGGATATTCATATATTTAGTCAAAATAAATGTTCTATTGGGTCTTTTCAATTTATTTTTATTCACCAAATTACTCCCTCTCTCTCTCTCCTCTCATCTCTCTTCTCTCTCTCTTATATATATAATATTATTATATATATATATATATTATATAGTATATATATATATATAATCACCCATCTATTTTGGTTAATAGTCCCCTTACTGTTCTTCTACAAGGAGCTTGGCATTCAAAGTTTTCTTAGAACATTAAAACAAATCTCTCTCTTTCTTTCTTTCTCTCTCCTCTCTCTTCTCTCTCTCTCTATATATTATATATATATAATATATATATATAAATATATATGGGGGAAATATTGCTTAATTGAAGTCGTACCTAATTTTTGAAAGTTAATTAATTATGATTTAATTTAATTAGGCAGGCATACCTATTTAAATGTAGGCTAAACAATCGAGAAAATCAATCTCAGAATGTACATTTCGGCCTATTTAGGCCTCATCATAAAACACATCGCTTGTGTTTTAACTTCTCATATATATATATATATATATATATATTATATATATATATATATATTAATATAGATCTATTTTTTAAGTAAACAGTGCTCAATATCATTTGCTTATTGCATTTATATTCACTAAAGTTAGCATGGACATGGAGGTCAATAGTGCCTGGTTTACTTACATTTTCTTCCCTATGCAATCTTCAGACAATTATATTTTGGTTCAATATTACATTAGGTGGGAACTATCAGAGATCTTGTCCACGCTACCCTTAACTCAAAATCTATTTATTATACATTTATATATATATTATATGCATGTAGCATTATAACTTATCCTAATTCCTGATGACAGTTTTTATATAACGATCTACAGATAAATTCATCTTTTTGGCATACTTTTTTTTCTTATCCTGCATATCATCAGATTTATTTTCCAGATTTTTACCACCATATATATATATTATAATATATATATTGAATTTAACATTTGAAAAAACATATGATGTTTGTTATGAATTGCTGACAGTCTGTTTCGACCAAATCGATAAGTTGGTCTTCTCAAAGAGCGACATAGAGTGAAGAAAAGATATCCGTTAAAAAAAGGACTGTTACCAAAAACGAACGCTGAGTTCAACCCTGAAATTTTTTGAAAATGCATGTTCTGTTTTTAAAATAAATAAATTTTATTTTTAATTTTTAAAAAAATCAGAAGCATTATGTTTATTAGAAAAACTCAAAGAATTTGTTGTAAAAATTTATATAAAAATGTAAAGTGGGTATTCAAAATTGTATAGCATATATTTTTCAAGCTGTTAAAATATACAAGTCCACATGGTAATTTTGAAAAAAGAATGTTAGAGTTCCAAAATTTACTTTGTGGCATTGATAAATTCCGTAAGTTATAGATGAAAGTTCTTCAAGGTGTAAAAGTTCCATATTTGTCAAATTAAAAACATTATATCTGGACTTTTACATCAACGCCACAAAGTAAATTTGGAACTCTAACATCTTTTTTTCAAATTACCATGTGACTTGATATTTTTTAACAGCTGAAAATATATACTATTACTATTTTGATACCCACTTTACATTTTTATATAAACTTTTTACAACAAACTCTTTTTGAGTTTTTCTATAACTATAATTGCTCTGATTTTTTAAAAATTAAAAAATAAAATTTATTTTATTTTTAAACAGAAACATGCATTTTTCAAAAAAAATTCAGCGGTTGAATCAGCATCTCGTTTCTGTAAACAGTCTTTTTTAACGATATCTTCTCTTCCCATCTATTGATCGCTCTTTATGAAAGAACCAACTTTTCGATTTGGTCGAAACAGTTACTGTTCGAGCATTACATAACTAAACATCATATGTTTCTTTCATAATGTTAAATTCAATCTGTCGGATTAATTTCCATCTATTTTTTTTTTTTCCAATATAATATTTATAATATAATTATATATATATATATATATATATATTTATTTATGAAGAAAAAATTGGAAGTGAATCTGACAGTATGTAATTGTTGTTAAAAATAGAAAAAAAAACTCAAGTTTCATAAAGGATAATGTTTATACACCTACGCTACAAAGTTTCAGTCTGTTAATTAGCCTACAATCAGCGTTTTCATTGGCTATAAAGAAAAAAAAATTATTATTACTGAAAACCAAAAAATCTGCAAGCCTTGTTTTTGGTGTTGTTAGTATAGCCGAAGATTCAACAAAAAGAAGCCCAACACACCAAAAACTGAGGCTCACAGGACTTTTTGTTTTCAGTAATAATTTATTTTTTTCCTCAAACCAATGAAAAGGCCCTGATGGAAGGTTATCTAAACAGGACCACAACGCTACAGCTAGTGTAATTAATAAACATTATTCTTTTATTGAAACTTTGTGTTTTTTCAGTTTTTTCAATATTACACACACACACACATATATTATATTATATATATATTTATATATATATAACACACAACACACTTGAATAAGAAAGAAAACTCAAACAAACCTTTATTTGGCTATTATAAGTTTATTTTGGGACAGTAACTCCATGAGACGTCTCTATGGATACTTTGCATGTATATGTTCGGATAGTGATGGATAGATGATAGATGCCTTTGTGAAATTTATGCATTATACATACATTGGTATTTATGTGTATATATATTTTTGTTTTCTTCTTTTTCTTTCCTCCTGTTCTTTTCAACTCCTCCATCTCTCTCATATATAAAACTAAAAAATATTACCCTTCACTCCTATATCTACTTTCGACATGTTTCATTAAATATGATTGACAAGGATTTACAAAATGTGTCTGAAAAAGTATTTGCTTTATAAATATCTATCTGGCGTTATCTTGAGTGTGTGGTATTGCCAATTCATTATATATACTAAGCAAATATATGCACCTTCCGGGTGCAAATATTAAGTTTAATATAATAAAAATATTTATGTTAAATTAGAAAGGACTAACGAAACTAAATTAATTGCAAATAAAAAGATTTTAAAACAGAGTGGGTTATAATCAAAAATGACAACTGAAAACTTACTCTTCTATCACTCTGTCTTTAATGCTAAATTTTCCCTAAATAACTATTGTAGTTAAAATAGGAGTAAAAGAATAAAAATTACAATTATTTCTTTTGTTAATGGATTTCTTTTTAGATTTATCCCCAAGATTTTTGCTCATATATTAAGATAAAACCAAACATTAGAAATCAATAACACCAAGCACATATTTTATTTAAAATCAACATTTTTAATATCAATATACAAATTACCCTTCCTGTTCACACTGTAAACCACTATTTTGTTGTATATATAAATTACTGTTGACCCTATTTTTAACATATGAAATAAACTTGCAATTGTATTTATATATACAACAAAATAGTGGTTTACAGTGTGAACAGGAAGGGTAATTTGTTATATTGATATTAAAAATTTGATTTTAATAAATATGTTGCTTGGTGTTATTGATTTCTAATTGTTTGGTTTTATCTTAATGAATATGAGCAAAAATCTTGGGGATAAATCTTAAAAGAAATCCATTAACAAGAAGAATAATTGTAATTTTATTCTTTACTTCCTATTTAACTACATAGTTAATTTTAGGAAAATTTAGCAATTAAAGACGAGAGTGATAGAAGAGTAAGTTCAGTTGTTCTATTTTTTTGATTATACCCACTCTGTTTAAAATCTTTTTATTTGCATTCTTATTTAGTTTCGTTAGTCTTTCTAATTTAACATAATATTTTATTATATTAAAACTTAAATATTTGCACCCGGAAGGTGCATATATTTGCTAGTATATATAATAAATTGCAATACCACACACTCAAGATAACCCCCAGATAGATATTTATAAAGCAAATACTTTTTCAGACACATTTTGTTAAATCCTTGTCAATCATATTTAATGAAACATGTCGAAAGTAGATGATAGGAGTGAGGGTATATTTTTTTAGTTTATATATGAGAGAGATGGAGAGAGTGAAAGAACAGGAGAGAAAAGAAAAGAGAAACAAAAATATATATACACATAAATACCAATGTATGTATATGCATAAATTCACACAGGCATCTATCTATCTATCTATCTATCTATCCGAACATATACATGCAAGTATCCATACGAGACTGTACTCATGGAGTTACTGTCCAAAATAAACTTATAATAGCCAAATGAAGGTTTGTTGAGTTTTTCTTTCTTATTCAAAGTGTGTGTGTGTATATATATATATATATATATATTATATATATGTGTGTGTGTGTGTAATATTGTAAAAACTGAAAAACACAAGTTTCATAAAAGAATAATGTTTATTATTACACCTATGCTGTAGCGTTGTGGTCTGTTTAGATAAACCTTCATCAGGGCTTTCATTGGTTTGAGGAAAAAAATAAATTATTACTGAAAACAAAAAGTCTGTGAGCCTCAGTTTTTGGTGTGTTGGGCTTCTTTTTGTTGATCTTCGCATGACTAACACACCAAAAACAGAGGCTTGCAGATTTTTTGTTTTCAGTAATAATAATTTTTTTTCTTTATACCAATGAAAACCCTGATGTAGGCTACTTAAACAGACTGAAACTTTGTAGCGTAGGTGTAATAAACATTATTCGTTTATGAAACTTGAGTTTTTTTCTATTTTTACAACATTACATACTGTCAGATTCACTTCCATTTTTTCTTCATATAAATAAATATATATATATATATATATATATATATATATATATAATATGAAAAATAGATGAAATTAATCCGACAGTATGAAATTTAACATTATGAAAAAAATATGATGTTTGTTATGTAATTGCTGACAGTACTGTTTCGACCAAATCGATAAGTTGGTCTTCATCAAAGAGCGACATAGATGGGAAGAGAAGATATCCGTTAAAAAAGACTGTTTACAGAAACGAATGCTGAGTTCAACCGCTGAATTTTTTTTGAAAAATGCATGTTCTGTTTTAAAAATAAAATAAATTTTATTTTTAATTTTTAAAAAATCAGAAGCATTATAGTTTATAGAAAAACTCAAAAGAGTTTGTTGTAAAAGTTTATATAAAAATGTAAAGTGGGTATCAAAATAGTATAGTATATATTTTTCAGCTGTTAAAAAATATACAAGTCCACATGGTAATTTGAAAAAAGATGTTAGAGTTCCAAAATTTACTTGTGGCGTTGATGTAAAAGTCCCAGATATAATGTTTTTCATTTGACAAATATGGGACTTTTACACCTTGAAGACTTTCATCTATAACTACGGAATTATCAATGCCACAAGTAAATTTTGGAACTCTAACATCTTTTTTCAAATTACCATGTGGACTTGTATATTTTTTTAACAGCTGAAAAATATATGCTATACTATTTTGATACCCACTTTACATTTTTATATAAACTTTTACAACAAATTCTTTTGAGTTTTTCTATAAACTATAATGCTTCTGATTTTTTAAAAATTAAAAATAAAATTTATTTTATTTTTAAAACAGAACGCATTTTTCAAAAAATTTCAGCGGTTGAACTCAGCGTTCGTTTCTGTAAACAGTCTTTTTTAACGGATATCTTTTCTTCCCATCTATGTCGCTCTTTGATGAAGACCAACTTATCGATTTGGTCGAAACAGTACTGTCAGCAATTACATAACAAACATCATATGTTTTTTCATAATGTTAAATTTCATATATATATATATATATATATATATAAGGGTGGTAAAAATCTGGAAATAAATCTGATGATATGCAGAGATAAGAAAAACAAAGTATGCCAAAAGATGAATTTATCTGTAGATCGTTATTATAAAACTGTCATCAGGAAATTAGGATAAGTATAATGCCTACATGCATATATATATATATATAAATGTATAGATATAGATATTTGAGTTAAGGTAGCGTGGACAAGATCTCTGATAGTTTCTCACCTATGTAATATTGAGACCAAATATATATGTCTGAAGATTGCATAGGTGAGAAAATGTAAGTAACCAGGCACTATTGACTCCATGTCCATGCTACTTTAAGTTGAATATAAATGCAATAGCAATGATATTGAGCACTGTTTACTTAAAAATATAGCATCTATATTATATATATATATATATATATATATATATATATATATATATATATATATGAGAAGTAAATACACAAGCGATGTGTTTATGATGAGGCCTAATAGGCCGAAATGTACATTCTGAGATTGATTTTTCTCGATTTGTTTAGCCTTACATTTAAATAGGTATGCCTGCCTAATTAATTAATCATTAATTAATTAACTTTCAAAATTAGGTACGACTTCAATTAAGCACATATTCTCCCATATATATATATATATATATATATATATATATATATATTAGAGAGAGAGAGAGAGAGAGAGAGAGAGAGAGAAAGAAAGAAAGAGAGAGATTTGTTTTTTAATGTTCTAAGAACTTTGAATGCCAAAGCCATCCTTGTAGAAGAACAGTAGGGGTACTATTTAACCAATAGATGGGTGATTATATATATATATATATATATATATATATATATATATATATATATATATATAGATAGAGAGAGAGAGAGAGAGAGAGAGAGAGAGAGAGAGAGGGAGTAATTTGAATAAAAATAAATTGAAAAGACCCAATAAACATTTTATTTTGAACTAAATATATGATATCCAAGACCAGGACAATAATCCCAATCATGAAAATGATTTAAATAATTTTAAACTTATAATCTCTCTCATATTTAGAATGCAAAAAAAGTTAAAAGAAAACTTGTACTATGTCACTTTGCCTATAAAATCAATTAATATAAAAAAAATTGTTAAACTTAATAAGAACATTTTTCCAATTTCCCTCATTTAAGATAGAGAACATTTTTAGAAATATATTTTTAGATGTAAAAAAAAAATGTTTATAATTCATAAAACAAATACATCATTTTCTCACCTGATGAGATCTTTTAAGTATTAATCTATACAATTGTTGACAAAATCAAAAGAAAAGTTCTATCATATTTTTTAATTAACCAATAAAAAGATTTTTTTTTTAAATTAAGAAAAAACTAGTGTGGTCTTTTTTTTATTTTTTTTATTTCAATTAGATATTTGTCTCAATTTATTTTGTAGAAAAATATTTAGTACCAAAATGAGATGTTTTTTCCTTTGGTTTTTATTTCTAGTTTTATATCTTAATTTTCTTTTTCTTTTACTTTCTTTCCATTTTTTTTTTTACAAAAAATCTTTCTTTCTATTTACTTGATATTTGTTGTCCCCTTGAGGTAATATTACTTTCCGACGGGTCTCTCTTATTCACGAAAAACGAAACTTTGATGCCACACGCAAAGAAAGTTCTCTAATTTCACAGATGGCTTTTAATGCATGCAAACTTTTACAGACGACCCGCAAAATGGCTGACACAACTAAGTTGAAACTTTGAAGGCTTGAAAATTCAGCATGAAGACATTTTCTTATTTTTTTAAAAATGAAATACAATCCCAGAAGAAAAAAAAAAAGAAATTCATAATCTATTTTTTGCTTCTTTTTTTATTCTACATTTTTTTTTATTTCTGAAATTTGTTGAACTGTGACCCAAGTTCAAATGTTTTTATTTTTTTAAATGCTCGAGGTTAAATACGATATCAACACTGCCTCAACATCCTGTTTAAGGATCTTAGATGAAGACACAGGGATCAGTTTTTAATGATGCAACATCCCATCCGAAATTCAACCGACAAAAACACCTCCAAAAAAACAATTCAAACTGATCCCTACCCATGAGAGAAAGATCAAAAGGTGACAGGGCAGATAACCGAGCATTATACAGCTCAAATTTGTGGATCAAGTTTATTGTTTACTGAACTGGGTGTAAAAGATTCAGAATGTCTTCTCTGGCTCCTTCCCTGGTTTTATCAACCTGATATCTCAATTATCCATCACCAGAGACAGGGCAAAGAAAGTATTTAACCTGCTCAAACTCCCCACCCCTTAAAGCAGCCATCTTTATTTTCCCTTATTTTGAATTGTTCATAATAACTGCTGTCTCCTTCATGCGATGACTTTTCAAATGACAAACAAAGAAGAACCCTTCATTTTTCAGTTGAACAAATTCTACTCTCTTTTTCAAAGAGGGCAAAGTTTGTGCTTCACTGTTGTGACAGTCCACCCATTATCTTTTCAAATGACAATCTCTATCTTTCAATG
>CM042162.1:56744975-56757475 GCA_023376005.1 Doryteuthis pealeii
GTCTATTTGTTTGGTCTTTAGTGTGAATCATTAGAAATATTAGAAACTGGGATTTTTAAGTGTTAAGTTTCGTTTTATTTGTTAAATTTTCGAGAGTGTTATCTTCTCTTCATCAGAACATCTACACACACAAATTTGTTTGTACAGCACACCCCATATATATATATATATATATATATATATATATATATATATATATATATATATATATATGAGCATTAAGTAGACTATTCCTTTTAAAGTAGAATCCAAAGAAGAGCTCAATATACATATAAAATAAAATATGAACAGAATAAATTATAAATAAATTAAACCCATATTAATAACTAAGTTAACAAAGTTATTTCGACTTTACAATTACATCAAACCTAAAAGAGAATTAATGAAATTCAACCCAGATTATTATTATAAAAATTTTGTTAGTGTTTCTGTAATATAAAAATATTGCAGTTATTTCAATTTTATTTGAATTGATTTCGATATGAAATTATACATAGGATTACTTTTAATATGTTTGAAAATAAAACAATACTATTAAAAATTATTTAAATCTATTTATTAAAACAGGGATAATTAAAACCAATATGCAAATTATGCAAGCCATCTTCCAAGTACACCTAAACATTGTAAATAAACTTTACTTCTTTCCAGGCAAAATCCGATCATGGGCCTTTCGTGTATACATTCATTGTATTTCACTTCAAGATAAATAAACATTTTGGATTGAGTGCACGAGTGTGCTCACCTCAAATAACGGCCTTTTGGCTAAGATCTTAGCTAGATAGATCCATGTAGTAGTATGACCAGTTTCGACACCCTTCCACCCAACCCAAAAACTTCTGGCTATATGCCGAGTCGTGTACACATTCATTGTATTTCACTTCAAGATAAATAAAATGTTGGATTGAGTGCACGAGTGTGCTCATCTCAAATAAAGGGTCATTCGGGACCTATGTCTATTAATGTAAATTAATAGCGTCGATCCCAGGAGGCGCCCCCCCCCCTTGAGGGGGAATGCCGACGGGATCGACACATTTTTTGTGCCTACCACCCATGAGCTTCAGCTTGTGGGGGCCCACATAAAAATGTCCTTGTGTCACGCCCTCATAAGTGGGATGAGAGGCAAATACCTACCCCCAGTCAATACCTGCCCCCTTGATTTAAAGGGGCAGGGCTGGGTTTATTGCCCAGCACCTGAGCCACCCCCTTTTAGGGGCAATGCCGACGGGACACACGAACTCTTTGTGCTATCTTATGAGGTTCGGTTCGTGGGTGGCCCCATATTAAATGGACTTTTGTGTCTGACCGGCATAAGTGGGTTCGCAGAAAATACCAAGAGATTAATAACAGCGTGATCACAGGGAGCCATCTATCCAGGCAACACCAGCCCCCTTGAATTAAAGGAACAGAGCTGGGTTTATTGGCCTGTGCCTGAGGCGCCAGAAAAGGAAAATACCAAGGGGATCGATACTATTTTTTAAAAAATAACCATCGCATGAACTTCGGTTTGTGCTTGGCTTCCCACGTTAAAATGACCTTGTGCCATGTTGTTACCTGATGGGAGTTTAAGTTAAATAAATCTGGTTTTTATTTTTTTCGGAACCCTGTGTCCAGTGGCTTCGGTCATTGGACCGGCACGGAAATTAATAACAGACTGATCACAGGGGGCTATCCCTCCAGGCAACACCTGTCCCCTTGATTTAAAGGGGACAGGGCTGGATTTATTGCCTAGTGCCTGAGGCGCCTCAATAGATGAATGCCGAAGGGATCTACGCTACTTTTGTACCTTGCCACATATGAGCTTCGGATTGTGCGTGGTCCTTGGATCCAAAATGGAGTGGTGGGATGCTAGTAGATATAAATATCAATAAGACCAAAGCCGCATCAAAGTCTGGTTTCCTGGGTTTTCAAAATCTTGTATCCAGTGGCTTTGGGCATCGAACCGGTCAGAGATTAATAACAGCGTGATCCCTGGGAGTCATCCTCCAGGCAACACCTGCCACATTGATTTAAAGGGGTGGATTTATTGTCCAGTGCCTGGGGTGCCTCAACAGAGGGATCCACGCAATTCTTTTCACTGGCCACTGGGAACAGACTATCAGTGGCTTGGAAAAAGAATTCCTCTCCAAGAGATATAAGTTGAACTTTGAAATTACTTCACGGCTGTTTGTTTCTTTTGCCTTCCACCATTTTTTTTTCAGTTTGGCTACCAACAAGAAGGAACGACCATGCGTGTTGGGGCCAAAGGAAATAAAAGTAACCACCTACCTAATAACCTAACCCCATAGATTGCAGGGAATAAAGTTACCATTTGTAACGTGACAATTTGGTATTATATATATATATTATATATATATATATATATATGTGTGTGTGTGTGTGTGTGTGTATGTGTGTGTGTATGTGTGTGTATATATATATATATGCATATATATATGTTTGTGTGTATATATTCGTGTGTATATATATATGTATGTGTGTATATATAATATGCATATATATATGTTTGTGTGTATATATGCGTGTGTATATATATATATATATGTGTATATATATATATATATATATTTGGAGGATATGTGCTTAATTGAAGTTATGCCTAATTTTTGAAAATTAGTTAATAATTAATGAATTTAGGCGGGCATATATGTTCAAATATAAGGCTAAACAGATCGAGAAAATGTCAATCCCTGAATGTACATTTTGACCTATTAGGTCTCATCAGCAAGGTTATAGACATGGGAGACTGCTCCGTGTGTGACTCGAAACCTCGACTACTTATTAATTTAAAAAGATTAGGTATGACTTCAATTAAGCACATATCCTCCAAAAATTGTCGGCTAAAAGCCATATCAAAGAAACACAATGTTTATTTATGTACTTTCATATATATATCTATATATATATATGTGTGTGTGTGTGTGTGTGTGTGTGCGTATATACAAACGCACACACACACACACACACACACAATATATATATTATATATATTATATATATATATATATATACGTGTGTGTCTATGGCCAAACTGACTTTTGATCTTCGGGGACCAGCAGGGGGTACATGGAGATGAAAGATTCTGTATATTTTCAAGCCTAATTCAGACAGGCTTATCATTTATAAGCAATATTAAAGATTCATTTCACAGTGGCTCCTTGTCAAATCAACACGCAAATATGTACACGCATTTATTTATTTATCTATTTATTTATCTACGTATTCATTTGGCTATTTATAAATAAATAAACCTGTGTTCATATTGGGAAAAAATTACATGAAAACACACACAAACACTATCTATCTATATGTCTGCATACATATATACACATATCTCCCCCCCCTCTCTCTCTCTCTCTCTCTCTCTAATATATATATGTATATACACATATACACATATATATTTACAAACACACACATACATACACACACACATATTATATATATTATATATAACACACACAAACACGCACACACACATGTATATATATATATATATATATATATATATATATATATATATATATATATATGTATATATATTGTATATAGGTATGAATATTATGACATTAGATATTTTTCAAAAAGCAAGTAGAAATCCCACAATAAATCTTTACATACAAATACACAGACATACACACATACGCTGTTTATATATGGAAAAGTAATTCCAAAATAAATTACTATATAAATTAATAAGAAATAATAACAGTTTTGTAAAATACGACGAAATGAAAAAAATATAAATGGAAAAAAGGTGGTTAAACCAACACAAACAATCAAAGTAAATCATGGGTAAACTTAATATTTAATCTTTATTTCATCAAAGACATCATCCGAAAGTTTAATTGTTAAGTTTATCTACCTTTTTCTATATATATATATATATCCATCTGATGAGACGAAATTTGGAGGAGCTATATTAAATCAATTTAGATTTATAAAGGCCCCAATTTTGGTCGAAATAAATTTATTATGGAATTGCTGTGTTGAGTTTTTCCTTCCTTTCTAAGATAAATATTGCTCTGTATATAATCTAAAAAGTTTATTATACATTGAGCTCTCTTTTGTGATTTAAAGATTCACTGTATTTATACATACTGGATCATACAATAATAATACAGTGTATCTTAGAAATCACATATAGAATCATCCCTTACTACCAAGTTTTGGATACCTCTCATATATATATATATAATATATATATATATATTATATTATATATGTGTGGTGTGTGTGTGTGTGTTTATGTTGTGTGTGTGTATGTGTGTCTGTGTGTGTGTGTGTGTGTGTGTGTGTGTGTTGTGTGGTAAGGTATCCAAAAACTGGTAGTAAGGGATGATTCTACATGGGATTTTCAAAATCACACACTATATTATTGCATGTTTTAGTAGGTGCAAATACAGGGATTTTTTTATAAATCCCTAAAGAGAGCTCAATGTATAATATCCTTATCATTATTCTATTGATCATATATTCCATTTATATTTTATAAATATATATATATATATGTGTGTATATATATTATATTTATCATTATCATCATTATCATTATCATTAACGTTAGTAAACGTAATAGCCCGACTGGAGTTTGAACTCGTTTACTACGAGATCTCAGTCCACGATCCCTACCATCAGCTCCTTACTTTACTGCACAGATTCCTGTGCTACTCATACGCTGAATTGGCGAGGGCGGGTATCGAACTAGGAACCTTGTAGTTTCTAGCCGAACGCTCTACCGACTGAGCTAACAATTCTAAAAGTTATACTGTGGTGTTGTGGAATAAGTAAAGTTGACACTCATTACGAAAGTAAGGGGTAGTTTATTCCGGAGCAGAATATAGTACATGGTTGAGTACACCAACTAATGAAATAAACCGTTAATTGTTACTGTCTTAGTATAGAGAAATAGCTGTTTAGGCTGAGAATATTCTATCTTGTAAGGGGAGGTTTCCAGCTACCACAACATATATATTTGTAAGCCATATTAAAAATGATACATACTTATTTAACATTTTAACATTTAAATATATACATACATATATATGTGTTTGTGTGTGTATTTCGTATTGTAAGTGCTATATTTATTATGGTAAGCTATATAATTAAAGGGTTTTGTTACGACTAGTTTCAAAGCAGCGTATTAGCCGCTTATCTTCAGACAATGCGCCTTGGATAAATGACATCCGAATAAATTCAAGTGTAATTTTTTAAGGTGGCTAATACGCTGCTTTGAAACCAGTGGTTACAAAAGTATTTAACTGTATAGCTTAACATTATCTATCTATCTATCTATCTATCTATCTATATATATATATATATATATATATATATATATAGTATGTGGTTATTATTAGCCCACTTGGTGACTCAGTGGTGGACCACGATTATCTTATGGTAATATAAGTGGAGTGCTCAATATCGGTCTTAGAGCTGTTATATATATATATATATATATTATATATTATATATTACATCGGCCGTTTTACGACTCCGAGTTTCATGCTTTTTACGCATTAATACGACAAGCTCTGTCTAATCAATGCTTAAAAAGCATGGAACCTGGTGTCACAAAATTTCCCTTAAAAACGCCAGCCACCACTTTAGCCAGCCAGTCTAAAAAATCCTTGTAAAAGAAGTCATTCCTTCGAAACATAACATCCAACCTAGTTTCTCATTTATTTCACATATTAATCATACTTCGCACTAAATCCAAAAAATGTATATATTATAGACATATATATACATAATACATATGTATACATATATAATATATGCACTGAAAATTAGACTCATCACATATATATATATATATATATATATATATATATATATATATATACACAAATATACATTTTAATATTATTGATTATTAATATTTATAAAGTGTGTGTAAAAATCAACTGAAAGGTTTAATAACTTTTAAAATTGTAAAATACTAGAAATTATAATTGATTTTTAATATTTATAAAGTGTGTGTAAAAATCAACTGAAAGGTTTAATAACTTTAAAATTGTAAAATACTAGAAATTATAATTGATTTTTAATATTTATAAGTGTGTGTAAAAATCAACTGAAAGGTTTAATAACTTTTAAATTGTAAAATACAAGAAATTATAATTGATTTTTAATATTTATAAAGTGTGTGTAAAAATCAACTGAAAGGTTTAATAACTTTTAAATTGTAAAATACTAGAAATTATAATTGATTTTTAATATTTATAAAGTGTTGTAAAAATCAACTGAAAGGTTTAATAACTTTTAAAATTGTAAAATACTAGAAATTATAATTGATTTTTAATATTTATAAAGTGTGTGTAAATCAACTGAAAGGTTTAATAACTTTTACAATTGTAAAATACAAGAAATTATAATTGATTTTTAATATTTATAAAGTGTGTGTAAAAATCAAGTGAAAGGTTTAATAACTTTTAAAATTGTAAAATACTAGAAATTATAATTGATTTTTAATATTTTATAAGTGTGTGTAAAAATCAACTGAAAGGTTTAAAACTTTTAAAATTGTAAAAATACTAGAAATTATAATTGATTTTTAATATTTATAAAGTGTGTGTAAAAATCAACTGAAAGGTTTAATAACTTTTAAAATTGTAAAATACTAGAAATTATAATTGATTTTTAATATTATAAAGTGTGTGTAAAAATCAACTGAAAGGTTTAATAACTTTTAAAAATTGTAAAATACAGAAATTATTATTGATTTTAATATTTATAAAGTGTGTGTAAAATCAACTGAAAGGTTTAATAACTTTAAATTGTAAAATACAAGAAATTATTATTGATTATTAATATTTATAAAGTTGTGTGTAAAATCAACTGAAAGGTTTAATAACTTTTAAAATTGTAAATACTAGAAATTTAATTGATTTTTAATATTTATAAAGTGTGTGTAAAAATCAACTGAAAGGTTTAATAACTTTTAAAATTGTAAAATACAAGAAATTATTATTGATTATTAATATTTATAAAGTGTGTGTAAAAATCAACTGAAAGGTTTAATAACTTTTAAAATTGTAAAATACAAGAAATTATTATTGATTTTTATATTTTAAAAGTGTGTGTAAAAATCAACTGAAAGGTTTAATAACTTTTAAAATGTTAAAATACAAGAATTATTATTGATTTTAATATTTATAAAGTGTGTGTAAAATCAACTGAAGGTTTAATAACTTTTAAAATTGTAAAATACAAGAAATTATTATTGATTATTAATATTTATAAAGTGTGTGTAAAAATCAACTGAAAGGTTTAATAACTTTTAAAATTGTAAAATACTAGAAATTATAATTGATTTTTAATATTTATAAAGTGTGTGTAAAAATCAACTGAAAGGTTTAATAACTTTTAAAATTGTAAAATACTAGAATTTATAATTGATTTTTAATATTTATAAAGTGTGTGTAAAAATCAACTGAAAGGTTTAATAACTTTTAAAATGTAAAATACAAGAAATTATATTGATTATTAATATTTTAAAGTGTGTGTAAAAATCAACTGAAAGGTTTAATAACTTTTAAAATGTAAAATTCTAGAAATTATTATTGATTATTAATATTTATAAAGTGTGTGTAACAATCAACTGAAAGGTTAATAACTTTTAAAATGGTAAAATACAAGAAATTATTATTGATTATTAATATTTTATAAAGTGTGTGTAAAAATCAACTGAAAGGTTTAATAACTTTTAAAATGTTAAAATACAAGAAATTATTATTGATTATTAATATTTATAAAGTGTGTGCAAAAATCTACTGAAACTCTAGAAGTTATTAAACCTTTCAGTTGTTATATATATATATATAACACAATCCTCAGAGGGCAGCACTGAAAACGTTTCTTGTTTTAGCGATTTGGGTTTTCTGCGAGACATTTCCTCCCTTGTGACTTTAACGCAGCCCTATCAGCTGACTACCTACCCTGTCTTGTCACATGCCGTTTGTATGGCTTTTACCAAAAGCACATCTTTTCCCCCCTCCCTTCTGGCCAACTGTGCTCACCATGTTTCATGCAAACAATTGAATCTCTCCTCACATAATTGATCGATCCTTTCATTCGCCATTTCTTTTTCTTTTTCATTTTTTCAGATTTATCATCAAAAAATTATATTCTTCGTGTTAAATAAACAATGCTAAAGTAATTTTCTTTTCTTTTTTTCTTTTTTTCAATTTTTTACAATAAGAAATCTCCCATGGTTTGTGACATGATAAACCTGACGTGTCACTGATGGGTACCTGGGTGAACCAGTCTTTTGTAGGAAGTAAAGATTTTTTTATATCCGTCCATTTGAGCTCATCATGAAAAGTCACTCACATTACAATTTTCACTGGTATATAATTCTGAAGCTTCAGTAGGTTCACTTCCGGAGTGCAAAAATTTGGATATATATATATATATATATATATATATATATATATATATATATATATACTTTGGTGCGGTACCCAAGTTTCTTGGTACAGGTGATTCTAAGGCCTTTTTATTCCCAAATATATATATATATATATATATATATATATATATATATATATATATATATATTAATAAGTCATCCACAGACACGTGTTTCGGCGTTTCACGCCTCTTCAGTGTGGCTAGACACAACAACTATCCTTGGCTAGGGTCGCACTCAGACTGGCTGTTTGCCTGCCTGATATCTTATCCCCTCGTCCACTGAGAGTTGTAGCGGGACTGGTGTTTTTAAACTATTAAATACATAGGTTTGTTTATGTATTTTACAGTCACAACGGGGAAACGATCATTGCTTATATGCTAGTAGTGAGAGTTAATTTAAATTACCAATTAGAGAGCTCATACCAAATTTATGGGAGCATATATATATATATATATATATATATATATATATATATATATATATATATATATATATATATATATATATATATAAGTACTCTGAACTTTAAAAAAAATAATTTAAGTAGGTGAACAACAACAAAAAAATCACATAATTATCAGACTCTTGGGGACCGTTCCGTTTTCCAGACTCTTGAGGACCGTTTCAAGGGCACCAATTATAATTGGTACGACATTTACCTTCATGTTTTATAGTTTTTCCAGTTCTCTGGCAAGGTTCAAGTATTTATCTATCTTTTCACTTTCTTTCACTTTCACTTTCACTGTGAGATCTACCTGGACGGCAAAATCTGGCAAGTTTTCGTTTTCTTGTTAATTAACACTAGGTCTGGTCTCCTGATCGAGATTTGGTGATCGGTCTGTATCTCAAAGTCTCAGAGAATCTTATGTGTCTCAATCTCCAGGACATATTCAGGTTTGTGCATATACCATTTAATTTTATAGTGAAAATTTAATTTCTTGCACAATTCACAATGGATCGACCCAATTGCGCCTCGTCTTGCACTCTTTGTGCTAGTTTACTGCATTCGCTTATTATGTGATTGACCGTTTCGTCTTTTTCTCCACTCATCCTACACTTACTATTCTGTTGCGTCTTATCTATTTTTGCTTTTATATAATTTGTTCCTATGGCATTGCCTTGTGATGCAATTATAAAAGATTCAGTTTCTCTCTTGCTGTTATTCTGTCGCCACCACCGCCGTCAAACTCTTCAGCATTAGAACCAAAGATGAAATTCCATAAATACATATAAAGACTACTTATTTTTGAATTGCTTGCGTATTCGTTTTTGGTTACAGATTTTCAGTACTGTAGAGTTTGGTAACGAATAATCTCTAATAATAAATGCTAATCTTATACTTTTCAACTTTACTCCTAGAAGCCGTAACCTAACCTATGATACCATTTTAGAATTAGGCTGACTCTGAAAGGAAATTAAAACCTGCAATCCTGAAGTTTTAGATTTCTAAATTTTACTGCGATTTTTTTTCTGCGATTTTTACGCGATTTTTTTTTTTTTGCGACAATTTTTTCTACAATAACAATTAATTTAATAACTTGGAAATAAAATTAGGAATAACCTAGAGAGAGAGAGAGAGAGAGAGAGAGAGAGAGAGAGAGAGAGAGATGACGATGATGATGATGGAAGACATAAAATGTGAGAGAGAAAGAAAGAGTGAGATGATGATGATGATGATTAAAGACTTTAAGCTTGTACATATTAAAATCCGTATTGTTTGTATAAGGTTCCTTTCGAAATGATAAAATCCTAACATCTTTGGTTGAAGAGAAAATTGTCTTTTATAAAAATATTGTTAGGGTGTACTTATTTTGGACAATATTGTATTATTATTATTATTATTATTATTATTATATTATTATTATTATTATTATCAACATTCTCTCACGTTTTGTATTATTGTTCTGTTGTTGTTATAAATGAAGTCAGTCATGATATCACTTTTTTCTTTTTTGGCTCATCATCGTGTCATAATCATTAATCATTTTCATCCTCCTTTGCTTACCCTGAGCATTAGGCTCATCAGCCCTCTTCTTCTTCTTCTTCTTCTTTCTTCTTCTTCTTCTTCTTCTCTTCTTCTTCTTCTTCTTCTATTGTCATCTTTCAATTCCTTCATCCTTCATGTTTTTTTTCTTTCTCAATTTCATCTCTTCATAGTAATTTTAATCAATTTCTACATCTTTTTCTTCCATTGTATTCTCTTCTTCTTCTTCTTCTTCTCTTCTTCTTCTTCTTCTTTCTTCTTCTTCTTCTTCTTCTTCTTCTCTTCTTCAAAGATATTAGTTAAGATAGTGGAAGCAGGGAAGCAAATTTTTATTCATATGTTGTAATGCTTCTCTCTTCTTTTCTTTTTTTTTGTTTTGTTTTTGAGATTCTTTTTTTTTTTTTTTTTTGCTTTCTCATTTTTGATCTTGAGGTATTTTCCAATTTTATTTCCAGCAGGAGGCTTTGCCATACAGCAGAGATCGTGGCACACTTCCCGATGAACCTGCTCTTATAATTTCAGCAAGAAACTTTTTCACACCCCCCCCCGGACCCCTACCCCACCTCCTTTCCGCCATGTGTGTGTCAGCATCGAACTGAACTTAGCCAGTACAGGTGCAAATTAAACAAAGAATTTACCCTTGAATCTAATTAAAAGATTGTATATCCTTACGATCCTTGCACCCCACCCCACAAACGGCACTCCTGCCCCCCTCATTTCCCATTTCTGCATTTGGCAAAAGCAGCGGGTTTTAATCTTTATAGTCATTGATTCCTTAAACAAAGCTAAACTCTAAAATTACCTAATTTCATAATTAATTAAAGACGTGCTATCTAGATTAATACGAGGGGAGACATGAAAAGGCATGAATCCAATTTTCCCTTGGCCGATGTGACGACAGTTAACATAATGTATCTTACCCCATGAGCAGGATGTCACACAAAGTCAATTCAGAGTTTCCCATTTCTAAACCGGTTGCCATACAGTGTAAACAAGGGACACGTGCGAGAGATGCTGCCATCGGTTTACCGTAGGATCGCAATGTTGGGGAAAGCCACTGTGAGCGGTTTAAAGTAGGCAAAGTGTTAAGTCTATGTTAAGCATTCTGTGTTATTTTTGCCCGAAGTCAGGACGGAACATGCAACCTTCAGATGATTGTCACTTAGAAATGTATTAACTCTTAGATCCGTTGCGCCATGTGTTTAAATAATACAAATTATCAAGCCTCATCTCATAAATTGAGAATACTAATTTGAATATATTTACCCAACCCCTCCGCCACAAGCAGGATGTGGCACAAGGTCAATTTTTAAGCAGAGTTTAACGGGTTTGAATTCATAGTTTTCCTTCTCCTAAACCGGTTGCCATACCAAGATTAAAGACCCCCGTCAGCTCTGGTATTCTCTTATAGCTGGAGGGAGAGTATATATCTGTCGAAAGGAGATTAGTGCTATGGGAAATGCAAACAGTTTCGTCCATGGATTTGTGTTTGTGAAAATACCATTTGGTTGTATGGTCAAACTTTAGTTTCTTGCACAATTCACCAGTTGTGCATGGTCTTACGTTATTAGAGGGGCCTTGGATAATTAAGGTTCGAAAAAAGGGTCGGTTTTGGTAAATATTCACTCATATCTGACTTTAGTAAAAGTAAAATATGAGTGAATAAAAAAGGAAAGAAGTATTTTGAAAAAATATTTTTAAAGAAAGAATTGATTTGGAATGCGTTAGTTTAAAATGTTTGTTGAAATTCCATCAGAGAATTGCTGGGATGGAACATTGAATGATTTTATTATTATTATTATTATTATTATTATTATTATTATTATTATTATTTACTCCTTTTGAGTTTTCACATCAGTGTTAGCTGATGGTCTTTCACTGGAGTCTGAGTGACAGCAAATCTCCTCAGGTCTCCAGGACTCTTCTGAGTATTCTGGCAGATTGCAACAGTGCAGTGTTCTGAATGGTTTCAATCCTTCCTCTGATATCCAAACTTTCCAACCCCTTTTCTAATCCTTTTGGGGTTGTTCCAAGTGCACCAACTACAATCGGTATCACTTTCACTTTCATATTCCATAACTTTTTCAGTTCTCTGGCAAGGTC
>CM042162.1:56759975-56787475 GCA_023376005.1 Doryteuthis pealeii
TAATTTGCCATACAGTATTTTCAGTTTCAGTCGAAGTCAACTATCCGACCGATTAGTAATATCTACGCCCGGGACTCGCAAAAGCTTCTCGCTTAATTCAAAGGGACATCCCCTGAGTCAGCATACGGTGCCTTCAGTTTCAGTCGATCGAATAGTAGTATCTGTGCCTGGAATACGAAAAAGCTTCTCGCTTAATTCCAAGGGACATCCCCTGAGTCAGCATATGGTGCCTTCAGTTTCAGTCGATCGAATAGTAGTATCTGTGCCTGGAATACGAAAAAGCTTCTCGCTTAATTCCAAGGGACATCCCCTGAGTCAGCATAGGGTGCCTTCAGTTTCAGTCGATCAAATAGTAGTATCTGTGCCTGGAATACGCAAAAGCTTATCGCTTGATTTCAGGTGGTATCTTCGATGTAACGCCTAAAAGATACAGGGCTGGGCTTATTGCCCAATTTCTGAGGCACTCCGAAAGTGAAATGCTGACATAATTTTAAGCGCTCTTTTGACCCGACTTTGGCCTCGCCGTGTGTTACATTTGGCTTGGGGGGTAATCAATACTCGGCCAAAGATCCTTTACAACTGAATACCGTGTTCGATCCTTGCTGGATGCCCCATACTTTTGAAACTTCCTACCTGTGGCGAACAGGTTGGGTAAATATAACTCTGCCTCCAGTAGAGTTCGATAAAGCTGAACCGTAAGCCAATTCTGTTCTCGAGAACCATATTATTATACCCAGTATGTTTAAATATCACAAAGATTTTATAAGTGAAATTTTTTTGAAAATTATCCTTTTGTAACTTCGTACGAACTGTAAAAAAATTTTTGAGAGCTAAAATCAAGGAAAAATAAGAAATTATTTATTATTTATTATTTATTATTTATTATTTATTTATTATTTATTATTTATTATTTATTATTTATTTATACATTATTATTTATTTATACATTAATTTATACATTATTATTTATTTATACATTAATTTATACATTATTATTTATTTATACATTAATTATTTATTTATACATTATTATTTATTTATACATTAATTTTTAGCACTGGCTAAGATGGGTGCCATATTCACCAAGATCCCGAATGAGAATTTTACGAGACATTACTTGCTAATAGAAATCTTGCGAAACTCTGGATGACTTTGCAGGTGACTCTAAAAACTAAGACAGGATCGCAATTTTAAAGACCTATAGTTATGGAATATAGGCACTTTAGTCTAAAAGATCGTAAATCTACTGACATGGATATAGCTAAACTTTTATATGACAGAATTATCGAACCAAGTAAATATTTACCCAACCCATTTGCCACAGTTAAGATATGACACAAAGTTGCAAGTAAGGAGCATCAAGTGAGAATCGAACTCTCTATTCAGTAGTAATTCGTCTGCAAATCCGAAAATGATCAAATTTCATATCTATTATATATGGCGTGTCTAAGTTGTAAAGACAAACTATACATATATATACTGAACCTGATCCATACCCGTTGCCGAGGATTGATTTAGTTACCAAACTTGCAAAGTGTAAATATTTAGACTCTAGACTTAAGAGCCCTTTTCAAAGTTAAAATAAAACAATCCACCAAAGAGTACACGGCTTTCGAAGCCAATGACCAACTTTATAAGTTTACTAGGCCTCCATATGGGGTAACAGTAGTGTCCCTGTTTTTCAACGATCAATGAATAAGACCATAAAGAAAACCTCAAAGATACGCTCGTTTCCTTATCTTGATAATATCATTGGGGTGATATTATCGTTGGTGTAAGTAATACTAGATTTTTTTCGTCCTCGGCTGATTAAAACAATTTCACTCCTAGTATCAAAGTGCTTTGGTTCTAATATGTTTGGTCAAATAGCCTTTTCAGTTTGTATTTACATCTCTCCCTCTCACATTAAATAATAGAATCAGGCTATAAGATATGTGGTTTTGATTTTTTAGTTTTTCTCTTGTTGATATTATAATTTTGACCGGGGAAATCTTCCCTTCTGTCATTTTTACTGGGAGTGGGTGGGGTCAGTACAAATTATTACTATTACATTTTTTTACATCAGATTTTTAATTTTGTAAATAAAGTTTCAACCATTCTATATGGGTTCAGATTCGGGTCTCAAATAGTAATATATATATATATATATATATATATATATATATATATATATATATATGTGTGTGTGTGTGTGTGTGTGTATGTGTGTGTGTGTGAAAGGCCGGATCCCCGAAGACCTACTGTATGGTGAATTAGCAGAGGGCACCCGACCAGTAGGGAGACCACGCCTGCGTTTTAAAGATGTCTGTAAGAGAAACATGAAGACATGCCACATTAACGCCAACACATGGGAGGCTTGTGCAGAAGACCGTGCGACCTGGCGATTCCTTGTTAAACAAAGAAAGAAAAGGAGTGAAAAAGAGAGGAAAGAAGCCGCCACGGAAAAGAGAGCCAAAAGGAAGGAGAGACAACAGCAACTCCAGCAAGCGTCACTGTTTGTTTGCAGTCACTGCTCTAGAGACTATCATTCAAAAATTTTTCTGTTCAGCCACTCCCACAGTTACAGATAAAAAAGGACACTACGCCATCGTCTTCAGTAGACGGAAGGATGCCAACAACAAATATATATATATATATATATATATATATATATATAAAGTAATCTACAGACGCGCGTTTCGGGGTTTCGTCGTACCTAATTTTGAAAATTAATTAATTAATAATTAATTAATTAGACGGAATGCCTATTTAAATGTATGGCTAAACAAATCGAGAAAAATCAATTTCTGTATGTACATTTCGGCCTATTAGGCCTCATCAGCAGAGCTATAGATAGGAAGACCGCAAAAAGCCATATCCAAACACATCGTGTTTACAAACTTATCATATATATATATATATATATATATATTATATATATATATATATATATATATATATATATATATATATATATATATATATATATAACACTATTATCATTATCTTAATATACTTGGAACTTTACTGCACTTAAAATTGAAGACATCCAAGACGTTTCAAATAAGAGTCTTCTGCTTCCTTTCCAAAATAATATTTTTTTGTCTTTTACGTTGGAATAATCATAAACTGCTTTGAAATATCACTAGAATAACAAAGTATACAATTAATGGATGAATCCTGACTCTTCAACTCTTTTGTATATAATTTCAACAAAGTTTGGATGGAATTGGTAAAAATGAAAACATGATATCCAATATATAGAATTTATTTTCTGATTACAGCTTTTAAAGTTTCAAAGATTCAATTAAAGAATAAATGTGATATACCAGTGGAATCTTTTTTTTTTTTTTTACATCATCCTGATGTTTTGAAGTAATAGGGTGATTCAAAAGTTTTGCAATATTTTGGTATGTGTTAGTTTCAGGTATTCAAACCATGGAAAATACCTTAACATGCAACGTAGTCTTATCAATGTAGAACTTATAGTTTACAAGTCCACGGAAGCAACCAAAAATATTTATTGTGTAAAAGATGACAGGGCAGTTAATGTCTTAAATATGATACAAAGTTTTTGCAATATTTTAAATATAATTTTAAAATAGAACAATTAATGACAAAGTGAATATATATACACATTCACTATCAACAGGGTTTGCTTTTTTAACAAAAATAATGAACATTTGATGTATGTTACTGAAAATAATTAAAAAATGAAATTCAAATGATAACAGCATGGAATTTCTTTTTTTTTCTTTTTTTTTTTTTGCATTTAGTATTTTAAATAGGAGACTTTTTTTTCAGAGTGTCTGGATCAACGCAAGGTCTTTTTTACATGTGAATTTTAAGGGGGTATTCTGCGAGGATCCAATTCATGATTCAACAATAATGGATCTATGAGACCTCCTTTTTTACCTAACCTCTAGTCTAGTCAATTATAATTTTATTTGTCTGAATTTTTAAATTGGACACATGGCACAACAGATATAGTTTAAGGCGTTCAAGCCTTGGAATGTACCTGCTGGGGGTTGGTTAGTGAGTTGGTTGAATCTTATGGCATTTCAACCCTTGTTGGGTTATTTCCTGACGAAGACATTTTATTTCTATTCATTCTTGATGGGTACTCCATTTAAAAAAAAAAACTCATTTTAAACACATTTTTTAATACTCAATTTTTAAAAATCTATTTAACCCATAGATAGGACCCTAACAAGTAATACCACTCAGGGTCAGAGTGGACCTGGGAGTAATGGTGATAAAGGAGTACTCCACATTTCCCAAAACTCCAGAATTGGAACTTCATCATCAGACAGAGTTTAACATCGTATCCAGAACATTAAGACCCACAGCCACCATATTCTAGCACATATTTGATAAAAAGGGTTAAAGCTTACCACAAGCACAATAGGGTTGGGACACTTATAGGTGCTAGAGCTTGATGTGACCATCTGATTGATCAGAAGGAACCTCTCCGACCGCCTGTCTGACCTATAATAAATAAAGGCAAAAGTGGAGTGTTGCATGTCATGGACTGCGATAGAAAGCGGTGGCTGAGGATCTTCATGTCCTGGGAATGACGTGAAACTCTCTGATGGCGAGGTTCCAGTTCTGGAGGTTTGGGGAATGTGGGGCACCCCTTCATCCCCATTGCTTCCTGGTCCACTCTGACCCGGAGTGGTAGTACCTGTTAGGGTCCCATCTATGGGTTAAATAGAAAAATGTGTTTATAAAAAACATTGAGTATCCATTAAGAATGAATTTATTTTAAAACTTTATTGGATAAAATGATCCACTAGGGTTGATATGCCATAAAACAAACAAAACTAAACAGAATTAAAGATACATTGTGCATTGCTTCACTCCAGGTGTGATTTGAAAGATGCACAGATTATTGCAAACAGATCTATTTGATCCATTGATGGAACTCTACCAGAGGCAGAGTGGATCTGGGAGTAATGGCAATGAAGGGGTACTCCACATTTCCCAGATCTCCAGCATTGAAGCCTCACCACTAGATGCAGTTTAGCATCATACCCAGGACACTAAGAACCTCAGCCACCACCTTTTAGCACATATATGATAAAAAGGATTGGGGGTTTGTCATAAAAGCAATACAGTTGGGACAATCCTATAGGTGCTAGGGCTTGACTTGATCAACCAATTGACTGGATGAGACCTCTCTGACCAATCATCTAGCCCAAGTAAGGACCAAAGTGAAATGTTGCAAGCATCACAGGTTGCCACCCAAGACACACTACAAGAACTCACCATCATGCACTCAGGTATACATAACTATAAAAGAAAAGTTGGCAGGGTGGCCTATTGTCAGTATCAGCCAGATAGTGAGGGAGTCAGTAACCTTTTCACTAGCATAAGACCAGGGAGATTATTTTTGCAGCTGAGGTGGATCACCACACCTACCATCAGCAGACTCGATACCAACTAAATCATAATTGTAACCCAGCAAAAATGGCACATCATAGCAAAATCTTTATTAGAGCAATGCACTTAAAAGGATCTTAGTTAATAAAGTAGTTTCCAGTTCAATTTGCAACATTTGTGGGGTCTGTATTTGAACTGAATGCTATTGTTTAATCATCTAAATTCTTGATATAATGCAGATAACTAATAAGTACTAATTAGAATCTTTCACTCCTTCCTAAATTGAAGCATCAATATCATCATGGACTGCTATTACAACAGGTCTAAAAGTTATCTAGTATATCAATAAAACTGTTCTTTTAAGTTTGCCTACATTTTCCAGACTGTGGTATAATGGTTATCATCATAAGAAATGAACTCTGTGACACGAGTTCAAATCCTGGACAAGGCTATTAGCATTTCATATAGTTCTAATATTCTTGGAAAGGTATGCATTCAATTTTCTCCCTCTAGCTATGGGGAAATAATAGGGTATATTGTGCTTTTTAATCTTGGTATGGCAACTGGTGTAGGAGAAGGAAAACTCTGAAAGAAAACCTGTTAAACTCTGCTTAAAAATTTACCTTGTGTCACATCCTGCTTGTGCGGAGGGGTTGGGGGAATAACAGCAAGTCATTTAGTATATTAATAACACTGTTGTTTTAAAATGGCCTATATTTTTCAGAAAATCTAATAAAAAATAGAAAAAATATTTACGCTAAATTAGACAAGCATTTTCTGTTTATCTGCAGTTTGGAATTGTCGGCTTTTTCCGAGGACAATGTTTTTGATGATTATAAAAGAGAGCATAGATTGTTTTATTTCACCATTTTTTGGTACGTAGGTCTGGTGGTTGGGTGGGTTAAGGTTGAACAGCCCCATTAAAAACTTCCTGGTACCACTCTTGAAGAAGCAGCAGGTATCAGGAATTTACCAGAGTTTGGAAAGTTAGAGAAAGATGAACAGGAATGCCCTGCTGATAGCTGTTGGAGCACCTTGATGTTGTTAGCTTAATTAAAGGTAAAACTGACAAAGTCTGGTATTAATGGGACTTGTTGGTTATCTGCGTGAGAATCTACCACCCTTCTTCCCCAAACCCTGATTATGTAAGAAAAAAACAAAGCAAAAATTGGAGCAAACAGCCAACGGATTGTCAATACTCAGTAGGGGGCGCTGATCTGTTTCCTGTGGCTTCTCACTAAAGCAGCATAATGCCAAGATTGGCAAGTAATCTCCTTCGAAGCAAGCTGAGGGAAATAATGATTACTGCTGGGAGTAGTGGATAGGTGCTGTGGGGTTGTGTGTGAAGGAGCAGGTAACTATTTATCAATCTAACAATAGAAATGAAAGTGAAAGTAGGATTGTAGATGTCACAGTTAACAGAGTTATGTCCCTTTTAATGTGTTTATCTTTCTCTTAGTTTTTAGTTTTTGAATAATTGATTTGGAGATCTACTTTATGTTAGCTTTCAACTCTAGTGGAAAAACGCAAAAAACTTTTAGTATGCACCAAATGTGTGTAGGAGGTACATTTTGAGGTACCATTTTCTATTTTCATTATTATTCAGGAGGTACTTTTTTGAGGTACCATTTTTTGAGGTACCATTTTCTATTTTTATTATTATCCAGGAGGTACTTTTTTGAGGTACCATTTTCTATTTTTATTATTATCCAGGAGGTACTTTTTTGGAGTACCATTTTTTGAGGTACCATTTTCTATTTTTATTATTATCCAGGAGGTACTTTTTGAGGTACCATTTTTTGAGGTACCATTTTCTATTTTTATTATTATTCAGGAGATACTTTTTTAAGGTACCATTTTTTGAGGTACCATTTTCTATTTTTATTATTATTATTCAGAAGGTACTTTGTTGAGGCACCATTTTTTTAAGTTCCATTTTTTGAGGTACCATTTTTTTAAATTACTATTCAGTCATCAAAAGATCTTTCTGGAAATTTTGATCCTAACATTAAAGCATTTGAAACTACTTATTTGAATTTTTGAGATGAAGTTTGATAATTTGTATTATTTAGATTTTTAAGACTATTATCCTCATCTTTATCATTATATATACAATGTTTCAGCAGATGTGTCTGTTCTTCTTCAGGTGTTTCAAGAACCTTCTCAAACTCAAGAATTTGAACTCGGGAAGTAAATTGTTTTGGTATCTGAGGTTGTGCACCACACCTACCATCTGCTCCCCAAATTTACCAGACAGATCCAAGCTGTGCTACTCATGTACTGAGTTTGTGAGGACTAGTATCAAACCTGGAACATTATGGTTCTGAGGAAGATGTTCAACTGATTGAGCTAAACATGGAATTTTCAAAAAGTAGCCTATTAAAAACTTGCTTTAGGTTTCCATTAGTATCACCATAAGGTTGTGGAATTTTCCAAAAGTAACATGCTAAAAATATGGTTTACGATTCCATTAATAACTCCATAAAAGTTTGGATCTTTCACTTCATTGACAAACATGTTATTATTATGAAGTAGTGTAGAGTGAAGTTTGTCTGATTTAACTTGTAAAAAAATATTTTCTAGCCATGATGGTGGACAACCAGTCTAAGAGAAGGAAAACTTTGAATCGAAAATCATAGAAAAGCCAACAAAACCACTATATTTCCCAAGAATAGACATGTTTTAGGGTTCCAGTAGCAACCCCATAAAAGCTGTGGAATTTTAAAAAAATAGTATTTTTCCTGAACTCCCACCTGGTCGGATTGACACAAGGACTTTTTAACATGCACAAACTGAAGTTCATGCTGTGGCCAGTGCAAAAAAATGTGTGGTCCCTTCCACATTTCCCTTATGGGATACCTTAGGCATCAGGCAATAAACCCAGCCCCTTTTGTATGAGGGGGCAGGTGTTGCCTGGGAGGACGACCCCTGGGATCACATGATTTATTTCAAAAAGTAGTATGCTAAAATCATGCTTAAAGTTTCCATTAGTAACCCTATAAATGTAGAATTTTCAAAAAGTAGCAGGCTAAAAACATAAGGTTCCATTAGTAACCGTATAAATGTTGTGGAATTTTCAAAAAGTAGCAGGCTAAAAACATAAGGTTCCATTAGTAACCCTATAAATGTTGTGGAATTTTCAAAAAGTAGCAGGCTAAAAACATAATTTTCCATTAGTAACCCTATAAATGTTGTGGAATTTTCAATAAGTAGCATGCTAAAAACGTAAGGTTCCATTAGTAACCCTATAAATGTTGTGGAATTTTCAAAAAGTAGCATAAAACATAATTAAGGGTTTCATTAGTAACCCTTAATATATTGTGGAATTTTCAAAAAATAGCATGCTAAAAACATAATTAAGGGTTTCATTAGTAACCCTTAATATATTGTGTAATTTTCAAAAAATAGCATGCTAAAAACATAATTAAGGTTTCCATTAGTAACCCTATAAATGTTGTGGAATTTTCAAAAAGTAGCATGCTAAAAACATAATTACGGGTTCCATTCGTAATCCCAGAAAAATTTGGTGGGCATGAGCGGTCTTTGAGTAATTTGATAAAAGATGAACAAAAAAAAAAGATTCGATGAATAATATCAGGACAGATTTTGAATAGATTCTTTTAAAAGTCGAAATAGATAATTAGATTCCTATTTACCATAATGTTGTCAGGAATAAAGCTTTCATAATTTCCAAATGGTTTTCCAAAGAAATTTTCTGGAATAGATATGCTGGAAATCCAACCCATATACTCAAGACAATGGTAGATTTAAACATAAAACAATGCAGTGCATTTGGCACACAATAAAATAATCAAAAATTGAAGAATGTTAGAAGCCCCAATAATTAAAAAGAAAGAACAAAAAAATATTCCATGTGTTCATTGAATGAATATTTTAGAACAATATAGAATTCATATAATCAAAGCAACAACATAATAAGGAATGTGTTGTTTATGACGTGGCATAACGGGACAAATCATACCTGCAATATTTCCTTCTTACCATTCCTCTTATTCATATTTGAAGCTTCAATTTTCACTCGCAGACTTTGTTCTTATTGTTGTGCCAGAATTACTTTGAATTCTTCTATCGTGCCCCGCTATATTTCTTTGATTATTTCTTTCTTTTTCAGAGTGAAGAATTCTCTTTTAATGTCTTATCTTATAGGCTGCTTGCCAAAAATATAAGAGCTGAAAAATGGCATTCTTTTTGTGTTCTTTTCTTTTCTTCATTTTTTTTTCTTATTGTTATTTATCTCATCGATTTACTTCCCTTTAATAATTGTGTTACTGAAGAGCCATTTTGCTGCTAGAATCTCTCTTATTACTTTCTGGTGACAAAGGCAAAGAAGATTGCCTGAAAGTTCCTGCATTTGTCTTGGATAAAAGGCGACTGTGTGGGCCTGTTTTGATATTTGGAAATGGAAAATACAATAGCAGCTAGCCAACTATGCTAATAATACTTAGTCATTCTAATAAATAAAGTAAGAAGTAAAGTTCGCGGAGTAGCCTATTGTCGGTATCAACAGTACTGTGAGGGAGTGTATCCCCTTTTTACTAGCGCTAGACCAGGGAGCTTATTTTACTGAGGGGGAGCACCACATTTACCGTCAGCTCCCCACTTTATCGCACAGATCAGATTACCCAATATGTGCAACTCATATGCTGAGCTGACAGGGACCAGCATCAAACTCAGAACCTTGCGATGCCAAGGCAGATGGTCTACCGACTGAACCTAAACTGGCCCCAACCTACATATAATAAATTACAGCAATAAAGAAATCGTATTTCTGGAGAAAGAGAAGAAAAAGAAATAAAACAAAGGTTAAAGTTTGGAAGGGTAAACACTCAACAGGGGGCCAACAATTGACCAACGAATGACCCTGGAACTAGATTTTAAAATAAAAATTGAAGTTACGGGTTTTGACTGCAAGTGGATGTGACCTTTTCCCACCCCTGGGACCAAAAAGAAAGAAGAGAAAAATCGGTCTTTTTCGGCTGGGCCTTCATAAGGGGCAGACAGGGCTTCCCAGGTTCCCCTGTGATGTGTTTCACATAGTAGTACCGAACGTGATTTATGATAGAATAATTTGACCTTATTCCCTCTCTCTTTCCTTCTCTCTAAAAAAGAACCCATGAGCCTAGAAAGGAATAAACAGCCTCTTTGTGACTCTATGACTTGCATGTGTTGTTTCTGAACTAATGACAACTACTACTGCTGGCGTCTACTACAGCTCGAATTTGGCACTATGCAATATCATGTCAGATATATAATTGGTGAGAGAGAGAGAGACAGAGTAGAAGACGAAAGGATGATAGATTTTGTCTTGTTTTCTACTTGTCTACTTGTTCCTACCATTTTCTCTTGTTGGGCTGTTTTCTTGGGCTGATTCTCCTTTTTGTTAGGCTGGATGTCTGTGCATTCTTGTTTGTTAATTAATAAACCAACACTTGTTGGTTTTCTATATAGCTTTTATAACAACAACCCCAGCCCCAAAACTACGCAGATTGAGAAACAACATCTCAAAAGAACGTCTTCTCTCAATGAGCAACTGGTTGTAACTAAACTAAAAACCTGATTTTTGTGTCACACTTCTACTGGCACAATTTTTGGGGGTGTCAAGCGGAATGTCACCACAAGTTTATCATAAGCATAATGGTTATGGTAATTTTCCACTCAACCCCCATCATTTTTAATCTAACAAACTCTGATTTAAAAATATCTAGCTACAGTAATTACATAATTTATAGGCTATCTGTAAATTATGTAACACTATTGCTACTATATCTGAACTTATGTAAGTTTTAAAGAACTGAGCTATGTGAGAATATAGCATGAGCCAGGTAATTATATATACTAGCAAGAATATGTGCCCTCCGCATATATTAAGTAAACCTTTATTTCTAAGTGATAATAGACACATTGCAGGATTTTAAATACACTACTAACATGGGCTGTTTTAAGGCAAATCTAACTCAGATTTTCATAGAAACATTGTTAATAAATAAGATTTATTTTATTAGTGAAATTTAAATTTAAATTAATGAAATAGATCACTAATTGGGACTGAGCCTAGTCTAGTAGTGACCACCCAAGCAGATTTATCAGGTTTGAATTCAAAGTTTTCCTTCTCCTAGACTAACCAAGGTTAAAGAGCTCAGTCTGCCCTACTATTTACTCATAGCTGGAGGGAGAGTAGGTGGATTCATACCTTTCTCAAGAGTATTAGCGCTATGTGAACTGTAGCTTCATCCAGGATTTGAACTCTAACCATTACACCATGCACCTCCAACTCAATGAATTAATGATTTTGATTATAAATTAAATACACATTGTTAAACTTATGCAGTTCCTGAGTGTATTGTGATGTAAGTGAGAGAGAGAAAGAGAGAGAGTGGGGTGGGAGAAAGAGAGACAAAGAGAGAGAGAAAGAGGGAGAAAGAGGGGGAGAAAGAGAGAGAAAGAGAAAGAGAGAGAGAAAGAAAAAGAGAAAGAGAGAGAGAAAGTGAGAGAGAGTGAGAGAGAGAGAAAAAGAGTGAAAGAGAGAGAGACAGAGACAGAGAGAGAGAGACAGAGAAAGAGACAGAGAAAGTGAGAGAGAGTAAGAGAAAGGGAGAGAAAAAGAGTGAAAGAGAGAGAGACAGAGAGACAGAGAGAGAGAGAGAGAGAGAGAGAATAGAGAGAGAGAGAGAGAGAGAGTGAGAGTGAAAGAGAGAAGAGGAAAGAGTAATTAAAATATGATAAATATCATTTTGTTTATGTTTACATAGATATTTCCAGAGAGTTTCTCTAAAAGAGAAAAAGGTTTTCAACATTAAAGATTTGGATGGCATAAGTTCCTGACTTTGGTGCCATTTAAAGTCCCGATACCTAAAAATGGACAATGAGACAAATTACTTATCATTGTGGGATGAGGGTGGGGGTAATTTTTCTTTTTGGACCACATTGGAACTTTTGAAAAATCTCGCAGACTGCACTGAACTTACAGAGCCAAAAATTTATAAAATATTTTTCATAATGGTCGGTATTTTTTATCTTCGTTAATTTCAACTTTTTATATGCACATTAACATTAAAGGTAATGCAAGAAAATACAATTTAGAAAATAATTACCATAATACATGCCATAATGCCAACGAATAAAAACAAAGTTTGAATGTTTTACAGGTTTAAATGGTTTGGGAGATTGTAGCTATAGATTAGCTTAGTTTTGTAAATTGTTGTTATCAAAGTTAATAATATTATCCCATTCTAGTATGACACGTATATATATTCAAATTAAAGTATTAAAATTCTAATTCAAAATTATTTAATTTAAGAATTAAAATAATTGCAAAATCTACAATTATAACGTGTAATTTATTTGAATAATTAAAATCTGAATCCAAATCCCAAATGTCATATAATCAAATTAATAATGCCAAAAAGTTGGCAATGTTCCAAATAAGTTCAGACTTTGGTTATTTCAATTCTTCAAAGTTCAAAACACTTTGATTTTGATACAATTATTTGCTATTTAATCTGGCCATTGACTTTATATATATATATATATATATGTATTGGAACAATAGAAATAAGAGTAAGTTTGATTTTTTTTGAGTCTGAGAAGGAAAATGATTGTAAATCTTTGAATTAAAAAATTTGATTATATATATATTATATATATATATATTATATATATATATATATATATATATGTATGTATGTATGTATGTATCATCAAATTTTTTAATTAAAACATCTACAATACAACAAAAAATATTAATTTTATTTTGACAATTTTCAGACTTTCTAGAAATTCACACACTTAAAGTTCCATCAATAAACCAAGGATTTCTGGGATTGATATTTTTCATCATCATAATATGTAGCATTTTGATTTGCATTTTTCTTACATTTCAAGTATCAACAAAGGACTTTAAACATCGTAAACAAAGGTTCAAAAGCTTTTGCAGCATTTGCTGTTGTTCGGCTCACAACTTTTCTTTTATATGATTAATGACTATATAGCCCTGTTGATGGTTTAAGCAAACTGAAACACTATAGCATTGCTTTATATAATGTCAAGGTTTGACATATTTTCTGTTGTTACACAAACTTTATATACATTTATATTGTTGATTTAATACCATTTCTCTCTTCATATAATATATATATTATAATATTATTATATATATATTAGTTATTTACTATGCTTAGCTACATGTGGCACATGGCCAGATGTTATGGGGCGCCTAATGCAACGAACATACTACTATATTAATATCTATAGTATATATACATTAATATATTATATATTATTTTAGGAGAATTATGTGCTTAATTTGATGTCATACCTAATTTGTAAATCAATAAGTTATAATTAAATGAGTTAGGGTGCATATCGGTTTAAATGTAAGGCGTAAGCAAATCGAGAAAAAGTCAATCCTGTATGTACATTTCAGCCTATTAGGCCCTCATCAGCAGAGTTATAGACAGAGGCATAATATATATATATATAACAGAACAATGAAAATAGAGTAAATCTTGATGTTTTCAGCCTATGAAGGAAAATGATGGTATCTTTTGAATTTTGAAAAATTTCTTGTAGCTCCATACTAACCAACTTGCAGGACGTACAAGGTCATAATCAGGTCACACTCACTGTAGTATTGAAATATAACAAAACAAAAATGTAATAGAACTGCAATACATCAGTATAAGTATATAACTAGATATTGAATATTAAATATACTCAGTATAGAATTGCATACATATTTTTGCTCTATTACCTACAGAACCTTTCTTTTCTTTCTTCCTTTCTTCATCTTTCTCTTTCTTCTTCTTTCCTCTTTCATTCTTTCATCCTGCAAATCTGTATCTTTTCTTCCTTTCTTCTTTTCTACTCACATTTTCACTCTCTCACTTTTCCTTCCCTTCCTTCCAAATTTCCCTTGTTTGTTTCTTTTGCATTCTTCCTTTAAGTCTTTCTGTTGTTGTTTTTTCTTTCTTTTCTTTCCTTCTTGTCTCTCTATCTTACCAATATTACCCCTCTGCTAAATATAATACAACCACTAATATCTTCTCCTTTACTCAAAGTCAATCCTATCGACATTTTTTTCTACTTTTCATTCTTTCTTTCCTTCTTTCTTTCTTCATTCTTTTAAACTGCTTAACACTTTCTTTTCATTGACTTTTCTTCCTTCTCTTATCTCTTTCTACCCAATATTACCCCCTCTCGATATATATTTACACCTCCTCTATTTCGCTTACTCAAAATGTTCAATCTTATCACATTGATTCTTTTAACTTCCTTTCTTACTTTCTTCCTTTCTTTCTTTCTTTTTCTTTCTTTCTATCCCCAATATAATCCCCTTCATCTCCTTTCCCTTACTTCCCCTCTATTTCCTTACTAATGTCAATCCATACATTGATCTTTCTATTTCCTTTCTTTCGTTTCATTTCTTTCCTTTCTTTTCTTCTTTCTATCTACTACTCCTATATATTAATATGCCCCCTCATCTATTCCACTTATCAAATGTCAATCTACTCACTATCCTTTTTCTCTATTTTTCTTTTTCTTTCTTTGCTCTTCTCATTTCTTTATTTCTTTAGTTCTTCTAACATTATTTCCATTCCATTCCTTTATTTATTTCTTCTTTCTTTTTTCTTTTCTTTTACCCAATATTACCCCCCCCCTCTCTTCTATATATATATATTCCTACCTTACTCAAATGTCAATCATATCACATTTCTTTCTTTCTTCTTTCTTTCTTTCTTCTTTCTTTCTTCTTCTTCTTCTTTAACTCTGAATTACACTTCCTTTCTTCTTTTCCTTTTCTTTCTTCTCTTTTTTACGAATATTACGCCTTCTCTCTATATATATTATTCTCATATTGTACTCAAATGTCATATCTATCAACATTTTTTCCTTTTATTCTCTTACTTTCTTTCTTTCTTTCTTTAAACTCTTTAACAGTACTTTCATTCATTTACTTCTTTTCTTTCTTTCTTTCTTTCTCTTCACCCAATATTACCTCTCTCCCTCACCTAAATACTATTCCCCTTACTCAAATGTCAGTCTATCACATTTTTCTCTTTTTCTTCTCTTCTTTTCTTTCTTTCTTTTCTTTCATTCTCTTAACTCTTTAACTTTCTGTTCATCTCTTCTTCATTTCTTTATCTCTTTCCTACCAATATTACCCCTCTCTATACATATTTACCCTCTCTATTTCCTTACTCAAATGTCAATCTATCACATGATTCTTTTAACACCTTTCTTTTATTTTCTTCTTTCTTTCTTTCTTTTCTACCTAATATTACCCCCTCTCTATATATAATTTCCTCTCCCTTACTCAATGTCATCTATCACATTTTTAATTTATTTTCTTCTTATTCTTCTTTCTTCCTTTCTTTTTTCTCTTTCTCTTTACATCTTTCTCTTCTTTTCTTCATTTCCTTTCTTCTTTCTTCTACCCCACATATTTACCCTCTCTCCACGAACCATTATGATAACCCTCTCTATTCCTCCTTCATAACTCAAATGTCAATCCTATTCACATTGATTCTTTAAACTTTCGTCTCTTTTTTTCTTCTCTTTCCTTCTTTCTTTTCTTACACAATAGTAACACCTCTATTCTCCCTATTTCCCTCTCTATTCCTTACTCATATTGTTTCAATCTATCCACATTTGATTCCTATTTAACTTCTCTTCTTTCTTTCTTCTTTCTTTCTTATTTCTTCTTCCCTCTCTCATATATATCTTCCCCTCTTCTATTTCCTACTCAAATGCACATCCCATTCTCTTTTATTCCCCTCTCCCTATCCACTCTTCCTATATTCTTACATCTCTCTTTTTACATTTTTCTTTTCTACTCTCTCTTTCTCCCATTTCTTCTCTTCATTTACCTTTACTCTCTCTTTCTCTTCTTCATACACTTGTCAACAATCTTACACTATTCTTAACGTTCTCTTCTCTTTCTCTCTTTTTCTTTCTTCTCTCTTTCACCATATACCCCTCCTCTATATATTTTACCTCTTCTATTTTCCCCTATACTCAATGTCAAATCTATACATTGATTCTTTTACTTTCTTTCTTTCTCCTTCTTTCTTTCTTTCTTCTCTTTTTCTTTCTACAACTAATTACCCCTCCTATATATCTTATACCTCTCTATTTCCTTTTACTCAAATGTCCAATCCTATCCACAAATTTATCTTTTTAACTTTCTTCTCTTCTTTCTCCCTTTTCTTCTTTCTTTCTTTCTTTCTTTCTACGACCAAATTACCCTACTTATTACTTCTCACCTCTCTATTTTCTCCTATACATCATAACATCGTACTCAATCTATCAATCTTGTAACACTTCTCTTCTTAATTCTTATCTTTCACTTCTTTCTTTTTCTACCTCAACTTCTTCTTACTTTCATACACCTCCACCTCACTCAATTATCCCCTTATATATCTTTACCCTCTCCCACTCATTCTAGCTCAACACAATTCAAATCTATCACATTGATTACTTCTCAACTTTCTTCTCATTTCTTCTCCTTTACTTTCCTCTCCTATTTACTCTCTATAGTTCTTACTCTCTCTTCCTTATCAATGTCACTTACATATTCATTACACTTCTCCTCTTTCACTCTCTTATATTACTCACCTTCTCTCCTCATCCTTCGTCATATCATTTACCTCTCTATTCCAACTGCAATCAATCTACTCCACATTGATTCTTTAACTTTCGTTTCTTTCTTTCTTTCTTTCCTTTCTTTCATCTTTCTAATACCCAATATTACCCCTCTACCTATACTATATCTTACCCTCTCCTATTCCTTTACTCAAAATGTCAATCCTATCCACATACTTTACTTTCTCAATTCTTTCTCTTTCTTTCTTCTTTCTCTTCCCAATATTCCTCTTACTATATTTACATCATACATTTCCTTACCTCAATCATTACTCATCTAATCACATATGACATTATCTCTACTTTCCCTTTCATTTTCATCAAATTCCTCCTATCACATTGTCTCTTATAATTCTCTTTTAACTCTTCTCTCACTTTACTTTACTATCCTTTCTTCGATTATACCTTCATCTTATCTTTACCACACCCTATACTACTTTACTCCCAATATTACCCTCTCTATATATTTACCTCTTTTCTCCTCAAATATCATATCTCAATCTAGATTCTCACTGCTACAACTTTTTCTTAACTTTCTCTTCTTTTCTTTCTTCTTTCTTCTTCTTTTTCTTCTTACTTTCAACTCTTTAACTTTTCCTTCATTCTTTCTTCCATTTCTTTCTTTCTTGCTTCCCAATATGACCCTCTCTCTCTATATCTTACCTCTCCTACTTCCTATACTACAAATGTCAATCTATCACATGATTCTTATTGACTTAATCTATTCATTTTTCTTTTATCGAAAAGCATTCAGCACTTTTATCATCTCACATCCATTAACCGCCAAATGACAATCAATGTCTACCCTAATTCCGTAAAGTACAAGCATTCTAATCCTTACTCATTAGCACAGACTCAAACATATATCTATTCCTTTTACCCTCACCACAACAAAAAAAAAAAAAAAAACAAAAGGTTATTGTGTAGATAAATTCTTTCTTTCTTGTGAACCAGACTTATAACACTATACCATAACAAGTCCAGTTCTGCACTTTTCAAAACAACAAACTTCCTTTGCCAAATCATCCATATTATATCGAAAATCCGAAGGAAAAGTATATCCTAATACAAAACAAGCCACAACCCCCCTACCACACACATGCTTGCGGTGGGCTCTGACTCTTATAGTGCCTAAGCATCACGGCAATTTACAAGTCCATGCCCGCCTGGAACACGTAAGACAAGAGCAATTTGAATATACTCTTAAGGGCAATCATATCCATACAGATTTCCTACTGGATGAAGACGACATATTTATTCTTAAATAGATGAACAATTAAAGAAACAAAATATATGATGTACTAGCTCACTAATTGCATAAATCCATGAATACATCTTTTTCCGATATACTATTATATATCATCAATAATACGCTATATATACTAAAAACTAAAAGCTTTAATTACTAAACCCAATGTTCCACTTCTACTGTTACTTTACAGGCTTTCGCCATGAACTAAAACAAATTTCCAGTGGTTCTATTTATATCTTAAGTTAGGTTTCTCTTTGAATCTAATATTACTCCACGGATAAAGCATTTCTTGGTCTACACGTCACCTATAACTAACGCCTAGCTATCATATACTATTAACCTGATAATACCTATATATTATCTGATCATATATACTGCTCATATATACACTATTTATAGACATTATCTTCTAAAAAATGTTTAAAATTCATCACTGTCGGATATCCATTTACTTCTATATATGATATTAATAATATTAAATTATTTTATTTCTATTTCATATATGGATTTAGAAAAAAAGGTAAACCTGCTCGAGTTTCAATCGTCCCTTGTCATTCTCAGGGTTACATCCCATTGATTATCAAATGTTTTTGCATTTAATATTCCAGTTTAGGTACCAATACATCTGCTCGTTTGGAAAATGGGACTTACCTTTTATATAAGATAAGTCCCATTCCAACAAGCATGTATAGCAATGCTCACCACGCCAACAACAGCCCCTATCATCCTAATAAACTCGCATAACACCAGTCACGATTAATTCATCAGCGGACTGATACAATAACACCTGCACAAGAAAATTCAGACGATGAAATCTCGAGTAGGCTACTTCTTATCATTTTATATAAACATAAATTCTGCTCGATACTTGTATTCGAGCATTGTGTATTCTTGTTTTCTCAGATCTACAACCCCTGTGATACTTGTTGCCGCTTCACAACAAGACCGTTACATCTACCCACCGTAATTACTACTCAATAATATCTAAACATACTATACCTATATCATATTAATATATACTATACATATAAACTATCAAAATATAATAAATATACATACTCAATATTATTGTAGGATCAATATTACTAGGATAAGCCATTTCCTTCTTTGGGTTACTAAGTATACAACTAGCACCCCAACCTAGCCACTACAACTCAATAACCTACCTAACCATAGCGTATAACAGATCATACCTGTCGGAACTTCAACCAATCCACCATCATACGTAATACTGACCCACTCACCACCCCAGTCCACCCCTACTATATAATATTCATATACATATACTAAAATACCCAATAACTAATATACTATTGAAAGTAAATGTGAATAAAACTCCAACACCGTTATTCCATAATAAATTTCAAAATATCTTCGACCAAAACATTGCGGGCCTTTTGCAAAAATCAAGTCTTGACTTCTACACACCAGCAAAGCTCCCCCAAATTGGGCGTCCATTTACAGCTCTATACACCACTCAACTTGGCAATTTATACAACGGACACAACCACACCACACAATCCATATCACCGGCCCGACCCCAATAAATTTATTATGCGACTATAATAACAGACGCACTCGTATTGAAATTTTGTGTTAAGAACTAAACTATTATGCGAAATAAACGGTGTGAGTTTTCATTCCTTTCAAACGATTATATATTGCTTCTGTACTATAATCTAAAAAGGATTTTATACATTTGAGCTGCTCTGTTAGTGATTAAAGATTTCACTGTTATTCAAACTATACATTACTGGGATACATACAATACACTACGTACAGTGTGTCTTAGAGAATCACATATAGAATCATCCCCTTACTTACCAAGTTACTGGGATACCTCACATCTATATGTGCTAATATATATATTTATATATATACGAAGAGAAGAGAGAGTAGAGAAGACAGCACAGACAGAACAGCATTAGCATACTCGTCGCATATATCTACATATATATTCCCTAATAGATATAGCTCTATGTATTAATACACAATTATATATAGTATACTATTACTAGTTAATTTCCTATACTCATATCAACTCGGACAAGACGGACCCGGTTTATCATCAGTCGCTCTAGAGTGTATCGGGCTAGGAATTCGGCACACAGGCTTCTTGCCGTTCCAGATACCTGCGCCTCCTGCCAACTCAGCGTATGCAGTAGCACAGGGATCTGTACAGTAAAAGTGAGGACTGCTTCGCGTGCGTTGGTAGCGTGTGGCCGCTCACCTCAGATAGCTAAAACATCTCCTTGTCCTAGCGCTAGTGAATAGGAGAACTATCCAGAACCTCCTCACTGTCTGGCTTTGCATACCCCAACATTAGCACCCCGCCCATCACGACTTACTTTATACTTCTTACCTTTCACTACTTCGACATAATGATCATATATGAGAGGACAGAATCTTTAGTACACAGCACACTCACATGCGTACGCACACCGCACACACACAAACATTACACACAACACACACACCACCCACACATGTGTCTATATATAAGCACTGTGGATATTGAAGATCAATGTTGCTTGGTTACTGACACTTTTTTTCATGTATGCAATTCTCAAACCAAGTCTCTATAGTACTACTTATATATTATATAATTACTATATTATCAGTCACATCGACACGGCGACTTAAAGTTCTAAGTATCATGCTAAACAAGTGATGGCGCTCATCCCCTTTTTCACTAGCTCTGCTAGACTAAACAAGCACCATGGTCATGACCATTTTCATACTCCCCACTCTACTTGCACAGATCCAAGCCATATGTGCCTACTCTCTGCAACTGAATTGCATGACAAGGCCAGTATGAACCCCCAGACACAATTCTGGTTCCCTGTTCACTCCACTACGAGCTAAACTATTGATTTGCGGTAATCCCTGAACAGGATTAGCCTTGATTTTTTTTTTTTTTTTTTCTATAAAGCCGCTATAGCGAATCAAGCAAGTACACCTCCCTTACTTTTAGTTCACTTCTCGATGAACCGCCACGTAGTACGCTCTGCTCTTGCGTGCCCGGCCATTTTCATATTCCACCGGTAACACCCTCAACTAGCTACCCAGCAACACATAGCACCATCACGGTATTCATCACCACACACATCGAATCACAATACCCCACTGCTATCCACTTATAATACAAATCAGTTACCGCGGTTCTACCCCACCCAACACCCACTCAAACCCACACCCTCCCCCATTTTCAGATACACAACGAAAGCTTCACATTCTTCTACATTAATTAATGCGCTACAGCCACATGTACGTAAATACACGACGATTCCTATTGAATCCTAACTTTTTACTGCTCGTTCAAGCGACGATGCGATTGCACCTGGCATTCACAACAACGATTTGTACGCCTATTGCTTCAGTCGCAACCCACAAAACCCATCCATCTCAGAAATTCCACTAGTCCGACACGTCGCGAACCATAACTCCAACCGGACGAGTCACACGACCCGGATCCACACATGCCTCTCACACACATCTGCAGACCAAAACCACAAATATCCCCCACTCAATTGCGACCCTTCCTCATCTCAGTCGTGCAAGACTAACACAAACCAAAGAGGAGGTTACTTTCATCTTACTAGCTCAATGTTCACGAGAATCTATTCCCTGAAGCGCTATGTTTTCCTCTCTTCATAATTATTATACTTTAACCACAGACAAGGCCCGGGCTGAACCAGACCCACTTTATCAAGTGGCTACTGTATCACCTTCTTCTAACTAAGTTCTCCCTTCCTATGTCATACATGATTTAAGTAATATCACCTGCAAGCTCCATAAAGATCCAGCCACAAAACCAGGAACCAACTCCTCCAGCAACCACTAGCTAATACACGAGCATTTGATAAACATCGTCTGGACCGTGAGATGACTGTGAGAAATGTCTTACTCTGCTAAACACCAGGCCCTCCGAAAACAGATAAATGACCAGAACACAACTTATTACTTATGTCTTGAATCGACCTGCTGCTTACTTTCCGGAACCCAACTAACACCGGCTAACAGCCTGCAACTGAGCACCAACAAACAACCAGCCGCAGGGCAAACCAATAACCGCCAACACGCACGCGCGGGGGGACTAAAAAGGATGATAGAGAACGATATGACTCACACACCAGATGCATATACACTTATGATCTACTCACACTCCTCTTTACGAAAATACAAGCAACAACACATAACATGATAATACGCCATGAACAGTGGCCATAGACTTAGACAAAAGCACGACACCCCCCTATATACCACGTGGTCGCACAACCCGACCAAACCTTGGAATACTGACCACCGTTCATTCACCTCGTCCACTGCCCAATGTTACCTAAAACCATAGTAACAAAGATTAATCGCGAACAACCACACGAACAACAAACTGGAAGAGGAAAATCTAAATACCCGAGAACAGAGGACCCGGGCATCGCGACCTAGCAGAGGTGATAAAATCCACCATATCCAAGGAGACTTCGTCTTTCATGCGTCCTTGACAGCGACTTCGATCAGCCAGCACCCACACCCCACTATCCACGCCCTGGCCATACCCTTCACCGCACAGCACTCCACTGGTCGCTACGTCACTCACACCTACTCGAATGGCCAGGTACTCCACTGCAAAACCTTCAGGAACCCTTTGTGATTATCTACGCAACACCGCAACACATTCATCTACCCTGACTGACCGACTACAACCTCGGCTCACGATCAATACTCTACATATATACTATACTCACTTATATTTAATAGATAGACTACAGATATAATAGATAAGCACTTAAGATGTTTACAGGTTCTCGATCCGAACACACAGCTCCCAAGACCTTAAAGGGTGACCTTCTGCTTTAACTCTTACTTTCATTCAATACTCCTACTTATTTTTTTCTTACTTAGAATTCTTTCTTGTTATTTTCAGATACACATTTTTCCCCCTTTCCTTTATTTCTTAGAATAGCGGGTATGCTCTCGTGCGCTGACACATCATCCCCTTATTATCTCTCGTATATATCTACGTGTACTAATGTTTTTCTCTCAAGCTGTGCACCATCTCTGAGACTCAGGCAATGAGTGTATGCCCTGTATCACTCCAGTGGGTTTATTTCCTATAAACGTAGCATAGAGATTGTGCCGCACCCACGGCACATACGTTCTTAAATACCCACCCCTTCTTTCTTTCCGAGCCTGATTGTTTGACAGCATCTCGAGCGGGAAAACATGCTGGAATGGGCCAGATAATTTACTCCAATGTGCTTCATTAAGCCAAAACCCTCTGGAAACTCTAGACATTGTACTCAATCATTTTAAAATCCCTAATAACCTCAGACTTACTCTCCCATTTTTACTTACCACCCTCTCACTCGAAAAAGGAGCGACAATGCTGAGATCCAAGACGATAATCGCATACCAAAGTCTCCACTTTGTTCCGCCTCTCTGCTCTATGTTTGTTTTCATTTATTCTTTGGTGGAGAAATACATAAAAACAGTGACAAAATAGATATCCACTATAAAAATTTCTTTTTAGTTTTGCTGTCGACCCTCCACCCCAAAAAAAACCAACAAATCCACAACAAACCAAAAAACAAAAAAAAATCTGCGGCACATACTTCCATTCAGTTAGCCATTAAGAGCTGAGTTGCCAGCCGCGTGACAGTGGTACCTAAATTCCCTTAAACAAATACACCATACATAAATAGACTCATAACCATGCCAATAAACAATAAATCAATATCAACCATATAAATAAATACTCTTGCTCATCCTAACATCATTTTAAGGCAGTTATTGTGTGAAATCAACACCACCTTTCCCGGACCCGCAAAATTACTGTCTATGCCCTCGGATATTTTGGGAGTTTTGGTTTCCTACTTAAGAATTAAACAACTCCTATATTGGTACTGCACTTGACAATCCTGCATACAGTTCTTGAATGTCGCGACATCCCTGGTACCAAGAACACATATATTAAGACCAGCTAGAACAAAAAATAAGTCATCATTCATCACCAATCAACTTAGCTCATCCACTATCATATATAGTATAGTATATAGAGAGATGAGACCCCGAGAGAGAGAAAATGTAAGAGAGAAAGGGACGGAGTCAAAAAGTGAGAGAGAGTTAGCATTTGTGTAGATAGACATCTGAGCTACATAACAACTCATACATAATGTGTGGATCGTATATAACAGAAGCCACTGCTAGGTCATACTATATTACTGCGTTACATTTTTATATAATAACGTAAAATTACCACACACACACAACCACACACACCAACACCACACACCCACACCACATTTATATATATAATATAATACACAACTACATATAAAATAGAATCACATAGTATCATATAATTTACTGTGTATGTATCNTTTATTCTACATTTTTTTTTATTTCTGAAATTTGTTGAACTGTGACCCAAGTTCAAATGTTTTTATTTTTTTAAATGCTCGAGGTTAAAATACGATATCAACACTGCCTCAACATCCTGTTTAAGGATCTTAGATGAAGACACAGGGATCAGTTTTAATGAATGCAACATCCCATCCGAAATTCAACCGACAAAAACACCTCCAAAAAAACAATTCAAACTGATCCCTACCCATGAGAGAAAGATCAAAAGGTGACAGGGCAGATAACCGAGCATTATACAGCTCAAATTTGTGGATCAAGTTTATTGTTTACTGAACTGGGTGTAAAAGATTCAGATGTCTTCTCTGGCTCCTTCCCTGGTTTTATCAACCTGATATCTCAATTATCCATCACCAGAGACAGGGCAAAGAAAGTATTTAACCTGCTCAAACTCCCCACCCCTTAAAGCAGCCATCTTTATTTTCCCTTATTTTGAATTGTTCATAATAACTGCTGTCTCCTTCATGCGATGACTTTTCAAATGACAAACAAAATGAAGAAACCCTTCATTTTTCAGTTGAACAAATTCTACTCTCTTTTTCTAAAGAGGGCAAAGTTTGTGCTTCACTGTTGTGACAGTCCACCCATTATCTTTTCAAATGACAATCTCTATCTTTCAATGCAACTTTTTACTTTGAGGGGATAGCATGATTTTAAAAAAGAAAAAATGCTCATGCCAGCATTTTTGTCTCTCAATATATTCAATAATATCTGTAACAAACCTGAACATTTCAATTCATATCTTATTAACTTATGAAAATGAATCTTTTTGTTGAACATTTTTTTCTTCATCTTTTTGATGACTTGATTTAAAATGAGATCAGGCTAAATGATTATGACAATAAAAAGAATAACACCATTTTCCTCAAGGAACGGAATTAAAAATGAAAGACTATATTTATTTGATATATTTACATTCAAAACATTTTTTTTTATTTTGTTTAAACTACAGGGTGTCCACAAAGTCTGGTTACATGGAGATTTCACTATTGTATTTATTTATGTTATTTTTCCAAGAAGGCAAATATGGTAATTTAGCAGTAAATAAAATGATGGAAATCATATTGAAAATATTATTTATTAACATTATAATTAAATAAAATTGTTTTGTTTTAAAAGTATGTGTTAATCCCCATGTACCCAGATTATTCACTAAGTTTAGCTCACTTGTGGCAAAACAAAAATATATGATGCACCCGGTGAGAAGCTTGTTAGTAAATAGTAACTGGCCAAACTTGATATAATTAGAATTACATCACACAATTCATACATTCACCTATTTTATATATATATATATATATATATATATATATATATATATATATATATATATTATATATATATATATGTTTAGTATTTCATGTTAACATTCATGTCCAGCATTCATCAACATCGTGTTTAACATATAATTTTTGAAATGATGCAGTAACATTCAACTTCACTATATAAACGGTCATAATTGAATTATTCAATACTGCAATTGACTGTAATTAATCAATATCTTGTTTAATTCATTGCAATTATCCCTGAAGATCCTTATAGTGAAACTTGAGTTGGTTATTTCTATACACAACTTAATACTTTATATATATATATATATATATATATATATATATATATGTTAAAAGAAAGGAAATGAATCCGACGGTATGAGTATATATAAAAAGATATGAAAACATCACAAAATGCTTTTAAAGTGAAAACATTTTATAACTTAGCTGATATTGAACAATATTTCGATTTTTGAACTCATATGACATTTGTCTCCGCTCTTAACAACACAGAGTATAAACAAGCTCTGATGACGATTTTCATAAAATCGAAATATTGTTCAATATCAGCGAAGTTATAAAATGTTTTCACTTTAACAGCATTTTGTGGTGTTTTCATATCTTTTTATATATATATATATATATATATATATATATATATAATTAACTTTTCCGTTGCAGTGACATTATTGAATCATCCAAAAATACTCAATATATTAAAAGCATAGAGCAATGATAATAATAATATTAGTAATAGTAGTTGAGGGAAAGAGTTAAAGGTCTACCATGATTTCAATCCAAATGATTTCATCAGGACCCTATCCTCTACTTTAGTCGATGTAATTCCTTAGTTACACACTTGAACTGAGTTTAACTAAGGAATTACTTAGTTAAGTATAGGGTAGGGTCCTGATGAAATCATTTGGATTAAAACCATGGTAAACCCATAACTCTTTTCCTCTTCACTATTACTATATTATTATTATCATTACATATATATATAAGTCATCCACAGGCATCGTGTTTTAAAGTATCATGTCTCCTCAGTGTGGCTAGACTTCGCAGGTTACCTCCAGCCATGATCAAACCCAACCTCTTTATCATGTCAGAGTTTTAACCACTGGGCTGTCATCAGTGAATGAGAATTTAACTGATAAATACATACATAGGTATATATGTCAAAATCACCAGAGAGAGCTAATATCCCTTTAATAGGAAAGCCTTGCTTTAAGCATAAGGTGGTGGATCAACTAAATTCCCCTTCAGAGAGCTCTATCCGTTGGACTCATATATATATATATATATATATATATATATATATATATATATGTGTGTGTGTGTGTGTGTGTGTGTGTTTATATATCCGTCTATTTGTGGTATATATATTTTGTTTGGGCTTTAGTGTGAATCATTAGAAATATTAGAAACTGGGATTTTTAAGTCTTAAGTTTCGTTTTATTTGTTAAATTTTCGAGAGTGTTATCTTCTCTTCATCGGAACATCTACACACACAAATTTGTTTGTACAGCACACCC
>CM042162.1:56794975-56802475 GCA_023376005.1 Doryteuthis pealeii
TATTATTGATTATTAATATTTATAAAGTGTGTGTAAAAATCAACTGAAACTCTAGAAGTTATTAAACTTTCAGTTGTTTATATATATATATATATATATATATATATATATATAATATATAACACAATCCTCAGAGGGCAGCACTGAAAACGTTTCTTGTTTTAGCGATTCGGGTTTTCTGTGAGACATTTCCTCCCTTGTGACTTTAACGCAGCCCTATCAGCTGACTACCTACCCTGTCTTGTCACATGCCGTTTGTATGGCTTTTACCAAAAGCACATCTTTTCCCCCCTCCCTTCTGGCCAACTGTGCTCACCATGTTTCATGCAAACAATTGAATCTCTCCTCACATAATTGATCGATCCTTTCATTCGCCATTTCTTTTTCTTTTTCATTTTTTCAGATTTATCATCAAAAAATTATATTCTTCGTGTTAAATAAACAATGCTAAAGTAATTTTCTTTTTTTTTTCTTTTTTTCAATTTTTTACAATAAGAAATCTCCCATGGTTTTGTGACATGATAAACCTGACGTGTCACTGATGGGTACCTGGGTGAACCAGTCTTTTGTAGGAAGTAAAGATTTTTTTATATCCGTCCATTTGAGCTCATCATGAAAAGTCACTCACATTACAATTTTCACTGGTATATAATTCTGAAGCTTCAGTAGGTTCACTTCCGGAGTGCAAAAATTTGGATAATAATATTATATATATATATAATATATATATATATATATATATATATCAATAAGTCATCCACAGACACGTGTTTCGGCGTTTCACGCCTCTTCAGTGTGGCTAGACACAACAACTATCCTTGGCTAGGGTCGCACTCAGACTGGCTGTTTGCCTGCCTGATATCTTATCCCCTCGTCCACTGAGAGTTGTAGCGGGACTGGTGTTTTTAAACTATTAAATACATAGGTTTGTTTATGTATTTTACAGTCACAACGGGGAAACGATCATTGCTTATATGCTAGTAATGAGAGTTAATTTAAATTACCAATTAGAGAGCTCATACCAAATTTATGGGAGCATACACACACACACACACACACACACACACATATATATATATATATATATATATATATATATATATAAAGTACTTTGAACTTTAAAAAAATATTTAAGTAGGTGAACAACAACAAAAAAATCACATAATTATCAGACTCTTGGGGACCGTTCCGTTTTCCAGACTTTTGAGGACCGTTCCAAGGGCACCAATTATAATTGGTACGACATTTACCTTCATGTTTCATAATTTTTCCAGTTCTCTGGCAAGGTTCAAGTATCTATCTTTTCACCTTTCACTTTCACTGCGTGATCCACCTGGACGGCAAAATCCAGCAAGTTTTCGTCTTCTTGTTAATTAACACTAGGTCCAGTCTCCTGGCCGAGATTTGGTGATCGGTCTGTATCTCAAAGTCTCAGGGAATCTTATGTGTCTCAATCTCCAGGACATATTCAGGTTTGTACGTATACCATTTAATTTTATAGTGAAAATTTAATTTCTTGCACAATTCACAATGGATCGACCCAATTGTACCTCGTCTTGCACACTTTGTGCTAGTTTACTGCATTCGCTTATTATGTGATGGCCGTTTCGTCTTTTTCTCCACTCATCCTACACTTACGTCTTATCTATTTTTACTTTTATATAATTTGTTCTTATGGCATTGCCTTGTGATGCAATTATAAGAGATTCAGTTTCTCTCTTGCTGTTATTCTGTCGCCACCACCGCCGCCAAACTCTTCAGCATTAGAACCAAAGATGAAATTCCATAAGTACATATAAAGACTACTTATTTTTGAATTGCTTGCGTATTCGTTTTTGGTTACAGATTTTCAGTACTATAGAGTTTCGTAATGAATAATCTCTAATAATAAATGCTAATCTTATATTTTTCAACTTTACTCCTAGAAGCCGTAACCTAACCTATGATACCATTTTAGAATTAGGCTGACTCCGAAAGGAAATTAAAACATTCTGGACCAGCAATCCTGAAGTTTTAGATTTCTAAATTTTACTGCGATTTTTTTCTGCGATTTTTACGCGATTTTTTTTTTGCGACAATTTTTTCTACGATAACAATTAGTTTAATAACTTGAAAATAAATTAGGAATAACGAGAGAGAGAGAGAGAGAGAGAGAGAGAGAGAGAGAGAGAGAGAGAGAGAGAGAGAGAGAGAGATGACGATGATGATGATGGAAGACATAAATGTGAGAGAGAAAGAAAGAGAGCTGCTGCTGCTGCTGCTGCTGCTGATGATGATGATGATGATGATTAAAGACTTTAAGCTTGTACATATTAAAATCCGTATTGTTTGTATAAGGTTCCTTTCGAAATGATAAAATCCTAACATCTTTGGTTGAAGAGAAAATTGTCTTTTTATAAGATATTGTTAGGGTGTACTTATTTTTGGACAATATTGTATTATTATTATTATTATTATTATTATTATTATTATTATTATTATTATCAACATTCTCTCACGTTTTGTTATTATTGTTCTGTTGTTGTTATAAATGAAGTCAGTCATGATATCACTTTTTTCTTTTTTGCTCATCATCGTGTCATAATCATTAATCATTTTCATTTTCATCCTCCTTTGCTTACCCTGAGCATTAGGCTCATCAACCCTTCTTCTTCTTCTTCTTCTTCTTCTTCTTCTTCTTCTTCTTCTTCTTCTTCTATTGTCATCTTTTTTCAATTCCTTCATCCCTTCATGTCTTTTTTTCTTTCTCAATTTCATCTTCTTTCATAGTAATTTTAATCAATTTCTACATCTTTTCTTCCATTATATTCTTCTTCTTTTCTTCTTCTTCTTCTTCTTCTTCTTCTTCTTCTTCTTCTTCTTCTTTCTTCTTCTTCTTCTTCTTCAAGATATTAGTTAAGATAGTGGAAGCAGGGAAGAACATTTTTATTCAAGATATGTTCATAAGTAATGCTTTTCTTCTCTTCTTTTCTTTTTTGTTTTGTTTTTGAGATTCTTTTTTTTTTTTTTTTTTTTTTGCTTTCTCATTTTTGATCTTGGAGGTATTTTCCAATTTTATTTCCAGCAGGAGGCTTTGCCATACAGCAGAGATCGTGGCACAAACATAATCCCGATGAACCTGCTTCTATATTTCAGCAAGAAACTTTTTTCACCCCCCCCCCGGACCCCTACCCCTCCTTTCCGCCCATGTTGTGTCAGCCATCGAAACTGAACTTAGCCAGTAAACAGGTGCAAATTAAACAAAGAATTTACCTTGAATCTAATTAAAGATTGTATATCCTTACGATCCTTGCACCCCACCCCCACAAACGGCACTCCTGCCCCCCCCCCTCATTTTCCATTTCTGCATTTGGCAAAAGCAGCAGGGTTTTAATCTTTTATAGTCATTGATTCCTTAAACAAAGCTAAACTCTAAAAATTACCTAATTTCATAATTAATTAAAGACGTGCTATCTAGATTAATACGAGGGGAGACATGAAAAGGCATGAATCCAATTTTCCCTCGGCCGATGTGACTGTCAGTTAACATAATGTATCTATTTACCAAACCCTCCATACGAGCAAGATGTCACACAATGTCAATTCAGAGTTTCCCATTTCCTAAACCGGTTGCCATACAGTGTAAACAAGGGACACATGCGAGAGATACTGCGATCGGTTTACCGTAGGATCGCAATGTTGGGAAAGCCACTGTGAGCGGTTTAAAGTAGGCAAAGTGTTAAGCTATGTTAAGCATTCTATGTTATTTTTGCCCGAAGTCAGGACGGAACATGCAACCTTCAGATGATTGTCACTTAAAACTGTATTAACTCTTAGATCCGTTGTGTTAAAATAATACAAAATTGAGAATACTAATTTGAATATATTTACCCAACCCCTCCGCCACAAGCTGGATGTGGCACAAGGTCAATTTTTAAGCAGAGTTTAACGGGTTTGAATTCATAGTTTTCCTTCTCCTAAACCGGTTGCCATACCAAGGTTAAAGACCCCCGTCAGCTCTGGTATTCTCTTATAGCTGGAGGGAGAGTATATACCTTTCCAAAGGAGATTAGTGCTATAGGAAATGCAAACAGTTTCGTCCATGGATTCTGGTTTGTGAAAATACCATTTGGCTGTATGGTCAAACTTTAGTTTCTTGCACAATTCCAAGTTGATCACCAGTTGTGCTTGGTCTTACGTTATTAGAGGGGCCTTGGATAATTAAGGTTCGAAAAAAGGGTCAAATTTGGTAAATATTCACTCATATTTGACTTTGGTAAGAAATGTTTAAAATTTAATTTAAAATGTTTGTTGAAATTCCATCAGAGAATTGCTGGGATTGAACATTGAATGATTTTATTATTATTATTATTATTATTATTATTATTATTATTATTATTATTATTATTATTATTTACTCCTTTTGAGTTTTTCGCTTCAGGGTCAGCTGATGGTATTTCCCTGGAGTCTGAGTGACAACAAATCTCCTCACTCCAGGCCTCTTCTGAGTATTCTGGCAGATTGCAGCAGTGCAGTATTCTAGATGGTCTCAATTCTTCCTCTGATTTTCCAATCTTTTTTCCAAAGTTTTTGGGACCGTTCCAAGTACACCAACTACAATTGGTATCACTTTGACTTTCATATTCCATAGCTTTTACAGTTCTCTGACAAGATCCAGGTATTTGTCCATCCTTTCGTTTTCCTTCAGCTTCACCCTGTGATCTGCTGGAACTGCAAAATCCACCAGTTGACAAGTTCTTTCTTGCTGGAATAAGGTGATCCGTTTTTATTTCAAAGTCCCAGAGAATTTTATGGGTTTCATTCTCAAGAACAGAGAATTATTATTATTATTATTATTATTATTATTATTATTATTATTATTATTATTATTATTATTATTATTATCTGTGAAACTAAATGTCATATTATTTGGGTGATAACTTCATCTGTATAAACAGACTTAAAATGGATGAAAATAAAGAAACTATAAAATTAAAGAACTGAAAAAAAACAAAAAACAAAAAATACAAAAAAAAAAAAACATAAACTAATGTTCTCCAAGTGACTGACAATAATACCAAAAGTTATTATTTAAGCCAACCATTTATATTGAATATTCGAAACTTGTATGAAACTTTATTAAATTCCTCTCTAATGTTCCCTGCTTTGTGTTTTAGTCAGAAAGAACCTTTTAGAAGTTGCATTAAGGGAAAGTTGAGATAAAATTCAAAACTCAAGGTTCCTTCTTTTTTATTGAATATTTCATCGTAATGATGTTATTTATTATAGGTAAATACTTTCCATATCAATTCATAATATTCATAGGAATAGACAAAAGTATGACAACAAAATGGAAATCAAGATTGTTTTAAGCAAATTTTAATACAGGGAACAGATGGAGATTAAATTACTCTTCTTCATTTAAAGACATGAGAAGAGTTGAGATTATTTGTTCACAGAGACATTCACGATATATATATATATATATATATATATATATATATATATATATATATATACATGTGTGTGTGTGTGTGGGTGTGTGTGTGTGTGTGTGTGTGTGTGTGTATTATTCTCTTTGTATACATTTACATATATGGTATTAAAAGCTTAAGTGTCATTGGTTCAGATTTTACTAGTAAATTCAAAGTAAAGTTGTGTGAATATATATATGGGTGTGTGTGTACGTATTTATGTGCATGTGTTTGTATATATATATATATATATATATATATATATATATATATATATATATATAATAAAATTAAACCTAATGTCAGATATGCCTACTAATAGTTTCACTTAGTAGCTCATCAGGGCAAGCATCTGGCTAAAAAGACTTGGAGCAATCGTATTTTATCACAAAAACTAGTTGTTTGGACCACGACGGGACTAGTTTTTGTAATAAAAAATAAAAGTACGATTGCTCTAAGTCTTTTTAGTCAATTTCTTGCCCTGATGAGCTACTAAGTAAAACTGTTAGTAGGTATATCTGACTCATTAGGTTTAACTTTATTATTTGCTCTACTTAGATATTGAGCACTTTTTACATTTCATCTTTAGATAATTCTAGCGGTTTATATATATATATATATATATTATATATATATATATATATATATATATATATATATATACATATATATATATATTCTTTGCCTAATGTGTTATAGTATTCATCGATTATTTTCGGTTGGTATGACCCTCTTGGTCTTTTCTTTTTTTCATTTTTTTTCCCAGGTGAAGTTTGGTAGTATATTTTTACTATCAAACTATTTGCCCGTTTTTTTTTCTTACCGCAAGGGTTTACCAATATGTTTAGTATATTCTCTCTCTCTCTCTCTCTCTCTCTCTATATATATATATATATATATATATATATATATATATGTATAAAGGAATGTCATGGTATGCCCGAATCGTCTTATTACTCAGAAAAGAGATGTCATTGAGCATTGAAATCTTACACACACCTTAATATGTTTATAATAAAGAAAAGGGCAAACTTTATTTTTGTTGATTTTTATTGAATAAGTGACATAATTCAATAATTAAACAAATAGCAATCGATTTGTCGAACTCTTCCCAGTTCTTTATAAGTGAGTACAAAAATACCCGCTCTGATTTAACCTACCCCACCTTCTTATTGGACTTGTCCTAGGGAATATAATTTGCCATTTCAGTTTCAGTCGAAGTCAGCTATCCGACCGATTAGTAATATCTACGCCCGGGACTCGCAAAAGCTTCTCGCTTAATTCCAAGGGACATCCCCTGAGTCAGCATACAGGTGCCTTCAGTTTCAGTCGATCAAATAGTAGTATCTGTGCCTGGAATACGCAAAAGCTTATCGCTTGATTTCAGGTGGTATCTTCGATGTAACGCCTAAAAGATACAGGGCTGGGTTTCTTGTCCAATTTCTGAGGCACTCCAAAAGTGAAATACCGACAGAATTTTAAGCGCTCTTTTGACCCAACTTTGGACTCACCGTGTGTTACATTTGGCTTGGGGGGTAATCAATACTCGGCCAAAGATCCTTTACAACTGAATACCGTGTTCGATCCTTGCTGGATGCCCCATACTTTTGAAACTTCCTACCTGTGGCGAACAGGTTGGGTAAATATAACTCTGCCTCCTGTAGAGTTCGATAAAGCTGAACCGTAAGCCAATTCTGTTGTCGAGAACCATATTATTATAACCAGTATGTTTAAATATCACAAAGATTCCATAAGTGAAATTTTTTTGAAAATTATCCTTTTGTAACTTCGTACGAATTGTAAAATTTTTTTGAGAGCTAAAATCAAGGAGAAATAAGAAATTATTTCTTAAAATGAAATACATTAATTTTTAGCACTGGCTAAGATGTGTGCCATATTCGCCAAGATCCCGAATGAGAATTTTTCGAGACATTACTTGCTAACAGAAATCTTGCGAAACTCTGGATGACTTTGCAGGTGACTCTAAAAACTAAGACGGGATCTATAGCTATGGAATATAGGCACTTTAGTCTAAAAGATCGTACAT
>CM042162.1:56804975-56822475 GCA_023376005.1 Doryteuthis pealeii
TTCTTGATGGGTACTCCATTTGTTTAAAAACTCATTTTAAACACATTTTTTAATACTCAATTTTAAAAATCTATTTAACCCGTAGATAGGACCCTAACAAGTAATGCCACTCAGGGTCAGAGTGGACATGGGAGTAATGGTGATAAAGGAGTAATCCACATTTCCCAAAGCTCCAGAATTGGAACTTCATCATCAGACAGAGTTTAACGTCGTACCTAGAACATTAAGACCCACAGCCACCACCTTCTAGAACATATTTGATAAAAAGGGTTAAAGCTTACCGTAAGCACAATAGGGTTGGGACTCTTATAGGTGCTAGAGCCTGATGTGACCATCTGATTGATCAGAAGGAACCTCTCCGGCCACCTGTCTGACCTATAATAATTAAAGGCAAACGTGGAGTGTTGCATGTCATGGACTGCTCAGCGATCAGGATTCCATCCTTAAACATCACAGGTCGCCACCAACGACCAACATGTGGCCTTATTGGATGGGTTGGGGTCTTACTCCTCTGCAGAGGTGCAGTCGGTGTATTCTACAGCCTCAGCAAACAGGGCTGCTGGGTTTGGTAATATTGTGGTAGTTAGTGCACTGACACGCTGTGTATTGTTTCATTCATTATGTAATTTGAAAGCTGAGGGTCTTCATGTCCTGGGAATGACGTGAAACTCTCTGATGGTGAGATTCTAGTTCTGGAGGTTTGGGGAATGTTGAGCACCCCTTCATTCCCATTGCTTCCTGGTCCACTCTGACCCGGAGTAGTAGTACCTGTTAGGGTCCCATCTATATGCTAAATAGAAAAATTTGTTTCTAAAAAACATTGAGTATCCATTAAGAATGAATTTATTTTAAAACTTTATTGGATAAAATGATCCACTAGGGTTGATATGCCATAAAACAAACAAAACTAAACAGAATGAAAGATACTTTGTGCATTGCTTCACTCCATGTGTGATTTGAAAGATGCACAGATTATTGCAAACAGATCTATTTGATCCATTGATGGAACTCTACCAGAGACAGAGTGGATCTGGGAGTAATGGCAATGAAGGGGTACTCCACATTTCCCAGATCTCCAGCATTGAAGCCTCACCACTAGATGCAGTTTAGCATCATACCCAGGACACTAAGAACCTCAGCCACCACCTTTTAGCACATATATGATAAAAATGATTGGGGGTTTGTCATAAGAGCAATACAGTCGGGACAATCCTATAGGTGCTAGGGCTTGACTTGATCAACTGGATGAGACCTCTCTGACTAATCATCTATCCCAAGTAAGGACCAAAGTGAAATGTTCCAAGTCATTCTATCCTTAAGCATCACAGGTTGCCACTCAACACACACTACAAGAACTCACCATCATGCACTCAGGTATACATAACTATAAAAGAAAAGTTGGCAGGGTGGCCTATTGTCAGTATCAGCCAGATAGTGAGGGAGTCAGTAACCTTTTCACTAGCATAAGATCAGGGAGATTATTTTTGCAGCTGAGGTGGAGCACCACACCTACCATCAGCAGATTCAATACCGACTGAGCTAAATTATAATTGTAACCCAGCAAAAATGGCACATCATAGCAAAATCTTTATTAGAGCAATGCACTTAAAAGGATCTTAGTTAATAAAGTAGTTTCCAGTTCAATTTGCAACAGAATGATTATCTTGTGGGGTCTGTATTTGAACTGAATGCTATTGTTTAATCCTCTAAATTCTTGATATAATGCAGATAACTAATAAATACTAATTAGGATCTTTCACTCCTTCCTAAATTGAAGCATCAATATCATCACGGACTGCTATTACAACAGCTCTAAAAGTTATCTAGTATATCAATAAAACTGTTCTTTTAAGTTTGCCTACATTTTCTGGACTGTGGTATAATGGTTATCATCATAAGAAATGAACTCAGTGACACGAGCTCAAATCCTGGACAAGGCTATTAGCATTTCATATAGTTTTAATATTCTTGGAAAGGTATGCATTCAATTTTCTCCCTCTAGCTATGGGGAAATAATAGGGTAGATTGTACTTTTTAATCTTGGTATGGCAACTGGTGTAGGAGAAGGAAAACTCTGAAAGAAAACCTGTTAAACTCTGCTTAAAAATTGACCTTGTGTCACATCCTGCTTGTGCGGAGGGGTTGGGTGAATAAGAACAAGTCATTTAGTATATTAATAAAACTGTTGTTTTAAATTGGCCTATATTTTTGAGAAAATCTAATAAAAAATAGAAAAAATATTTACGCTAAATTAGACAAGCATTTTCTGTTTATCTGCAGTTTGGAATTGTCGGCTTTTTCCGAGGACAATGTTTTTGATAATTATAAAAGAGAGCATAGATTGTTTTATTTCACCATTTTTTGGCACGTAGGTCTGGTGGTTGGTGGGTTAAGGTTGAACAGCCCCATTAAAAACTTCCTGGTACCACTCTTGAAGAAGCAGCAGGTATCAGGAATTTACCAGAGTTTGGAAAGTTAGAGAAAGATGAACAGGAATGCCCTGCTGATAGCTGTTGGAGCACCTTGATGTTGTTAGCTTAATTAAAGGTAAAACTGACAAAGTCTGGTATTAATGGGACTTGTTGGTTATCTGCGTGAGAATCTACCACCCTTCTTCCCCAAACCCTGATTATGTAAGAAAAAAACAAAGCAAAAATTGGAGCAAACAGCCAACGGATTGTCAATACTCAGTAGGGGCGCTGATCTGTTTCCTGTGGCTTCTCACTAAAGCAGCATAATGCCAAGATTGGCAAGTAATCTCCTTCGAAGCAAGCTGAGGGAAATAATGATTACTGCTGGGAGTAGTGGATAGGTGCTGTGGGGTTTGTGTGTGAAGGAGCAGGTAACTATTTATCAATCTAACAATAGAAATGAAAGTGAAAGTAGGATTGTAGATGTCACAGATAACAGAGTTATGTCCCTTTTAATGTTTTATCTTTCTCTTAGTTTTTAGTTTTTGAATAATTGATTTGGAGATCTACTTTATGTTAGCTTTCAACTCTAGTGGAAAAACGCAAAAAACTTTTAGTATGCACCAAATGTGTGTAGGAGGTACATTTTGAGGTACCATTTTCTATTTTTATTATCATTCACGAGGTACTTTTTTGAGGTACCATTTTTTTGAGGTACCATTTTCTATTTTTATTATTATTATCCAAGAGGTACTTTTTTGAGGTACCATTTTTTGAGGTACCATTTTCTATTTTTATTATTATCCAGGAGGTACTTTTTTGAGGTACCATTTTCTATTTTTATTATTATTATCCAAGAGGTACTTTTTTGAGGTACCATTTTTTGAGATACCATTTTCTATTTTTATTATTATTTAGGAGGTACTTTTTTGAGGTACCATTTTTTGTGGTACCATTTTCTATTTTTATTATTATTATTCAGGAGGTACTTTTTTGAGGCACCATTTTTTGAGGTACCATTTTTTTTATTACTATTCAGTCATCAAAAGATCTTTCTGGAAATTTTGATCCTAACGTTAAAGCATTTGAAACTACTTATCTGAATTTTTGAGATGAGGTTTGATAATTTGTATTATTTAGATTTTTAGGACTATTATCCTCATCTTTATCATTATATACATAATGTTTCAGCAGATGTGTCTGTCATTCTTCAGAACCTTCTCAAACTCAAGAATTTTCTCTTTGAACTCGGGAAGTAAATTGTTTTGGCATCTGAGGTTGTGCACCACACCTACCATCTGCTCCCCAAATTTACCAGACAGATCCAAGCTGTGCTACTCATGTACTGAGTTTGTGAAGGCTAGTATCAAACCTGGAACATTATGGTTCCACAGTAGATGTTCAACCGATTGAACTAAACATGGAATTTTCAAAAAGTAGCCTGTTAAAAACTTGCTTTAGGTTTCCATTAGTATCACAATAAGGTTCTGGAATTTTCCAAAAGTAACATGCTAAAAATATAGTTCACGATTCCATTAATAACTCCATAAAAGTTTGGATCTTTCAATTCATTTACAAACATGTTATTATTATGAAGTTGTATAGAGTGGAGTTTGATTTAACTTATAAAAAATATTTTCTAGCCATGATGGTGGACAACCAGTCTAAGAGAAGGAAAACTTTGAATCCAAAATCATAGAAAAGCCAACAAAACCACTATATTTCCCAAAAATAGACATGCTTTAGGGTTCCAGTAGCAACCCTATAAAAGCTGTGGAATTTTTTAAAAATAGTATTTTTCCTGAACTCCCACCTGGTCGGATTGACACAAGGACTTTTTAACATGCACAAACTGAAGTTCATGCTGTGGCCAGTGCAAAAAAATGTGTGGTCCCTTCCACATTTCCCTTATGGGGATACCTTAGGCATCAGGCAATAAACCCAGCCCCTTTTGTATGAGGGGGCAGGTGTTGCCTGGGAGGACGACCCCTGGGATCACATGATTTATTTCAAAAAGTAGTATGCTAAAATCATGCTTAAAGTTTCCATTAGTAACCCTATAAATGTTGTAGAATTTTCAAAAAGTAGCAGGCTAAAAACATAAGGTTCCATTAGTAACTGTATAAATGTTGTGGAATTTTCAAAAAGTAGCAGGCTAAAAACATAAGGTTCCATTAGTAACCCTATAAATGTTGTGGAATTTTCAAAAAGTAGCAGGCTAAAAACATAATTTTCCATTAGTAACCCTATAAATGTTGTGGAATTTTCAATAAGTAGCATGCTAAAAACGTAAGGTTCCATTAGTAACCCTATAAATGTTGTGGAATTTTCAAAAAGTAGCATAAAACATAATTAAGAGTTTCATTAGTAACCCTTAATATATTGTGTAATTTTCAAAAAATAGCATGCTAAAAACATAATTAAGGGTTTCATTAGTAACCCTTAATATATTGTGTAATTTTCAAAAAATAGCATGCTAAAAACATAATTAAGGTTTCCATTAGTAACCCTATAAATGTTGTGGAATTTTCAAAAAGTAGCATGCTAAAAACATAATTACGGGTTCCATTCGTAATCCCAGAAAAATTTGGTGGGCATGAGCAGTCTTTGAGTAATTTGATAAAAGATGAACAAAAAAAAAAAAGATTCGATGAATAATATCAGGACAGATTTTGAATAGATTCTTTTAAAAGTCGAATAGATAATTAGATTCCTATTTACCATAATGTTGTCAGGAATAAAGCTTTCATAATTTCCAAATGGTTTTCCAAAGAAATTTTCTGGAATAGATATGATGGAAATCCAACCCATATACTCAAGACAATGGTAGATTTAAACATAAAACAATGCAGTGCATTTGGCACACAATAAAATAATCAAAAATTGAAGAATGTTAGAAGCCCCAATAATTAAAAAGAAAGAACAAAAAAATATTCCAAGTGTTCATTGAATGAATATTTTAGAACAATATAGAATTCATATAATCAAAGCAACAACATAATAAGGAATGTGTTGTTTATGACGTGGCATAACGGGACAAATCATACCTGCAATATTTCCTTCTTACCATTCCTCTTATTCATATTTGAAGCTTCAATTTTAACTCGCAGACTTTGTTCTTATTGTTGTGCCAGAATTACTTTGAATTCTTCTATCGTGCCCCCGCTATATTTCTTTGATTATTTCTTTCTTTTTCAGAGTGAAGAATTCTCTTTTAATGTCTTATCTTATAGGCTGCTTGCCAAAAATATAAGAGCTGAAAAATGGCATTTCTTTTGTGTTTCTTTTCTTTTCTTCATTTTTTTTTCTTATTGTTATTTATCTCATCGATTTACTTCCCTTTAATAATTGTGTTACTGAAGAGCCATTTTGCTGCTAGAATCTCTCTTATTACTTTCTGGTGACAAAGGCAAAGAAGATTGCCTGAAAGTTCCTGCATTTGTCTTGGATAAAAGGCGACTGTGTGGGCCTGTTTTGATATTTGGAAATGGAAAATACAATAGCAGCTAGCCAACTATGCTAATAATACTTAGTCATTCTAATAAATAAAGTAAGAAGTAAAGTTCGCGGAGTAGCCTATTGTCGGTATCAGCAGTATTGTGAGGGAGTGTATCCCCTTTTTACTAGCGCTAGACCAGTGAGCTTATTTTGCTGAGGGGGAGCACCACATTTACCATCAGCTCCCCACTTTACCACACAGATCAGATTACCCAATATGTGCAACTCATATGCTGAGCTGACGGGGACCAGCATCAAACTCAGAACCTTGCAATTCCAAAGCAGGTGGTCTACCGACTGAACTAAACTGACATCTACCTACATATAATAAATTACAGCAATAAAGAAATCAGATTTCTGGAGAAAGAGAAGAAAAAGAAATAAGAACAAAGGTTAAAGTTTGGAAGGGTAAACACTCAACAGGGGGCCAACAATTGACCAACGAATGACCCCGGAACTAGATTTTAAAATAAAAATTGAAGTTACAGGTTTTGACTACAAGTGGATGTGACCTTTTCTGACCCCTGGGACCAAAAAGAAAGAAGAGAAAAATCAGTCTTTTTCGACTGGGCCTTCATAAGGGGCAGACAGGGCTTCCCGGGTTCCCCTGTGATGTGTTTCACATAGTAGTACCGAACATGATTTATGATAGAATAATTTAACCTTATTCCCTCTCTCTTTCCTTCTCTCTAAAAAAGAACCAATGAGCCTAGAAAGGAATAAACAGCCTCTTTGTGACTCTATGACTTGCATGTGTTGTTTCTGAACTAATGACAACTACTACTGCTGGTGACTACTACAGCTCGAATTTGGCACTATGCAACATCATGTCAGATACATAATTGGTGAGAGAGAGAGAGACAGAGTAGAAGACGAAAGGATGATAGATTTTGTCTTATTTGTTCTCTACTTGTCTACTTGTTCCTACTATTTTCTCTTGTTGGGCTGTTTTCTCGGGCTGATTCTCCTTTTTGTTGGGCTGGGTGTCTGTGCATTCTTGTTTGTTAATTAATAAACCAACACTTGTTGTTTTTCTATATAGCTTTTATTACAACAACCCCAGCTCAAAAACTGTGCAGATTGTGAAACAACATCTCAAAAGAACGTCTTCTCTCAATGAGCAACTGGTTGTAACTAAACTAAAAACCTGATTTTTGTGTCACACTTCTTCTGGCACCTTTTTTTTGGGGTGTCAAGCGAAATGTCACCACAAGTTTATCTTAACCATAATGATTAAGGTAATTTTCCACTCAACCCCCATCATTTTTAATCTAACAAACTCTGATTTTAAAATATCTAGCTACAGTAATTACATAATTTATAGGCTATCTGTGAATTATGTAACACTTTTGCTACTATATCTAAACTTATGTAAGTTTTAAAGAACTGAGCTATGTGAGAATATAGCATGAACCAGGTAATTGTGAACAAATTATATATACTAGCAAGAATATGTGCCCTCCGCATATATTAAGTAAACCTTTATTTCTTAGTGATAATAGACACATTGCAGGATTTTAAATACACTACTAACATGGGCTGTTTTAAGGCAAATCTAATTCAGATTTTCATAGAAACATTGTTAATAAATAAGATTTATTTTATTAATGAAATTTAAATTTAAATTAATGAAATAGATCACTAATTGGGACTGAACCTAGTCTAGTAGTGACCACCCAAGCAGATTTAACAGGTTTGAATTCAAAGTTTTCCTTCTCCTAGACTGGATACCTAACCAAGGTTAAAGAGCTCAGTCTGCCCTACTATTTACTCATAGCTGGAGGGAGAGTAGGTGGATTTATACCTTTCCCAAGGGTATTAGTGCTATGTGAACTGTAGCTTCATCCAGGATTTGAACTCGGGTTGACAAGTCCATTTCTTATGACTCTAACCATTACACCATGCACCTCCAACTCAATGAATTAATGATTTTGATTATAAATTAAATTCTCATTGTTAAACTTATGCAGTTCCTCAGTGTATTGTGATGTAAGCAGTGATGTAGTTTCAGTTACCGATAGACAGATACCAAATCTCCATAATAATAAGATTTCCCAACTCCTCGCATAAGGTCAATTTTTTAAGTGGAGTTTGAATTCAAAGTTTTCCTTCTCTTATACCAGTTGCTATATCAGGATTAAAGAGACTAGTCTTTCCCACTCTTTATGCATAGACGGAGAGGGAATAATTAGATTCATGCCTTTCATACCTGGATATGTGAAATACAAACAGCTTCGTTCAGGATTTGAACTCGTGTAGTTGATTTCCTCCGATGATAATCATTACACCACATGTTTGTGAACAAATTATGATATCCAGTGACATTTCTAGAAATAAATAAATGATCCAGGTTAGAAAAACTACTGTTGGTGCATATCGCATAAATACGTCCTGGCGTCCTGAACTAAAAAATGCTAAGCAGTGCCTTCTGAAAATCCAACCTGTACTATTAACTTCTTAACTGTTTGAAGGCATTTTTACTGAAAAGGTAATGCGATATGAAAGCGATATTTTAAAGTCTTTTCTCGACAAGTAAGTGTAAATATTTTAATCCTCCTCTTAAATTTTTTTTTTTCGGGTTGAAGCAAATTTGAAGGCATTTTTATCAACAAATAACTTTTTTTAGTGGTTTAACTCTTAACATCCTGTTGAGAATTTTCTAAGTCCATAGCCCAATTCCTATAACCATTTATCAAAATATGGCTAAAAATGGCCTATTCATTTAAAGTTACCTGTTATTTCCCTTAAATCAAAGACTCCTAAATATGTTTAATATTACATTTAAGCAAAGGCTATCATTTCAGGCAGATTAGGAAAATGAATGTGACTTCTGACCGGGTGGAATGAGGTTGTATAGGAAGTTAAGAGTTAAAGGTGTTAAAAGTAAGCCACCTCCACGTTTTTATCGGCATGTAAAGGTAAATAATTTACACAGTTTAAAAAATCTTTTTTTTTTTTTTAGTATTTTCATTTTATTTTAATTCAAAACAACTGTCACATGGGAAAAACACCTTCAAACAGCTCGGAAATTCATAGCATGGGTCGGATTTTCAGAAGGCACCACTTAACATTTTTTAGGGCAAGAGGCCAGGACACAATTATGTGATATGCACCCTATTGTCACTGTATAAAACACGTTCATGTATAAAATGGACCTCAAATTTTCTTGTTCCAGTTCCTACATTTAAACTTTTGGAAAATCTTGCAAAATGCTGGTTCTTCCTTTTACTTATGGGAGAATGTATGAAGAAAGTTGACTATTTTCCAATCTGAACTGTTTTAAAGATGACAGAAAAAAAATAAACATTTCTAATGACAAGTGAATAGAAAGAGAGAGAGAGAGAGAGAGAGAGAAGAAGAGAGAGAGAGAGAGAAGAGAGAGAAGAGAGAGAAGAGAGAGAGACAGAGAGAGAGAGAGAGAGAGAGAGAGAGAGAGAAAGAGAGAGAGAAAGAGGGAGAGAGGAGGAGAAGAGAGAGAGAGAGAAAGAGAGAGAGAAAGGAGAGAGAAAGAGGGAGAGAGAGAGAAAGAGAAAGAGAAAAGAGAGAGAGAGAAAGAGAGAGAGAAAAAGAAAGAAAGAGAGTGAAAGAGAGAGAGAGACAGAGACAGAGAGACAGAGGGAGAGAGAGGGAGTGGGAGAAAGAGAAAGAGAGAGTGAGAAAGAGAGAAGAGGAAAGAGTAATTAAAATATGATCAATATCATTGTGTTTATGTTTACATAAATATTTCCTGACAGTCTCTCTAAAAGAGAAAAAGGTTTTCAACGTTGAAGAATTGGATGGCCTATGTCTCCTGACTTTGGTGCCATTTAAAGTCACGATACCTAAAAATGGACAATGAGACAAATTACTTATCATTGTGGGTGGGTGGGGGTAATTTTTCTTTTTGGACCACATAGGAACTTTTGAAAAATCTTGCAGACTGCACTGAACTTACAGAACCAAAAATTTATAAAATATTTTTCATAATGGTCGGTATTTTTTATCTTCTTTAATTTCAACTTTTTATATGCACATTAACATTAAAGGTAATGCAAGAAAATACAATTTAGAAAATAATTACCATAATACATGCCATATATGCCAACGAAATAAAAACAAAGTTTGAATGTTTTACAGGTTTAAATGGTTTGGGAGATTGTAGCTATAGATTAGCTTAGTTTTTGTAATTGTTGTTATCAAAGTTAATAATATTATCCCATTCTAGTATGACACGTATATATATTCAAATTAAAGTATTAAAATTCTAATTCAAAATTATTTAATTTAAGAATAAAATAATTGCAAAATCTACAATTATAACGTGTAATTTATTTGAATAATTAAAATCTGAATCCAAATCCCAAATGTCATATAATCAAATTAATAATGCCAAAAAGTTGGCAATGTTCCAAATAAGTTCAGACTTTGGTTATTTCAATTCTTCAAAGTTCAAAACACTTTGATTTTGATACAATTATTTGCTATTTAATCTGGCCATTGACTTATATAATATATATATATATATATATATATATATATATATATATATATATTGGAACAATAGAAATAAGAGTAAGTTTGATTTTTTTTTCAGTCTGTGAAGGAAAATGATTGTAAATCTTTGAATTAAAAAGATTGATTATATATATATATATATATATATATATATAATATATATATATATATATATATATATATATACATATCATCAAATTTTTATTAAAAAATCTACAATACAACAAAAAATATTAATTTTATTTTGACAATTTTCAGACTTTCTAGAAATTTACACACTTAAAATTACATCAATAAACCAAGGATTTCTGGGATTGATATTTTTCATCATCACAATTTGAATGGGAACGCTATCATTATGTAGCGTTTTGATTTGCATTTTTCTTACATTTCAAGTATCAACAAAGGACTTTAAACATCATGAACAAAGGCTCAAAAGCTTTTGCTTGTTCCTCAATTTTCTTTTATATGATTAATGACTATTAGCCCTGTTGATGGTTTAAGTAAAACCGAAACACTATAGCATTGGCTTTATTAGTGTCAATGTTTGACATATTTTATTGTTTTTACACAAACTTTATATACATTTATATTGTTTGATTTTATATCCATTTCTCTCTTCATATAATATATATATATATATATATATATATATATATATATATATAGTTATTTACTATGCTTAGCTTACATGTGGCACATGGCCAGATGTATGGGGTGCCTAATGCAAATCAAACTATATATATATATATATATATATATAGGAGATTATGTGCTTAATTGAAGTCATACCTAATTTGTAAATCAATTAGTTATAATTAAATGAATTAGGCGTGCATATCGGTTTAAATGTAAGACGTAAACAAATCTGTATGTCTGTATGTACATTTCAGCCTATTAGACCTCATCAGCAGAATTATAGACAGGGCGTGATTTGAACCCTACCTGTCAGGCTGACAGGTGGGGACTCTAACCATTATATATATATATATATATAATATATATATATATATATATATATATATATATAATATATAAATCGGAACAATGAAAATAAGAGTAATCTTTTTTTTTTCAGCTTATGAAGGAAAATGATGGTAGATCTTTGAATTTTGAAAAATTTCTTGTGGTCCTTACTAACCCAACTTGCAGGACCTGAAGGTCGTAATCAGGTCACAGAACTCTGTAGTATTGAAACTATAACAAACAAAAAATGTATAGATATACTCGGTATAGAATAAATATTGTATAAATATACTCAGTATAAAATTGCTACATATTTTTGCTTTTACTTACAGAAACTTTCTTTCTTTCTTTCTTTCTTCTTTCTTTCTTTCTTTCTTTCCTCTTTCATTCTTTCTTCTTCTTCTTTCCTCTTTCATTCTTTCTTCTTCTTCTTTCCTCTTTCATTCTTTCATTCTGCAAATCTTATTTTTCTTCCTTTCTTTCTTTCTACTCACATTTCACTCTCTCCTTTCTTTCCAAATTTCCTTGTTTGTCTTATTTTGCATTCTTCATTTAAGTCTTTCTGTTGTTCTCTTCTTTCTTTCTTTCTTTCTTTCTTTCTTTTTTCTTCTTTCTTACACTCTTTCTTTCTTTCTTTGTCTTCTGTCTATTTTTATTTTGTTTTTCCTGTCTTTGTCTTTTTCTTTCCCTTTTAGTATTCTTTTCTTTCTTTCTTCTTTTCTATCTTTCTTCTTTTTTCTCTTTTTTTCTTTTTTTTCTTTCTTTCTTTCTTTTATCATGTATTTTTATTCTCTTTTGCTTGATATCTTTCTTTTTTCCTCTTTTCTTTCTTTTATCTTATATTTCTATTCCCTCCCCCTCTCTCACTTTCTCCATTTCCTTCCAAATTTCCTTCAATCTCTTCTCTTCCATTTTACTTTATACTTTCTTCCTCACTTTTTTTAATTCCTTCCTGGTTCTTTGCTTCTTATCCATTCTTTCTTTCTTTCTTTCTTCCTTTCTTTCTTTCTTTCTACCCAATATTACCCCCTCTCTCTAATATTTACCCTCTCTATTTCCTTACTCAAATGTCAACTATCACATTTTTCTCTTTTTTTCTTTCTTTCTTTCTTTCATTCTTGACTCTTTAACTTCTTTCATCTTATTTTGTTTTCCTGTCTTTGTCTTTTCTTTTCCCTTTTAGTATTCTTTTTCTTTCTTTCTTCTTTCTATCTTTCTCTTTTTTCTCTTTTTTCTTTTTTCTTTCTTTCTTTCTTTTATCATGTATTTTATTCTCTTTGCTTGATATCTTTCTTTTTCTCTTTCTTTCTTTTATCTTATATCTATTCCCTCCCCCTCTCTCACTTTCTCCATTTCCTTCCAAATTTCCTTCAATCTCTTCTCTTCCATTTTTTACTTTATAACTTTCTTCCTCACTTTTTTTAATTCCTTCCTTGGTTCTTTGCTTCTTTATCCATTCTTTCTTTCTTTCTTTCTTCCTTTCTTTCTTTCTTTCTACCCAATATTACCCCCTCTCTCTATATATTTACCCTCTCTATTTCCTTACTCAAATGTCAATCTATCACATTTTTTCTCTTTTTTTCTTTCTTTCTTTCTTTCATTCTTTGACTCTTTAACTTTCTTTCATTCTTCCTTTCTTTCTTTCTTTCTTTCTACCCAATATTACCCCATCTCTATATATATATTTCCTCCTTACTCAAATGTCAATCTATCACATTTTTCTCTTTTCTTTCTTTCTTCTTTCTTCATTCTTAACTCTTTAACTTTCTTTCTTTCTTTCTTCATTTCTTTCTTTCTTCTACCTAATACTACCCTCTCTTATATATATTTACCCTCTCTATTTCCTTACTCAAATGTCAATCTATCACATTGATTCTTTTAACTTCCTTTCTTTCTTTCTTCCTTTCTTTCTTTCTTTCTTTCTTTCTACCCAATATAACCCATTCTCTCTTTCCCTATTTACCCTCTCTATTTCCTTACTCAAATGTCAATCTATCACATTGATTCTTTCTTTCTTTCTTTCTTTCTTTCTTTCTTTCTTTCTTTCTATATATATATATATTTCCCCTCTCTATTTCCTTACTCAAATGTCAATCTATCACATTTTTTCTCTTTTTTCTTTTTCTTTCTTTCTTTCATTCTTTCTTCATTCTTTAACTCTTTAACGTACTTCATTCATTCTTCCTTTTCTTTCTTTCTTTCTTTCTTTCTTTCTACCCAATATTACCCCCTCTCTCTATATATATATTTCCTCCTTACTCAAATGTCAAATCTATCACATTTTTTCTCTTTCTTTCTTTCTTTCTTTCTTTCTTTCTTTCTTTCTTTTATTCTTTAACTCTTTAACTTTCTTTCATTCTTCTTCATTTCTTTATCTATTTCTACCCAATATTACCCCTCTCTATATATATTTACCCTCTCTATTTCCTTACTCAAATGTCAATCTATCACATTGATTCTTTTAACTTTCTTTCTTTTTTTCTTTCTTTCTACCTAATATTACCCCCTCTCTATATATATATTTCCTTCTTACTCAAATGTCAATCTATCACATTTTTTCTTTTTTCTTTCTTTCTTTCTTTCTTCCTTTCTTTTTTTCTTTCTTTCTCTTTAACTTTCTTTCATTCTTTCTTCATTTCTTTCTTTCTTTCTTCCCAATATTACCCCTCTCTCTATATATATTTACCCTCTCTATTTCCTTACTCAAATGTCAATCTATCACATTGATTCTTTTAACTTTCTCTCTTTTTTTCTTTCATTCTTTCTTCCTTTCTTTCTTTCTACCAAATATCACCCCTCCTATCTCTCCCTATTTCCCCTCTCTATTTCCTTACTCAAATGTCAATCTATCACATTTTTTCTCTTTTTTCATTTTTCTTTCTTTCTTTCTTTCTTTCTTTCATTCTTTCTTTAATTCTTAAACTCTTTAACGTTCTTTCATTCTTTCTTTGTTTCTTTCTTTCTCTCTTTCTACCCAATATTACCCCTCTCTCTATATATTTACCCTCTCTATTTCCTTACTCAAATGTCAATCTATCACATTAATTCTTTTAACTTTCTTTCTTTCTTCCTTTCTTTCTTTCTTTCTTTCTACCCAATATTACCCCTCTCTATATATCTTTACCTCTCTGTTTCCTTACTCAAATGTCAATCTATCACATTGATTCTTTTAACTTTCTTTCTTTCTTTCTTCTTTCTTTCTTTCTTCTTTCTTCCCAATATTACCCCTCTCTATATATCTTTACCTCTCTGTTTCCTTACTCAAATGTCAATCTATCACATTGATTCTTTTAACTTTCTTTCTTTCTTCCTTTCTTTCTTTCTTTCTTTCTTTCTTCCCAATATTACCCCTCTCTATATATATCTACCCTCTCTATTTCCTTACTCAAATGTCAATCTATCACATTGATTCTTTTAACTTTCTTTCTTCATTTCTTTCTTCTTCCTTTCTTTCTTTCTTTCTTTCTTTCTTTCTACCCAATATTACCCCTCTCTATATATCTTTACCTCTCTGTTTCCTTACTCAAATGTCAATCTATCACATTGATTCTTTTAACTTTCTCTTCTTTCTTTCTTCCTTTCTTTCTTTCTTTCTTTCTACCCAATATTACCCCTCTCTATATATATCTACCCTCTCTATTTCCTTACTCAAATGTCAATCTATCACATTGATTCTTTTAACTTTCTTTCTTTCTTTCTTTCTTTCTTCCTTTCTTTCTTTCTTTCTTTCTTTCTTTCTACCCAATATTACCCCTCTCTATATATCTTTACCTCTCTGTTCCTTACTCAAATGTCAATCTATCACATTGATTCTTTTAACTTTCTTTCTTTCTTCCTTTCTTTCTTTCTTTCTTTCTTTCTTTCTTCCTTTCTTTCTTTCTTTCTTTCTACCCAATATTACCCCTCTCTCTATATATTTACCCTCTCTATTTCCTTACTCAAATGTCAATCTATCACATTGATTCTTTTGACTTATTATTCATTTTTTTTTTATGAAAGCATTCAGCATTTTTATCATCCTTCATCCTTAACCGCCAAATGTCAATCATGTCTACCTATATTCGTAAGTAAAGCATTCTAATCCTTACTTATTAGCCAAGCTCAAACATAATCTTTCCTTTTACCTTTCACAAAAAAAAAAAGAAAAAAAAAAGGCTTATGTGTAGATAAATTCTTTCTTTTGTGGAACAGACTTATACACATATACATAACAAGTCCAGTTCTGCACTTTTCAAAAACAAACTTCTTTTGCCAAATATCATATTTATGAAAATCCGAAAGAAAGTTTATACAATGACAACAAGCCGACAACCCCCTACCCCAATGCTTCTGGGTGGGGTCTGATTCTTATAGGTGGCTCTAGATCAGGATTAAAGTCCATGCCCGCGGGGATAGAGCTAAGAGCAATTTGAAATACTTTAGGGAACAATATCCATAATTTTCCTCTGGATGAAGAGACATTTATTTTAAATAGATGAAAATTAAAGAAACAAAATATGATGGCTATTAGGCTCATAATGATAATCATGAATACATCTTTTGATATATATATATATATATATATATATATATATATATATATATATAAAACCTAAAGCTTTAAATTACTAACCCAATGGTACTTCTACTGTTACTTACAGTTTCGCATGACAAAACAAATTTCAGTGGTTTCTTTTATATTCTAAGTTGGTTTCTCTTGTAATCAATATTACTAGGATAAGCCATTTCTTTTTTGGTTACAGTTATATATATATATATATATATATTATATATATATATATATATTCTAAAAAATGTTAAATTCATACTGTCGGATTAACTTCCATTTACTTCATACATATATATATATATATATATATATTATATATATCTTTGAAAGTAATGAAAAACTCAACACCGTTATTCCATAATAAATTTATTTCGACCAAAATTGGGGCCTTTTTAAATCTAAGTTGATTTAACAAAGCTCCCCAAATGGGGAGCTTTGTTAAATCAACTTGGATTTATAAAGTCCCCAATTTTGGTCGAAACAAATTTATTATGGAATAACGGTGTTGAATTTTGGTTGAAATAAATTTATTATGGAATAACGGTGTTAAGTTTTTCATTCCTTTCAAAGATATATATTGCTCTGTATCTAAAAAGATTATTATACATTGAGCTCTCTGTAGTGATTTAAAGATTCACTGTATTTATACATACTGGATCATACAATAATAATACAGTGTGTCTTAGAAATCACATATAGAATCATCCCTTACTACCAAGTTTTGGATACCTCACATCTATATGTATATATAATATATATATATATATATATATATATATTTATAGATATGGATATATATATATAGATATAGTTATATATATATATATATGTATATATAGTTATTTTATATATATATATATCGACAAAGGGCCGGATTAGCTCAGTCGGTAGAGTGTTTGGCTAGGAATCACAAGGTTCTTGGTTTGATACCGGCCCTCGCCAACTCAGCGTATGAGTAGTACAGGGATCTGTACAGTAAAGTGAGGAGCTGATGGTAGGTATGGTGCTCCACCTCAGATGCTAAAACAATCTCCTTGGTCTAGTGCTAGTGAAAAGGGGATAGATTCCCTCACTGTCTGGCTGATACCGACATTAAGCCACCCCGACGACTTTACTTTACTTTTATATTGACAAATATAATGAGAATATAACGAGGCGATTTAAAGTCGGTATCAGCCAAACAGTGATGGAGTCTATCCCCTTTTCACTAGTGCTAGACTAAAGCACCATGTCTACCATTTACGCCCCACTTTACTGCACAAATCCAAGCTGTGCTCCTCTTGCACTGAATTGATGAAGGCCAGTATTGAACCCAGAACATTCTGGTTCCTGTTCAACTCCCTGAGCTAAACTATTTTTGGTAATCTGAACATTAGCTATATAAATGAAAGAAACCTCCCCTTATTTATTTCACTTTGAGGAAGCCATATGTTTTGGTTGGCCATTTTCATTTCTCCGTAAATCAATACAACTGCATGTTTTAACATGAAAATATCAAAAAATGTGTTCTTAATAACAATTAAGTTCATTTCAAATAATGTGCAAGCACAGTTAAATACACATTCTATGATATTTTTTGTGT
>CM042162.1:56827475-56837475 GCA_023376005.1 Doryteuthis pealeii
GTTTTTCATTGTTCATTTCTGTTTTGGTAAATACAGCTTCAGTCTTGATACTTTTTGAATACACTTCATATTTTTTCATTCATTGTTCATTTCTACCTTGGTAAATGCAGCTTCAGTCTTGATACTTTCTGATCAAACCTCATATACAATTCAGTCAGAGATGTGTATAGTTTACTGTTTAGTGACTCAGAGAATGTAATCAGCTGAGTTCAAATCCTGGCTGTGATAGTTTGCATTCCTTTCAGCATTGGGAATGGCATGAATCCAATCTTCCCTATAACTATGGGTAAATAGCAAGGCAGTTAAGACCATTTGTAAAAAGCATTCATTAAATGAGGTAAAATTTTACCAAGCTCAGTTGGTAGAACATCAACCAAGGAACCACAAGTTTTCCAGTTTTGTGTTGGTCCCCCCCAACTCAGTGTACGACTAGCACAGCTTGGGTAATCTGATCTGTGTGCTAAAGTTGGGAGCTGACAGTAGGTGTGATGCTCCTTAGCACAAAACAATTTCCCTAGTCTAGCACTAGTAAAGGGAGGATAGACTCCCTCGCTGTCTGGTTGATACTCTGCCAACTTTACTTACTTTTACTTTTAGTTGGCAATAGAAAATATTGATTTTAGTTGCAAGCCTTGGACCATATTACCTTTTTGATCTCAATTAAGAAAGACCTTTAGGCACCCCTTTTTGATCTCGATTAAGAAAGGACATGTTTTTCATTTACACCGTCAATATCCGGTTGTTTGTTAGGGGTTAGGGTTAGGGTTAGGGTTAGGTTAGTTTTATAATTTTTTTTTTAAATCTAAAAATTGTCTATTAAAACAACCGGATATTGACGGTGTAAATAAAAAACATGTCCTTTCTTAATCGAGATCAAAAAGGGGTGCCTAAAGGTCATATGGTCTGCAGCCTAAATCAATGTGATGAGTCTTTTTATGTCCCAGAACCCTATCAGCATGACCTTATTTACTGACTGATGCACCTATTAAATCGTGAGAACTTAGAAAATTCATTGGGTTCCAAATTTTACTGTAAAATGCTTTATTCTCTGTCAGAATATTCAACGTGTATTCCATAGTCGGCTGGACTTAGACTATGCTGACTTTATCCCCAGAAATGGTATGACCCTCACACCGAAAGACAACAGGGTGTCCTGGGTATTATACTAAAATATATCTACTGCTGAAGCTCCAGTTCTGGGGATTTGGGAGTGTGGAGTACCTCTTCATTGTCATACTCTCAGGTCCACTCTGACCGGGATTGGTATTACCTGTTAGGGTCCGATCTATGGGTCAAAAAGTTATGTTTAAGAATTAATCCTATTCAGTAGGACCATGTGCAAAAAAAAACCTACACAGAAAATCTAAACATGAACGTGATTCCCAAACCACTAAGCACAAAATACATCTTTTTCTTTATAAAAAACCCATGTACATTTTTGTTTAGACTCAAGCTTGTAGCGGCAAATTTCTGTTTAGCCCATTTGTAAACATTGTTTTTACTAAAACATGCTTCTCCATACACATCACACATTCTTTTGTAAATTTCACATGGTTTGCATATTTCAGCTAGCAAAAATTTGATGTCAGACTGAAGCATTCTGTTTCATTTGTTGCCCTTTTGAATAGCCTCAAAACAATTTTTTTTTGTAAGGTCAAAATAATTTTTGCTATAAACAAACTAATTCCAAACAATGCATAGTTTTCATTTATTGAAAATAAAATTCAGAAAAAAATTTCCTTTTGCTTTTTTCAAAAAATTCCCCTTATTTACTGAATAACCTTCATATATATTTATATATATTTATATATATATATATATATATATAGGGTAAACTATAGACACGTGTTTTGAGGTATCACCTCTCATCAGTATAGTTATACCAATTTTAGCAGCTACCTCTGGCCGGGTTCGAGACCCGAATGAACTTACGCTCGCCAAACCTCTTACTCATACGGCCACAGTCAGCTGCCAAGTATAGCAGGCTATTTAATCGCTACATTTCTAAGTGGAAATGAACTTTACTTAGAGGTTTCAAACTTTGTAAACAAAGTGAGATTTAGCTGAATGCCGAATACGGTGAATTTTCAATTAAATCCCTCCTAAATAAAGTGCTCAACCGAAATTGGGAGCGTATAATAGAGTAAACTATAGAGACGGGAAGCGCGTGGTGTAATGGTTAAAGTCATGGGAAATGGACTCGTCGCCCCGAGTTCAAATCCTAGATGTGGTAATTGCATTTCACTTAGTGCTAATACCTTTGGGAAAGGTATGAATCCTACTCTCCCTCCAGCTATGGATAAATAGTAGGGTAGACTGGACTCTTTAACCTTGGTTAGGCAACCAGTCTAGGAGAAGGAAAACTCTGAATTCAAACCTGTTAAACTCCGCTTAAGAAATTGACCTTCTGTCACATCCTGCTCGTGCGGAGGGGTTGGTAAATATATATATAGAGACGTGTTTCGAGGTATCACCTCTCATCAGTATAGTTATACCAATTTTAGCAGCTACCTCTGGTCGGGTTCAAGACCCGAACGAATAAGAAACATGACATGAAAACCAAAATTTGGTGGAATACATATCTATTTACTATAACATTTCCATCCAATAAGTAGAGCATCGGCCTAGCTACCACAAGGTTTCAGGTTTGATACTGGTCCACTCAAACTCACCACATGAGTAAGTATAGTTTGGATATGTGCTGTGAATTGGGGAGTTGATGGTCTTTGTGGCACTTAACTTCAGAAGCAAAAACAATCTCCCTGGTCTAGCACTAGGGAAAAGAGGATAGACTTCCTCACTGTCTGGCTGATATCCACAATAGGCCACTCTGCCGAGCTTCATCTGATAATGATTGGGAATTATATTAAATTTTTTTAAAAGAATGTAGGAAAAACTAAATTGTCCATGTAAGTAAGTAAAGTCGGCGGGATGGTCTAATATCAGTATCAGCCAGACAGCAAGGGAGTCTATCCCCTTTTCACTAGCGCTAGACCAAGAAAATTATTTTAGTGTCTGAGGTGGAGCACCACACCTAAGATCAGCTCTTCACTTTACTGCTCAGATCCTTGTGCTGCTCATAGGCTGAGATGGCGAGCGCTGGCATCGAACCAGGAACCATGTGATTCCTAGGTGGACGCTCTATTGACTGAGCTAAACTGGAGTTTTCATAAACATTAATTATTACTGATCGTCAAAAATGTGGGAATGAAAAATATTTGTGTCAGAAATAGCTGCAAAAACTCTAGTCACCTGATCAGGTCAATGTCCTGATATCACACTACTGATTGCTAATGCAGCCTAATTTTTATTCATGTATATATAATATATATATATATATATATATATATATATATATATATATATTTCAACCCCCACACACACACACACACTTTTTTCTCCTTACTTATTTTTAAAAAAAAGTATACATTTGACACGCGCAGATATCTCTCCCCTTACCCCCTTACATAATCAACACACACAGCAACTCAAATGTTAAAAGAATATTTTCTCGACACTTACTTGAAACAAACAATTTTTCTTAATGAACATACATTCATGCTCGCACACACACACACACACACACACACACACACATACACATACACACATACACACAGACACACAGACACAACCTTGAGGTTTGTTTCGATGTCCTTTATCGCAAAAGAATTATACACACACGTGCAACCACACACACAAAGCAGCTAAAAATGCACAATGCCTTTTTTCTATACACACACTCACTCACTCTCATACTCACACCGTAAAAGAGAATATTTGACGTCACATTGCAAACCGTCCATTTTTCAGCGTCCTTTCTTCAGATTTCAAATTTTGAACAGATTGATAAACAAGAAATATTGCTTGCTTTTCTTGTTATTCTGTGATAAAATTTTTTTATCACCTTCCTTATACCAACAAATGCCCTGAAGATGATCTAACTAATAGATCGAAACACTGCAGCATCGGCCAATAAACTTACCACTCAACTTATTTAAACCTGTTTTTTCAATTTTCTTAATATTCTACATACTGTTCACTTCCATCTCTTCACACACACACACACACACACACACACACATATATATATATATATATGTGTGTGTGTGTGTGTGTGTGTACATATATGTATTTATATAAATATATATTTTAAACAACAGACATATTCTATGCAAATATACATATGACCAATATCAAGCACTAACTAATACACACACACACACACACATATATATATATATATATAAATATATATATATATTATAAACAACAGACTTATATTCTGTTAATATATACATATGATCTCATATACTAACAATAATACACACACACACACACACACACACACACATATATATATATATATATTATATATATAGTATATAAACAACAGACTTATATTCTGTTAATATATACATATGATCTCATATACTAACAATATTAAGCACACACACACACACACACACACACACACACATATATATATATATAACAAAATAGTATTATAGACAACAGACTTATATTCTATTGATATATACATTTGATCTCATATACTAACAATATCTTGCACACTAGTACACATAGACATTTTTATTTTTTTTTATTCTATTTCTTTTGATAGGGTTTATTTTAGAGGGTTTGTTTGTTGGTCAATTAGTGAGTTTATAAGCTTAGTTTGAGACTAATTACTGAATACAACCTGACTTAGCGGCCAATTATTTCTTGGGATATTTCCAAGTCTATTTTCACTGTAAACATCAAGATAAGTATGCCTATTTGCCACCCCAAATTCAAGAAATGGAAAACAAGTTCATATTCGGTGTCGAAGACCAAACACAGGATGCAAAGTCACATGGTGTGTCATACTGCCCCCCCCCCACTCCAAAATTGCCCATTTCCCTTGACTAATGCTGGAGGTATTAGGATGTGCATCTAACTCTATCTTTCTTAGATCTATGAGAAGGTGCCGCTTGGTGTACAGATCCCCAGGCACCAGGTTTCAATTAATTACTTAGCTCAGTTGGTAGAGCACTTGCCTAGGAATCACAAGGTTGCTGGTTCGATACCAGCCCTCACCAATTCAGCATATGAGTAGCACAGGGATCTGTGCAGTAAAGTGATGAACTAATGGTGGATGTGACACACAATATCAGATGCAAAAACTATCTCCTTGGTCTTGCACTAGTAAAAAGGGGATAGACTCCCTCGCTGTCTAGCTGATACCAATACTAGGCTACCCTGTCGACTTTACTTTTACTTTACTTTTACTCTATCCCCAAAGAGGATTGTGATCATTGAAGTAAAAGGTTTGATATGTTGGTCTATTCTTTTTTTTTTTTGTAATGGGGGCTTTGAAAAACTAATCATCTAATTCTGGTTTTCATGGTGGAAATTTTAATTTGAGGTTGAACACTACACCAACCATCAGCTCCTCACTTTACCACACAGATCCCTGTTTAATTAGGGAATGTCCTAGTATTATTCCTCTGGTATTATGGGGAGGTAGTGTTTAAAAGATAGATCTCTGGCACCAAAATACATTCTATGATTCTGGATGAAATAAGTTGATTCCATGAAGATGAGCCAAGAATATTATTGACCGCTTGATTGATTTTAATGGCATGTCAATCTGTCTTGGGTTATTTTATGCTTAGATGTTAGAAAATTTCTGTGATGAATGTCCATAATATTTTGATTGTCTTAATTAGATTATTTGTGTGATAGGAGGCAAGTGGCCATGCAGCTACTCATTTGTGGGACCTATATGATTTTCCCAACCCTATTGCCCTTATGGCAAACCCCACCCCTTTTTATCATATGGATGCTAGAAGGCGGTGACTGCGGGTCTACATGTCCTGGGAATGACGTTAAACTCTATCTGATGGTGAGGTTCCAGTTTTGGAGGTTTGGGGAATGTGGAGCACCCCTTCATCACCATTGCTCCCTGGTCCACTCTGACCCGGAGTGGTAGTACCGGTTAGGGTCCCATCTATGGGTTAAATAGAAAAATGTATTCATAAAAAAAATTGAGTATTCATTAAGAATTGATTTATTTCAAAACTGTATCGGCATTAAATGACCCACTGAGGTTGATATGCCGTAAAACCAAACAAACCAATCATTTGTGGGTGCTGATTTCATGATTTGTTCAGGACAGCACACAGCATCCTTGTACAGTTCTCATCTAGATTTTTCTCCAAGCGTTTTGTTGGAATTAAAGTGGTGCAGCCATACAGTAGCACTGACACAGCTACAGATTGGAAGAATTTTTGCTATATCATACTCAGATCTTATTCAGGTGAGCAACATGGGGAGTACACATTATAAGGTAGCTGTCTCAATTTTTTTTTTTAATATTTAATTTTTTAGTTGCCTTTCTCTCTCACTCTGATATATATATTGGGAATAAGGCAAAATTGTATTATCTATTAAGAATTGATTTATTTCAAAACTTTATCGGCATTAAATGACCAACTGAGGTTGATATGTCATAAAAAAAAAAAAACCTACTCATTGCGGAGAATTTGAGTAAATCCATCCAATCGTGGAATGAGCAACGATTTATTGTGAAGGTTACTGATTTTGAAAGAAATTTTGAAAAGGTGAGGAGATACAATGTTCGAAATCTAATATACGAGCGTAATCCCAAAAGTAAGGTCTCTAAATAACTCGTGATAGAGGGAAATTGTTCGTGCGGCTATCGACAGCACTGTTGTTTGGTGTGTATGCACCTACGCCTATCCCTGAGCGGTGCTCGTTGTAATACTCCGTATTGGCTTAGTATTAATAGTTGTTTCTGATGGAGTTCCTGATTGATGTTTGTGTGGTTATACAGTTTTAGAACGTGAAAGGCATGAAACCGATTGAAATTTATGGCCAATTAACAGAAGCAACCCAAGACGACCTAGATGAGAGGACAACAGAAACAAGAATATAAGAATATAAGAATATAAGAATAAGAAAATAAGTTAGTGACAAACTGAAATAATTTCCATTTGTTTATTTTGTAAGAGATATTTATTAGATTTGACTATCTTAGGTACAAACTCATTTTCATGAAAGCATTTATCTGTATCTCAACATAATAAGGAAAACCACAGATGGTATTTTTTTTAATGAGTTCCTCAAAAGAAAACTAGTAGTAGTAGTCATAGCAGTAATCATATTATTATTATTATTATTATTATTATTATTTGCTCCTTTTGAGTTTTCACATCAGCATTAGCTGATGATCTTTCACTGAATTCTGAGTGACAGCAAGTCTCCTCAGGTCTCCAGGACTCTTCTGAGTATTCTGGCAGATTGCAGCAGTGCAGTGTTCTGAATAGTTTCAACCCTTCTTCTGATTTCCAAACATTCCAGACCCTTTTCCAATCCTTTTGGGACTGTTCCAAGTGCACCAACTACAATTGGTATCACCTTCACTTTCATATTCCAAAACTTTTTTAGTTCTCTGGCAAGGTCCAGATATTTGTCCATTTTTTCATTTTCCTTTAGCTTCACCCTGTGATCTGCTAGCACTGCAAACTCCACCAGTCGACAAGTTCTTTCTTTTTTGTTTATCAACACTAGGTCTGGTCTTCTTGCTGGGATAAGGTGATCCGTTTTTATTTCAAAGTCCCAGAGAATTTAATGCATTTCGTTCTCAAGAACAGATTCTGGTTTATGCATATACCATTTTGTTGTGTGGTCAAAATTTAATTTTTTGCATAATTCCCAGTGGATCACCTTCCCAACCCAGTTGTGTCTAGTTTTGTATTCTCGTTGTGCTAGTTTGCTACATTCGCAGAGTATATGGTTTACAGTCTCATCTCTATTACCACAAAGTCTACATTTACATATTTTGTTGCGTCTTATCATTATTATTATTATTAGTAGTAGTAGTAGTAGTAATTGCTGCTGCAAGTATTTAGTTATTTGAATTCTGAGATAAAGTAGTCATTCATTTTAGAATTAACTTTCCTCATTTTATTACTATTTCCTTTTACAGTGTTCTCCATTGATAGAACCTTTGTTTAAAAAAGGGTGTCAACCTAGCTAGCCACTGTCAATTCTGACAATGGTTATAACAACTTTTTAATCCTAATGCCAACCAGATAGTTTCAGATGAATTGCTGCCCTGTTGGACAGGGCTGCACCTCTGTTGAGGAGTAAAGACCTTCACTTCCACTTTGGATCTTACATGGGCTAGATGGGTTGTTGGAAAGGCCCTCTCTGATTTATCAACTATAATAGCACAAGTTACAGTACAATAACTCCAACTTAGTAGCACACAGTACAATACTAGGACTTGATCTATACTAGCACACATTAGAAACTAGGACTCCAACTATAGTAACACACAGTACAATACTAGGACTCCAACCATAGTAACACACAGTACAGCACTAAGACTTGAACTATAGTAACACACAGTGCTGGAAATTTGACTCTATGGAGCGGTAAAAGATTTAATCAACCTGGAAACAGAAACCTTCAGGATAAATTGTGTATTTACTTTTGCACAATTTTGATTTTAAACAACTGAGTATGTTTGTTTCATTACAATCTTTAGTCTTGACTGACTGACTAAGTTATTGCTACCAGCTACAACAGTATCATACTAATAACTGAGTGCTTGATAGAAAAATGGTGACCAATTAGTCACTTGCTTTCAGACTTGTGATTGTTTTGGTGTGAGAACATCAGTTTTCATTTTCACCAATTTTGGGTTTTGGCACTTTGGAAGGAAACTCTTGGATTCTAGTAAAATAGCCCAAATGCCATGATGTGGTAAAATTGTTTTCTTGTGGGTTTTACAATTAATTATCAAACTTTGGTAAATCCGATTCTGCTTGGAGACATTTAGTAGCATACTAAAATTCTTGGCACAAATTGGACTTTGGCGTAGCCATGAAGTGAACATGGTATCTTTAATATGAATCATACATTATAGTCGCTCAGTGTACAGCACTAGGAGTCCAACTCTTGTTGCACACTGCTTTGAGTCCAATAGTTGAAACATTGTGACTATAACAATCAAGATGAGGATACTAGTCTGAATAGTACAAAGTACTTTTTTTTATTGTTACTTAACACTAGGTCTGAAAGATGGCACTTTGTAGTGCTGAAAGTACTTGAGAAAATTACGGTGCTCTCATTAACTAATTCCATCCCAATGTTAACGATTTGTCTGGTAACTCAAACAGATTGAAAAGAAAATCAGACAGGAGATGTCCATCCTGTTTATTAGTGTCTTTATGAAGGAAAATTACTGCCTAAGAATATATATATATATATATATATATATATATATATATATATATATATATATATATATATAAAATAAGTATATATATATAGAATAAGTATATATATATATGTGTGTATATATATATATATAAAATAAGTATATATATAAAATATATATATATATATGTATATATATATATATAATATATATATATATATATATAAATCAAGAATAAGTATATATATATAGATAAAAATCAGGAATATGCGTATATATATATATATATATATATATATATATATATATATATATATTATATGTTCTTGATTTATATAGATATGTATGTATATATATATATATATATATATTTCATAGCAGACAAGTCTATTTTAATAAGCTTTTCCAGTTGACATATTTAATGGCTCAGTATTGAAATTGAAATTGTCAAAATTGTCCAAAACTCAAGAAAATTAAAAACTACTTTTGACTTTTTACTGACATTGTCAAGAAAGAAATAGTCAGCATGAATATATATATATATATATATATATATATATATATATATATATATATACTTTTCCTTGATTTATATACATATATATATATATATAATATATATATACATATACATATATATTACTTATATATATATGTACTTATATATATATATATATATATATATATATATATATATATATATATATATATATACTATAGTGTGAGATGGTCACTGTTTCAGCTTTTTCTGGAATGGTGTACCAAAGG
>CM042162.1:56839975-56849975 GCA_023376005.1 Doryteuthis pealeii
TATATATATCTCCTCTCAAGCTCCACACCAAACGAGAATATGAAAACTTCGTTCAATGCTCACCAAGAAGCAGCAGCCGAGTGCGTACCAACCAAACAAGAGCCAGAACACCATGTTCCATGGGAGACAGAAACAGTTAGAGAAAAGAGAAACGATATAAAAGAAGCAGTACAACGTAATAAAATAAACCCAACTAATGCCAATCTACACGACCTTAGAAAAGCCCAGATAGAACTAGCCAAAACATACAAAAAAGAACAAATAGAATACATACAAACACAAATAAATAATATAAGACAATCGGTGGAGGACAGACAGTCACGATTAGCATGGCAAACTGTTAATGAAGTCAGCGGTAGGAAAAGTACCTCTAAATCGAAGTTAAAGGCAAACAGCCAAAAAGATAGACTCCAAAAATGGAAAGACCACTTCCAGAAACTTCTGGGGAACCCACCTAAAATAGTAGAAGATAATACCCAAAAGATTGTCGATAAACAACTAGATATCAAACTGGGGGACTTCACGATAGATGAAATCAACCAAGTTTTAAAGAAGCTAAAAGTAGAAAAGCGGCAGGACTTGACGGAATACCCCCGGAGGTATGGAAGATAGGAAAGTTCAGTGACATACTGCTTGGGCTATGCAATGCAGTGTATAGACAAAATAGAATAGATAGATGGACAAAAGGCTGCATCCTCCCATTCCCTAAAAAAGGAGATCTCGGAATGGCTAAGAACTACAGAGGCATAACTCTTACTGCTATTGCAGCTAAGATATATAATGCCCTTCTCCTTAATCGCATCCGACCTGAAATAGAAAAATCCTTAGGAGAAACCAAAATGGTTTCCGCAAAAAATCGATCCACAACCTCTCAGATCCTGACTATAAGACGGATCATAGAAGGAGTACGAGCAAAGAATCTAGAAGCAACGCTACTATTCGTAGATTTCTCCAAGGCATTTGATTCCATACACAGAGGGAAAATGGAACAAATACTACTAGCATATGGCCTCCCCAAAGAAACAGTTGCAGCTATAATGATGCTATATAGGGACACTAGAGCAATGGTACGCTCACCTGATGGCGACACAGATTTCTTTGACATCGCTGCTGGAGTCCTACAAGGAGATACATTGGCACCATATATATTCATAATATGCCTAGACTACGTACTCAAACATCATTAGATACCATAAAGAAAAGGGTTTCACACTGAAAAAGGCAAGGAGCAGGCGCTATCCCGCACAAACAGTCACAGATGCAGACTATGCTGACGACCTTGCACTCCTTGCAGATACACCGACACAAGCTGAGTCACTGCTACACAGCTTGGAGGAGGCGGCAGAAAATATCGGCCTCTATGTGAACTCCAGTAAAACAGAGTTCATGAGTTTCAAAAAGAAAGGAAACATCTCAACACTCAACGGCACGCCTCTCAAGCCTGTAGAACAATTCACGTACCTAGGTAGTAATATCTCATCCACAGAGAAAGATGTTAACACACGAATAGCAAAGGCATGGTCGGCCACAAACAAATTGTCAGTCATATGGAGGTCGATCTCCCTGACAAGCTGAAGCGACAGTTCTTCCAGGCTGTGGTTATATCGGTGCTGCTATATGGCTGCACCACTTGGACCCTAACGAAGCGTCTTGAAAATAAGCTAGATGGAAGCTGCACAAGAATGCTACGTGCAGTCTTGAACAAATCGTGGAAGCAGCACCCCACGAAGAGACAGCTGTACGGACACCTGCCCCCCCTCTCTCAAAACTATCCGAGTGAGACGGACAAGGCATGCAGGACACTGCTGGAGAAGCAAGGACGAACTCATAAGCGACGTTCTCCTGTGGAAGCCAACACATGGACATGCAAGTGTGGGGCGCCCAGCAAGAACCTACATTGACCAGCTATGCGAGGATGCTATATGCTCAGCAGAGGACCTCCCAGGTGCAATGAGTGATAGGGAGGGTTGGCGAGAGATTGTCATGGATATCCGTGCTGCAAGCGCGACATGATATATATATATATATATATATATATATATATATATATTTATATATTATATATATATAAACAAACAAAACAGTGAATAAATTGAATAAAAAAATCTATATTACTGTAACATATATATATATATATATATATATATATATATATATATATATATATATATATATAAACAAAACAAAAAAAAAAAAAAAGCAAATAAAAAATCTCTGTATATATGATATATATTTATATATCTATGTATATATATATATACATATGAATATATATATGTGTGTGTGTGTACTAAGACAACATTCATTGATTAGTATGATTAGAAACAATTGACAATGAATCCTTTGTTTTGTCTCCAATTTTTATTTTTATGTTTACATACAAGAGAACATATGTTTGAGTCCAATAAAAGTAAATATTAAAAAAATGGTCACATCCAAAATTTTTCTTGATTTTGATCATGGCCAGAAGAATTGTAGTTGAAAAAACATATTTCAGAAATGTCTTATCTATAGCCTTTAATCAAACATGTATTATTGAAGGATTATTGTCTAAACATTCACAGATACATACACTTATGTACACATACATTTTTGAGAATTTTGCATCATTTCATCGGGCAAAATTGTGATGATATAAGAAATAGTGTATTTGAATGTTTCTCAATATCTTAATTTTTATAGTCACAATGATTTGGCTATTGAACTCAAGCCTTTGATTCAAAGAGGCTATTCCCCCAGACAATACAATGGGCAGGGCTGGGTTTATTGCCCAGTGCCTGAGGCGCCCCCTCTAGGGGGAATGCTGAGGGGATCGATGCATTTTTTGTGCCTGAAACATTGACTATAACAACCAAGATGAGGATACTAGTCTGAATAGATCAGTGTATAATAATGATAATTCTTCATTTATGAAATAGCTGAAAATTGTGACTATAACAACCAAGATGAGGATACTAGTCTGAATAGATCAGTGTATAATAATGATAATTCTTCATTCTGAAATAGCTGAAACATTGTGACTATAACAACCAAGATGAGGATATAGTCTAAATAGATCAGTGTATATAATAATTCTTCATCTCTGAAATAGCTGAAATATTGTGACTATAACAACCAGATGAGGATACTAGTCTAAATAGATCAGTGTATAATAATGATAATTCCTCATCTCTGAAATAGCTGAAACATTGTGACTATAACAACCAAGATGAGGATACTAGTCTAAATAGATCAGTGTATAATAATGATAATTCCTCATCTCTGAAATAGCTGAAACATTGTGACTATAACAACCAAGATAAGGATACTAGTCTAAATAGATCAGTGTATAATAATGATAATTCCTCATCTCTGAAATAGCTGAAACATTGTGACTATAACAACCAAGATGAGGATACTAGTATAAATAGATCAGCATATAATAATAGTTTCTCATCTCTGAAATAGCTGAAATATTATGACTATAACACCAAGATGAGGATACTAGTCTGAATAGATCAATATATAGTAATGATAATTTCTCATCTCTGAAATAGCTGAAATATTGGGACTATAAAATCTAGGATGAGGATACTAATCTGAATAGATCAGTATATAATAATGATAATTCTTCATCTCTGAAATAGCTGAAACATTGTGACTATAACAATATAACAACCAAGATGAGGATACTAGTCTGAATAGATCAATGTATAGTAATATAATTCCTCATCTCAGAAACAGTTAAACTGTGAGGATTGTAAAAAGCCTAAGTTTAGAAAGTAGTTTGAATAATACAGTGTATAACATGTTAAATTCACACAGAAAGAAATAGTTAATTATAGTAAGAAGCCAGCAATTGGTTTCATAAAAGCTACAATCCTATTCACCAAATGTACAACACATGGAACGATTTTAATAAACAGAAATACTCACCAAACAACACAATTCTCCATGTGTGCTATTTTTCATTTTTGGCTTTTCTCTGCTATCTACATCGGTTCCATGATAAATAGCCTTCAGGTCAGAGGCTTCGGGAAGGTGAGATTACGAAGTGGCCAAAGTAATTACCGAGGCCAAGCTGAGGTGTTAGTTGTGTCAACACAGATCATGGAGGTTCCTGCACCATCTGAAGGCAACGATAAAGCTTCATCCTCATCTTCTTCCTTCCCTGCCTGAAGATTTCCTGCTTTATCTTATCGTTCTTTCTTATCTTTCTTGCCTCAGTTCATTTCTTTTCCCCTCCAACGACAGACCTCGGACATCACAGGACAGGACAATATCCCTGCTAGTAGTACCCTAATTAAGTAATAAAAGAACACTCCACCTGTCCACCAACTCTTTCCTATTTTCATAGACTGAGTAAAGAAAAACAAAAAACAAAAACAAAAAAAAGATAAGAAAAATAAATATCTCTCTAAAGATGACAAGGAAGAGAAGATGCTATAACTAAAACAATGTTATTCCATCCGTGATGTCTTTCCTTGATGGTGTATTTTGGCTGATAACCCAGCCCCACCCCTTGTTTTGCCCCACACACACCATCTTCCATCCTAATTCTACAGCGGTATTCATGCCTTCTTATTCTACCCATCCTTCCCATCGGTCTCTACACAGCCCATTAACAGTGCAACTGGCATTTAATCTTATTGGTCTGCAGAGAGACAACTCAGTCACTTTCTCTGCCCATGGGCCTAAACAGGGGTTGATGCGGGGAGAGGCAGTTTTCTATGTGTGAGGCTAAATGGATTCAGAAAGTGTTGTGGTGAAAGAGCAAGAGAAACTGTTTTGGTCAATTTTAGGCGAGAAAGCAAAAGTCTTGTGTCAAGTCTCGTATAAAAGTGACAATACCCTGATAAATGAGGCTCTTATACTTAGTGTTAAGTTTTTAATTGAATCAAGATATAAGATATAATAAGATAAAGATATGCCTGCAAGGTAGCAGGGCCAGAGAAATTGCATTCACTGGATATAAGTTAATATATATATATATATATATATATATATATATATATATATATATGTGTGTGTGTGTGTGTGTGGTGTGTGTGTGTGTGTGTAGTTTAATATATATAGAGAGAGAGAGAATGTAAAAGCTTTATCTAATGGGTAATTCTATGTCAAATCATCCCGGCTATGTCACCCACCCGCTTTAATGTTTCTGAAATTTTGTCCAGGTGTGAATTATGTTAATGTGACTGAAGCTACATCAGTTAGAATTTTGCAAATCAGAAATATATGAATTTATATGCTATAAAACAAAACATCCAAACTTTCTCACTCTCTCTCCTTCCCATTCTATTTCTCTATCAAGTTAAGTAGTGACGAATATGTTCAATACTTAATTGGGTGACTACTTAAGCAATGGCAGGTACTAAGCAATCTGAGTCCTTTGCTTATCAAAAATGACTTGATTTGGTATTAAATGACCTGAAAAAGGTTGATATACCATAAAACAAAACAACCAAACAACTATAAAAAAAAAAGATCAAATTTCAAATTAGAATTGAATTGAAATTTCTGGAATTCGTCTCTGAAGATAAAGTTATACTTGAAATCGATAAGACAAAAAAATAACATCTTTTTTTTTTATTTTTTATGTGCATTGTAATTGCTTTCAAATTATTAATATATTATAATATACTTAAAATGCTTCAAGCAAATTACCAATTACTTTTTACAAGATGTATGAGTTTATACAAGGTGTGTTCAAAAGTAATTATTATATCTATCAAGACAGAAATGAAAGATGAAGGAAGTCTTAACTTTCTTAAAAAAGTATTGAGACTGAATCTGTATTTATCAAGATATAGCAACAAATTTTCAGGTTTGATACTGGACCTTGCCAACTTAGCACATAAGTAGCACAGTAAAGGGGGGAGCTGATGGTAGGTTTGGTGCTCTACCTTAGACGCAAAAACAATTTCCCTTTTACTGTAAGGCTGATACCGATAATAGACCACTTAGCCAATTTTACTTTTACTACTGAGTATGAAGTTTTCCTTTTTGGTGGGACTTAGATTATGCTCACTGCGTCTCCTGCAGAGGTGTAAGAAAAATTCACCCAAAAATGGGTGTCCTGGTCATGAAATTAAACTGCATCTGATTGCCATTACTACCAGGTCCACTCTGATAGTAGTATTACCTGAGTGGTAGTCCCTCTTTGGATTCCATCCATGGGTCAAATAGTTATGTTTAAAGATTATTCATATTAAAAAAAACAAAAAAAACAAACTCTTAAGAAACAACAACACCAAAAATGTTGATATGAACATACAATGAATGTGATTCTGCAGCCTCTAAGCATAAAATAACTGCAGGTAGATTGACATGCCCTTAAAATCGATCAAGCATAACTCTTTCTCTTTCTCTTTAGGATTTTATGGCATGTCAACCCTTGTTGGGTTATTTTATGCTGAAGTCGTTTTGTTCTATTCCTTCTTGGTGGTACTGAAAATTCTTTTTTTTTTTTAACTCAATTTTGTTCAAACATTTTTGTTAACCCATTTTCTTCTACTTAACCCATAGATGGGACACTAACAGGCTCAGGGTGGACCTGGGAGTAATTGTGATAAAGGAGTACTCCACATTCCCCAGAGCTCCAGAATTGAAACTTTACCATTAAATGCAGTTTAATGTCATACCCAGGAAACTAAGACCCTCAGTCACCGCCTTCTAGCACATAAATGATAAAAAGAGTTGGGGGTTTGCCATAAAAGCAATAGGGTTGGGATAATCAAATCAAGCTTTCAGTCATAGGTATTGTTACAATTTTATAGGCCATTATGTGGTTCCAAGTCGGACGCTCTAACAACTGAACTAAACCGTCCCTCTCTGATACCATATAACTGTGTAAATTGTTTGTATAGTTACTCTGATCTCTGAGCTGGTAGTACATGTTAGGGTCCCATTTATGGGTTAAATAGATTTTTTAAAAATGTGTTTAAAAAGGAAAATTGAGTTTAAAAAAAAGGAATTTTCAATATCTATCAAGAATGAGTAAAACAAAATATCTTCGGCATAAAATAACCCCAAAAAGTTGACATGCCATACAATCTAACTAACCAACCATCCAATACCTCTAAAAAGGCTTCATATGACCAGTTTCAACACCCTTCCCCTAACTCAAAAACTTCCGGCTATATGCCGAGTCGTGTACACATTCATTGTATTTCACTTCAAGATGTATAAAAATTTTGGATTAAGTGCATGAGTGTGCTCACCTCAAATAACAGCCATCCTTTAGGCTTCAAGCAAGAGCGCTTGTCCAGGGGAGATCCTTTGTGTTAAGCAGAGTGTAGTTTCGATCTACTGGTAAAAAATTCTTTGGTTGTTCCTTGGTGCTCCTCAGTATTGGAAGTGTCTCCAGCAATGATTGCAAATGGATGTCTCTCAGTATCAGTGATTAAGTAGTCAACCAGCCACTCATTCAGGCTGTTGATTGGCTGAGGTTTAAACCATGTGACCTCGCTTAGTCTATAAATTTAAGAGGTGTATTGTAGCACACCTTATTTACAAAAAATTCCAACATGTATGAAGTGTTTACCAAACACAAAAATATTTTAAATGAATATTTGTGAAAATGAACCAAACCTAACTAAACAATACAATGGTTTATTTATGATAAATAAAAAAAACAAAGTTGTTGGGGTGCCCTAAAGTCGTTATCAGCCAGACAGCAAGGGAGTATATCCCCTTTTCACTAGCACTAGACCAAGGGCATTGTTTTTGCATCTAAGGTCGAGCACCAAACCTACCATCAGCTCCTTACTTTACCACACAAATCCCTGTGCTACTTATTCACTGAGTTGTGAAGGCCGGTATGGAACCAGGAACCTACTGGTTCCTAGACAGACGTTCTATTGACTGAGCTAAGCTGGTCGTAATTTTAAAATCTTTTTGTTTTCTTTTTTTAGTTAAATTCCAGTGAACGTTCTCAAAGATCTGTAGAAGAATATAAAGTCCTTTGAAAAGTATTTTGCTATTTGCAAAATGAGGTATCATTATTCATCTTCCTTTTACCTTCCCCTATCATGGAACGACTTAAAACGAATCAATTCTGTGATTATTAAGTTGTAAATTTGTCATTCAATTTCTGTCCAATAAAGATCATAAACAAATTCTGGATTTTGTGACACTGAAAATAGATTTTATAGGAAAGAAGATCAATCTTAATATTATTGAAAAACTAAATTTGATCTTTTATTTTATTATGTCTCATAACAGGAAAATGACAGTTTAATGATATTATTATGATCTTATAGATCTAATATAACGGACTATTTTTATTATGATCATCTAATAGATATAATATTGGGGGGGGGGACACTTTTTATTATAATGATATGATAGATCTAATATAGGGGAGACCATTTTGATTCATATTTAGGTACTAGATTGAGCTCCCATTTTATGTCCTGTTGACTGAACCCATTCAAGGTTGACAATGAAGGTAACAGCTTTTTACTTCTACTGCCTACATGTTCTCTTATCTATTAGGTACTATTAGATTGAGACTCCATTTCATGTACTGAACCCAGTTAAGGTTGGCTCTGAGGGTTGCAGCTGGAATGATAGTATCAGTTTGTGTCAAAAGTATTGGTCTATCGCTCAAATAGATCTGATTAAAAATTATTTCTATTTGGTAGGACTATGTGTTTAAAAATACTCATAAGAAACAACTGAACAAAAAATTAAAATTAAATGTACAATGAATGCAATAATCTGACTGCTAAGCATAAAATAAAATTATGGAATTTGCAAACTTAGGTGATGTTTCCTTTAGGGTTTTTTTTTTAATATAAAAATGCATTGGTATTATTTCTATTATTCGGACTATTGTCCTCATCTTCATTGTTATCAGATAACAATGAAGATGAGGATGAATAATACAAATAATACTAATTATCAAGCCTCATCTAAAAAATTCAGAGAAATAAAAATAATTTGGAAATGATTTTTACTATAAAAATGGATTAGAAATGAATTTTTACTATAGAAACGCGTTAGAAATTATATTCACTATAAAAATGCATTAGAAATGATTTTTATTATAAAAATGCATGAGAAATTAATTTTACTATAAAATGCATTGGAAATAATTTTTACTTTAAAAATGTATTGAAATGATTTTTACTATAAAAATGGATTCGAAATGAATTTTACTATAGAAACGTGTTAGAAATTGTATTCACTATAAAAATGCATTAGAAATGATTTTTATTATAAAATGCATGAGAAATAATTTTTACTTTAAAAATGTATTAGAAATGATTTTTACTATAAAAACATGTTAGACATAATTTCTACTATAAAAACACGTTTGAAATGACTTTTACTATAAAAATACATTAGAAATGATTTTTACTTTAAAAATCCAGTAGAAATATTTTTTATTATAAAAAAATAGTGGAATTAACACACTTATAAAATAATCCTAGACAGATTGAGATACTTTTAAAATCAATCAATAACATTTCATTTAAAAAATACAAAAAAACAAATAAACAAAATGAATGATGAATGATGAATGACTTTCATGAAAATATATTTAAAATAATGTTCTGACAAACATTTTAAAGTGTTTAAAAAGTATTAACTCTTTTCTGGCTATAAACCAAGTGAAAAGTCATCAAAGTTAAGCCAGATAGACTTTGAGCTAGAAAGAGAAAGATCCACATTATTCGTGAACACCTTTGAAGGGCAAATAATGACTAACTATATTATATATTCCAGTATGCATTCTGCTAACTTCCCATTGGAGGATTAAGGTGCTTTTCCTTGAAAAGCAGCAGCAGCTGTCATACCTCTCAGACCAGAACCAATTTTGTCACTCATCGTTTAAGATGGTGGGTAGGGATCAAGCCTTGGCCCAGGGGAAAAGATGATAATCTTTATCTTTACGCCTTAACAAATTAGATCATCCAGAGACAGTGAGAAGTTGACTTGCATCTATGACAAAGTGTTGACTTGTGTTTTGCTGCTTGACACAAGGCTCAACTTGAATGCCGGCTCAAAGAGA
>CM042162.1:56854975-56982475 GCA_023376005.1 Doryteuthis pealeii
TTTTTCTAATTTAAGTATTTAGTTATAAGAGGAAGTAAAGAATAAAATGACAGTTATTTTATCTTATTAATGGATTTCATTTAAGATTCATTGAAGAGATTTTTGCTTATATTCATTAAAATAAAACCAAACAGTTAGAAATCAATAATACTAAGCACATATTTATTAAATTTGATTTTTTAATATTAATATGCAAATTAGCCTTTCCGTTCACATTGTAAAGCGCTATTTTGTTGTATATATAAATATAATTGTATGTTGTTAGTATGTAGACATAGTTAACAGTATTAATAATGTAAGACAATTTTATTAATAATTGAGGTTTAGATAAAAATAAAATCATGGAGAATGTGATGTCAATAACTAAGAGAACTGTGACTTGAGTAGGAATATAGTTTCGGTTACAGACGGAAAAGCACACAATCTCCATTATAATAAGATTTTTACAGTTGACTTTATTGTTATCTGTAAAGATCTTCCATTGGGATGTGAGTTTGTCTGTCTGGATCATGATATAAGGAAAACAACAAGAAGACTTGAATATCTACACTTGAAAATTGTAAAGAATAAATATTTTGTGGTGTTTAACAAAACCTGCTTAAATATATATATATATGGGAGTAAATATGGAAATAAATCCGACAATATTAAGAAATTTGAAAAAACAAATGTTCCAAATATATATATATATGTGTGTGTGTGTGTATATATATGTATGTATTCCAAAATAAACACTTCGTTTTTCAAATTTCTTAATATTGTCGGATGTATTTCCATATTTACTCCCATATATATATATATATATATATATATATATATATATAAGTGCTTAATTGGAGTCGTACCTAATTTTTGAAAATTAATTAATTAATAATGAATTAGGCGGGAATACCTATTAAATGTATGGCTAAACAAATCGAGAAAAATCAATCTCTGTATGTACATTTCGGCCTATTAGCCTCATCAGCAGAGCTATAGATCGGAAGACCGCCCTAAACAAATCATAAAATCTAAGAAGTCCGTTTAGTGTAGAGGTTATGGGATCGGCCTGTCAGCTTGGCAGTCCGGTTTCAAATCACGCACAGGGCGGTCTTCCGATCTATAGCTCTGCTGATGAGGCCTAATAGGCCGAAATGTACATACAGAGATTGATTTTTCTCGATTTGTTTAGCCATACATTTAATAGGTATTCCCGCCTAATTCATTATTAATTAATTAATTTTCAAAAATTAGGTACGACTCCAATTAAGCACTTATTCTCCCAAAAATTATCGGCAAAAAGCCATTCAAAACAAACCGTGTTTACAATATATATATATATATATATATAGATATATATATATATATATAAGTATATTTTGGCAGCATTTTTTCCTTTATACATGTTTGTTTGAATGTGACAGACATTTCATGTCTGATGAGTTTCTTTTTGATCTTTTTCAATTATCTGACCAGCTTTAGGTGTAGAGTAAATTCTCCTTCCCCATTCCTCATAACATTTCTTATTTCTCTGTGAGTCCCTCCTCCTACCACTACTCTGTTTGTTTAAAAAGAACCATGAAAACATATCACTACTCTACACCTAATGATGGCACTAAGTAGTGCTGAAAGAAAAAACTTAACAAACCATCATTCCATAATAAATTTATTTTGACCAGAAACTCAAAAGGCTTTTAAAAATTTTTAAAGAAATTTCTAAAATTCCTTAAGTGTCAAATCTCTTCAGGATAGACATTACAAAATAAAGTGATTAACCTAAAGAAAATTTCACCAGAAAATTCATCAAATATACTTTTTACTTTAACTTGAAGTTAAAAAAACCCCTTTTAAATCATTTAAAAATTTTTTTTTCAAAAAAAGTTTTTTCTTTCTTTGAAGATTATATATAAATGCAACGCTCTTCTAAGGAATGGAGCACTCTGTGACGGCCTTTACACACAAAGCGATGTGTGTATTAAAACAGTTAAAATCCCCTTCCCATTCTGTAAGTGAAGACAGTCTAATGGTTAAGGTGCCAGACTGACACCCAACCGATCAGATTTCAATTCCGGCTGTAGGTAGCTTACAAAATGTTCTAGCCACACTGAAGAGACTTGATAAGTCGAAACACGTGTCTGTGGATGACCCTATATATATATAGATATATATAATATATATATATATGAGTAAGGTTTGGAATTAAATATGAGAGCATGAGAAGACTGTTTGGAAAATATGATTCCCATGTAAGAACTTATTTATTTTGATTATTATTTTTTTTCATTTTTTTGTTGTTTATGTCACTTAGTATCCCAGATTTCTTGAGTATTAATTTGGTTTGTACAGGGGATATGTTGTAGAAAGTTGATGGAAGTAGTTTCATGGTTGAATGCATCTTCTCCAGAAAGGAATCTTTTTTATTCCACTTCTTTCTTATTAGAGACAAGATACTTAAGTGAAACTTGTAGTCATCAGTGTTCCAGCATGTTGTTCATTTTTAAATAAATCATTTTTATGTTTGTCACTTCTGAATCTGATAAACTCTTTTTGAATTTGTAAAACATGCAGATTTTCAATTTGGTCTTATGTAAACTAATATTTGTATCCAATCAATTATATATATATATATATATATATATATATATATATATTTGTATATGTATAAGTATTAACTTACCGGTTATTATGAACGATCGTTGGAAGCGCACAATATCCAGAGGTTAAGGTTGAGAAAAAACAAATACAAAGTGCTCAATACAATGTAGAGCATAAATTTATTTAAGAATGGAAATGAGTAACCTACTCGAGTTTCATCGATAGATTCTTCAGGGTTACTTTTAAATTAATCGAGTTTACGATTAATCTTTGGTGTTATAAACATGCCCGTTGGAATGGGACTTAAATTTAGTAGAGGAACGCTTAAGTCCCATTCCAACGGGCATGTTTATAACACCAAAGATTAATCGTAAACTCGATTAATTTAAAAGTAACCCTGAAGAATCTATCGATGAAACTCGAGTAGGTTACTCATTTCCATTCTTAAATAAATATATATATATATATATATATATATATAAAGATAAATCTAATGAGTCAGACAAACCTCCTAAAAGTTTCGCTTAATGCTCTTCAGGGCTAAGATCTGACTAAAGAGACTAGGAGCAAACGCATTAAATATAGTATTTACCACTGTGATTCAAATAAATCACTTAAATTAGCATAAAGTAAAACGACTAATAGAAAAACAACAAAAACAAAGAACACTATTAAATCAATATTTTATTATATATATTTAAATTAATTTTTTATTTTTTTTATTTAAAAAAAATTATTATTTCATTTTTTTATTTTTAAGTAAATTTAAAATCTACTACATTTGTTCTAATAAATACCCTAAATAACTTTTTATTTTTTTTATTTAAAAAAAATTATCTTTTTATTTTTAAATAAATTTAAAATCTACTACATTTGTTCTAATAAATACCCTAAATAACTTTTTATTTTTTTTATTTAAAAAAAATTATTTTTTTATTTTTAAGTAAATTTAAAATCTACTACATTTGTTCTAATAAATACCCTAAATAACTTTTTATTTTTTTTATTTAAAAAAATTATTTTTTTATTTTTAAGTAAATCTAAAATCTACTACATTTGTTCTAATAAATACCCTAAATAACGCTAATTATCACATATACAATAAAAGCACCCTGTTGTCATCTCAATCCCCCCAATATATATATATATATATATATATGTATATTGTTGAACTCAATGGACAATTCTTGTCTGACAAGTTTCTTTTCAATCCTTTCTAATTGTCTGGCCATCTTTTTAATATCAGGATGGAATTGGTGTATGAATCAACCAAATGTTCTAACATGAGTACTTTCTGCACTACTTAGTGCCATCATCATGTGTGGAATTGGTGAGATGTTTCCATTGTTCCTTTTCAAACAATGTCGTGGCACTAAGTAATGCAGAAAGTATTTGTGTTAGAACCTTTAGTAGATTCATACACCAATTCCACCCTGATATTATCAAAATTATTAAAAAGATAGCCAGACAATTAGAAAGGATTAAAAAAAACTTGTCAGACAAGAATTGTCCGTTGAGTTTAACAAAACATGTTTAAAAGAAAAAAAAATGCTGCCAATATATATATATATGAGGAAGAATGAATAAAGAAAAGAAAGAACAGAATGGATAATAAAAGATGAATTTAATCAATATCACTTACACATGTGTTTTGGTTAGTTCATCTGTTTGAAAATATTCCGCACACAGAGAAGATTCGAACTTCATCAGAGTGAAATTTTATTTTGAATGCAAAAATTTGTTGGGGAAAAACAGAGAATTTTTAGAAATGTTCGAAGAGAATTAAAAAAAAAAAAATCACTTTTGGAACGCTGAAATAGACCATTAGAATTTGGATATTTGATTTTTCTAGGGGTTATGGTATATATATATATACCAACCCCTCCCCACAGGTAGGATGTGACACAAGGTCAATTTCTCAACTGAAGTTGTAACAGATTTTGAATTCAGAGTTTTCCTTCTCCTAGACTGGTTGCCTAACCAGGGTTAAAGAGCCCAGTCTACCCTACTATTTACCCATAAGTGGAGGAAGAATACTTATAGTGTATACCTTCCAAGCCGTCTCATGCAGGATTTGAACTCATCTCACAATGTCCATTTCTTACAACGATAATCATTGCACCATACGCCTGTATACAACCATATACATACACACACACGCACACACAAAAAGTAAACATAGGCACATATACGTAGGCACACTCATACACACACCCAAAAAGTATAAATTTAAGTAGGAAAACATAGAATGTCTTCAGAACAAAAAACAAATTACAAACAAACACACCTGATATATCAAACGAACATCTGATGAATTTATCAAGACAACCCAAATAAAAAAGTAACGAAAAAAGTTATAAAAAAAGTTATAAAAATTCAGCTAATGACTTTATTAGTAAACCATCCAAAAAACAAAAACACCTGTTTAAAAGACTAATGTTAAAAATGAAATTCCATTCCACTCTCACAAAAACAGGAAGAGGAGGTGAAATACTCATGTGTATGTATATATATACACATGCATGTAAAAATTCATTTTCATATTATCAATCAAAGAAGAAGATACCAGAAGATCTGAAACACGTGTTGCATATGTAAAACAAAAAGAATTAAAAAATTTTTTCTGAGAACAAAATACATTTTGCGGACCTTCCTTTTTTTTATAAAATATTGAATTTTCTCCCGTTGGAACCAGAACAACATTTTATATATATATATATATATATATATATATATATATATATATATACATATATATATATATATATATATATATGTTGAAATGAAAAATAAAGGAAAGAAAATGTTGAATGGATAAAATAGGATTTATTTTATTTTATTTTATTAGACTGTCATGTGTTTCGGCCAGGAGTTTATCCATGTACACATGTATTCAATCTATTATTATTTTAAACATAAAATAAAATAACAATAACAATAATAGAAAAACTAGAAACATTTTTTTAATATATAATATATATATATTTATGAATAACTGCCTTCGTCAGAGTAAATCCTTGCTGTTTTAAATCAAATTGGTCAATATATATATATATATAGAGAGAGAGAGAGAAGAGAGAGAGAGAGAGAGAGAGAGAGAGAGAGAGAGAGAGAGAGAGAGAGAGAGAGAGTACTTATATATATCATGCATACTAGCAAAAATATGTGCTCTCCAGATGCAAGTATTTAAATTTTAATGTAATAAAATATCATATTAAATTAGAAAAACTAATGAAACTTAATAAGGATGCATATGATTTTATTTTATTTTAATTAATATCTATATAAACTTATACATGTCTATACAGTATACATTAATATGTCTGTGAATAAAACAAGGATTATCCTTTAAAAAGTAAATCAACAATTTTCATCACCGTTATTCAAAGTTTCATGCATATGAATCTGTGATCATCAGACAGTATATAACAATATATATATAATATATATATATATATGACGAGGAAGTATCTATACTAGCATAAATATGCAAACTCTGGGTGCAATTATTTAAGTTTTAATGTAATAAAATATTGATTATTTCATTATTTTATTTCAATTGATTTCTAAGGATGATGATTTCTTCATCTCAATTCTGTCTTAGATGGCTGATGAGAATGATCTTAGCTCTGAAATTGTGGCTACAGTGTGGACATGTAGTTCCTCAAAGAAGTGGTGATCGAGATTGATGTCTTTGCTCCTTCAATATTTGTTGCCTTTCCTCAAGTTCTGTACTTTGTTTGCATTCAAAAGTACAAGTGCCATTCCAGATATTGGTTCTCCAGCATGTTCTGTCTTTCACTGTTGTCTCCCAGGTTTTGACATCGATTTCACATTTCTTAGGATTTTCTTTCAAGACATCCTTAAAATGCTTCTAGGGTACACCTCTAGTCCATTTTCCTTCTTTCAATTAGGAGCAGAAGATCTGTTTCAAGACATTCATACCAAGTGGCCACTCCATCTCAATTGGATTTTGTTGATAGAGGACTCAATGCTAGGAAAAAAAAAGAAATCATATCATATCAAATTAGAAATACTAATGAAACTAAACAAGAACACATATAAAAAGATTACACTTATTTTAATTTTATTTCAATTGATTTCTATATAAGATTATATATAGAATTGTTTTTATTATATTTGGGAATAAAACAACAATAACCTCAAGTGATTATTTATTAAACCTGTTTTTTTTTAAACCCAGAAGGCACATCATCCACACTAAAAATAATATCCCTGATCTAGTACTAGAATAAAGGGGATAGACTCCCTCACTACTGGCTGTTACCAACAATAGGCCTAGCCCACCAACTTTATATATATATATATAATGAGGAAAAGTTGAGGAAAAGTGAATAACAAACACAAACAATTTGTTATTCACTTTGTTCTTAACTTTCACTCACATTTGTAGGATTTTTCCAAATCTTTTTTTCTTCATATATATATATATATATAATATATATTATGTGTGCTTGTACATATACATATATATATAGGCATACATACATACACACATATATATATATATATATATATATATATATATATATATATATACTGTATTATTTTTATATATCAATATGTATATATTTATTCCTGTTAGCATATATATATATAATATATATATATATATATATATATATATATATATATATATATCAAAATTTGACCCAAAAAGCATGTCTAGCCTCAGTCATAATCTGATGAAAGCTTAGTTGGCTGCACAGCTGTTGTTTTTTATTTTGCTTTTTGCTGCAGCATATGTATATGGTATTATATTATTACAGACATATACATAATATATATGTATATATATATATATATATATATATATATATATATATATATATATATATGTATATATATATTATGTATACATTATTACTTTTATAATATATTTTAAAAACATATATCATAATATAAATATTACAGACTTTGTACATGAACTGATCTGTAAGATCTCCTATTTTTTCACTTTTATAGAAATAAAATAGACTGGGTTGGTTGGTCTGTTGTTTATTTAGTTTTATGGCATATCAAACCTTGTTGGATTAATTAATGCCCAAGTCTGTCTTTTCTTTTCAATCAATTGTATGGCTTTGACTAACTATTCGTATTTAATAATGATAATTATTGGTTTGAAAAAAGTTATAATTTCAAGTATTCCTGTCTAATACTAATAATTTGCATACAGTTATATTTCTATATAATATTGATATGATCAATACCAATAGTGTCATACTCAGAACATTGGGGTTCTTACCAATCTATAAGGGATGTATATATATATATATATATATATATATATATATATATATATATAATACCAATCTATAAGGGATGTAAGTCAGAATACTGTTAGCTACACCAACAGGGCAACAGAACATGAGGTTGCTGGAAGTTTCTCGTGATTTTCTATGTGATTTTCAAACCAAGTTTTTTTTAAATTGCATAGGCAAGAAACTGTCTGTAACCAGGCATTGTTGAATATGTCCACACTACCCTGATATATATATATATATATATATATATATATATATATATATATTAAAAACTTATATAAATTATAAAATATATATATATATATATATATTATATATATTATATATATATATATATATAGAGAGTTTTATAATTTGCTTGAAGCATTGTGTATATATTGGTTTGGAGGTTGATTTTGAAGGCTATCACAATGCAGGTGTTCTTCTGAAAAAGGGATTTTATCTCGAAATATCAAGAATAAATTACAGGTTAACAACAACACCCAATGTTACCTTATTTTTTCTTTACACCTGCATAGTGATAGCCTTCAAAATCAACCTCCAAACCAATATATATATATATATATATATATATTATATATATATATATATTAAAAAAGAAGTTTTGCAAAAAGGATTATGTTTTTTTTTAAAATTTTATTAACTTACATATGTGACACGTGTTTCAGATCTGTTATCTTCTTTAGGCATTGAATTATTATTTGGGCAGAATATGTCTGATAGGTTGATATATATATATATACATATATATATAGAGAGAGAAATATAGATAGATAGATGGATGGATAGTTATGAACAGACTGAAATAGATAGTTGGATAGGTAGATATGAGCAAACTGAAATAGATAGACAGACAGATAGAAAGATAGATAGATAGATATGGACAGACTGAAAAATAGATAGGTAGATAGATAGATAAGAAAGATAGATATGGAGAAACTGAGATTGATAGGTAGGTAGATATTGACAGACAAACAGATAGATTGATAGATAGATAGATATGGAATGATTGATATTGATAGATACAATGTTTAATGTATTGGATTTTTGCTAATTTTGAATGCTGATTTTCAGAGCTGACAGAATAAGATGTTTATGAACATTCATGAATCTTGAGCAAGTTTTTTTCTTTCATGTGGCCAATCTGTTTACACCTTTGTAAAATTGATGTATCTATTTACCCAACCTCTCCATCAGAAGCAGGATGTGACACAAGGTTAATTTTCAAGGGAAGTACTGCTAGTACTACTAGTAAAATGCTTATTTTTCGGGGTGGGATCTGGTGGCTTCAGCCACTGGACAAGTGTTAAACTAACAGCATGATCCCAGGGTGCCATATGCCCAGGCACCTGCCCTCTTGATTTAAAGGGGCAGGGCTGGGTTTATTGCCCAGTGCCTGAGGCGCCCCCACCCTTGAAGGAGAATGCCGAGGGGGTCCACACATTTTTTGTGCCTGCCATCCCATGAGCTTCGGTTCGTGGGTGGTTCCTACATTGATAGGACCTTGTGTCTGAATGTGTGGTAAATACCACTACTAGTTTGAATTCAGAATTTTCCTTCTCCTAGACTGGCTGCCTTACCAAGGCTATAAAATCCAGTCTGTCCTATTATTTAACCATCACTGGAGAGAGAACATGGATTCATGCCTTTCCCTGGGGCATTAGCATGAAGTGACATGCAAACAGTCTCAACCATGATTTAAACTTGCCGATATGCAAAATTCAGTTTACAGTAATCATTTTCCACAATGAAATTATATGAAACTTTTCAATAAAATATGAAGTTAATTGGGGGAAAGATTATAGTCAGAGATTATGCAGAGTGTTCAGCTGCTGCTGATTTGGATAAAAAGAAAGTAGGCCAAAACCAATTCCATTTCCTATTGTGATAACCGTTATGCCTAGAGCACCTCCTATTATAGAATTCATGTAGACTCTTTTTAAAAGGCATGTTTGGAAAAAAAAATGAATGGAACAATTGACTGTGCAGTCTACTTCCAGCTGTTGTAAAATCCTTTGAACATAATTGACATTTGGCAGGCCGCAAGAACTATACGAATCCAGCAGAGTCTTTAAAACACATTTAATATCTTTTATATATTTTTCTTGGAGGGAAAAAAAAAGGCCTTGAAAATTACTTAAGACATTTTCAAATAAATCCTCTCTGACAATATTATCGCCATGATAGCAGCTGCTAGGTATATTTTGCTGGTAAAGAGTCACTTTATCCAAAAAAGAAATGAAATAAGAAAAATAAAAAAATAAAAACGGAAAGGAGTTACGTTAAAAGATGTTGAACTAAATTATTATCAGATGCATGATTTTTTTTCTTTCTTTTAAATTAACTAACAATGGTTTTATTTATGTGTAAAATAAAATAAGTTCTGGTTTGGTTGGTTTGTTTTATGGCGTATCAACCTCAGTGGGTCATTTAATGCTGATTAAGTTTTGAAATAAATCTATTCTTAATGGATACTCATTTTTTTTAATAAGCACATTTTTCTATTTAATCCATAGATGGGACCCCAACAGGTACTACCTCCAGGTCAGAGTGGACCAAGGAGCAATGGTGATGAAGGGGTGCTCCATATTCCCTAGATCTAGAACTGGAACCTTACCATCAGATAGAGTTTAACGTCATTCCCAGGATATGAAGACCCTCAGTCACCGCCTTCTAGTACATATATGATAGAAAGGGTTGGGGCTTGCCATGAGGGCAATAGTGTTGGGGCAATCATATAGGTGCTAGGGCTTGACCGCCCATCTAGCCTAAGGGTCTAAGTGGAGTGTTGCATGTAATTGACTGCTCATCCACCTGGATTCCATCCTTAAGCATCACTGGTCACCAACCATGGACAACAGGTGGCTCCATTGGGACAAGGCAAATAAAATAAGCCTCCGAGATTCAAAAGTCTCTGTTGGTGAGGTTTAGAATATGCTGACTGTATTCCATGCAGAGGGATAAGACCCATCCAAAAGTCTTTTGTGGAAAAATGTTTTCAGAAAGTTTTTTTTTAAAGTTTTCAATGTAGTTGATAAGCCACAAAAGAAGGGATGGAACTGGTGAAGTATGAGACTAAACTGTATCTAATGTTAAGGCTACAGTTTTGGAAATCTGCAGTGTATATAGTTGACTTAATGATTTAAAATATTTAACACATTTTTATACAAAATCGTTAATAGAATTTAGTTTTTTTCTAATCTTTAAGACAGCTGAATCAAGTCACTTATGAGTTTGTCATTACTTCTCCAGTAGTATCCAGCATGTCTTGGTCATCTTACTTGTCTCACGTTACTATAACAATGGAATATCTAAATGATTAAATATTAAAATGTTAGTTTGTATATTCAAGTCTTTCATTTGCACAATTCCCACTGGATCCCCATTCCTACCTAATGATGTCTATGTTTAGTAGTTGATTGAATATAGATGCAAAACTCATATAATTTGTCATTTAGTATATGTGTGTGTGTGTGCGCATATGTGTATAAATTAGTGCATGTCTATCTATGTGTTAGAAATAGGTAGGCATATATATATATATATATATATATATATATATATATATATATATTATATATATATATAAGTAAAGAAATAACAAAAGACTTAGAGATTTAGCATTATAGTCTATTTCAGGGAGCTTAGACAAATTGTCTAACTCTCCCGACTCATCAGATGGAATCTCTAAGTCTTTGTTATTTCTTTACTTTTATATTTGCTCTGTGACTCTAACATTAAGAGCACACATTGAGCTCTCAAACTTTTAAAAATAAAACTCTTGTGTCGTAAGGAAGATTTCTTCTCTGGACTTTTGGATTATATATATATATATATATATATATATATATATATATATAAAGCAATCTACGCGCGTTTTGGGGTTTACCCCTCATCAGTGCAGCTATATATTTTTAGCTATACTTTCGCTTGTCAATTCTCTTACCGATGGTAATAGAAGGCAGAATATCGCTATTTCCTATATACAGTGATAAGTATGCATCATGCATCCCGGATGCACAAAAATCTAAAAGAATGCATTAAGATTGTTTCCATGTGTCCCAGTGTTTTTCTTTTTTCTTCCCTCACCATTTCAAGCTAAGTGTAAATACATTTCAATATTTCTTAGAAACGAATTTCACAGGATAGTTTACAAGGTAGGAGTTAGATGGCTTTAGTTGGGACCCATAAAATTTCCTGGGGACTCATTCAAAACAAATATGTGCATCCCAGGGTGCACTAAATCAAAAAGCTATCAGCATCACTGTATATATAAAGTGAGAGAAAGACAATGTTCTTGAAAAGTGTGACTGCTATTTTTTACATTAAAGTGTTTAATTAATATACATCTATCTTATTTTGTTTATATCTATCTATCTATTTATTAATTCATGTGTAAAGGAGAGAGTGAAAGAGACAGAGAGAGAGAGAGAGAGAGAGAGAGAGAGAGAGAGAGAGAGAGAAAGTGAGACAGAGACAGAGATAAGATATCAATCAATGAAACAACCTTTGTCTCCAAACGTGTACCTGTTATCTTCTAGATTACCTGTAATTCCCTAAGAAATGCTGGGAGCTATCTGATCCTTTCCCATTCTAATATCTTAAAACAGATAAACATAAGAAATAAAGATTCTGATGTTACCAATTCTTCCAGGCACCAAAAGTAAATCCCATATTATTCCTGAGAGCCTTTTTTGGAGAAGAGGATACACACTTCTTCAAATTAGCCCCCCTACTTATATAACAAAAGTATATGCATTATAGACTGTGAATATATATCTGAATATATGCCAAATATGAACCAGGTATATTTTCATCATTACCATTAATCTAAGGAACTCCAGTAATACCTCTTGACATCACTAGACTTTGTTTGGTTCCATCATTGTATGGGAATATCAAATGCTGATAAACTCTATAAAATAGGATCATGTTTGCATTATGGGATATATACTATTATGCCCCACAAGGAAGCTCTGTGCTTTGTTGAACAAATATTGGAAGCAGCTGTATGGCCACTTACCTCCTATCACCTAAACCATCCAAGTAAGATGACCAAGACATGCTGAGTACTGCTGGAGAAGTAAGGACGAACTCATAAGTGACTTGATCAATTTCTTAATCAGAGTTTAAAAAGTTTGAATTCAAACTTTTTGTTCTCCTAAACTGGTTGCCTAACTGAGGTTAAAGAGCCCAGTCCACTCTACTATTTACCCATATCTGAAGTGAGAATAATTTGATGCATACTTTTCCTAAGGGTATTAGCACTATGTGAAATGCAAACAGCCTCATCCAGGAATTGGACTAGGATTATATATATATATATGCTCCAATAAATTTGATAGAGCACTCTAATTGGTAATTTAAATTAACTCTCACTATTAAGCATATAAGCAATGATCAAATGATCAATAAGATCAATGATCAAATGATCAATGATCAAAGAACTTTGATCTCTCAGTGATTGTAAAATACATAAACAAACCTATGTACTTAATAGTTTAAAAACGTCAGTTCCTGCTACGGCTGACAGTGGACGAGGGATAAGATATCGGGCTACCATACGGTCAGTCTGAGTTAGACCCTAGCCAAAGATAGTTGTGTTTAGCCACACTGAAGAGGCGTGAAACACATGTCTGTGGATGACTTATTATATATATATATATATATATATATATATATATGTGTGTGTGTGTGTGTGTGTGTGTGTGTATAAACAAAAGGGTATGAAAAACACACTTTGTTGTTAAAATGAATATATTTTTATATCTTTTTAATTGCTGATATTGACAATATTTTGATTTATAAAAGAATCATCATCAGAGCATAATGATAATTAGCTTCGTTTTTAGATGTAAATGTTTTTAATCTAATATATATATATATATATAAATGTTTTTTAATCTAATATATTATATATATTATGTGGATCGGCCCAGTCAGTCAGACCATTGCCAATAAGATCTCTACCTCGGTTACGTGTTGCTACAATTCAGTAAAAGTACGACCTATAATTACCACCCAACCTGCATTTCGGTCTTTCCACAAAGAAGTACTCCCAATCTTCCATCAAAGTAACATAATTTATAAGTTTAAATGCCAATGTAATTTGGTATACATTGGGCGTACATCCCAAAGACTCGAAATTAGAATGAAATTAGAATGAAGCAGCACGTCACTTTTTTTTGTCCCCCCCCACTCTCTGGTTTACCCCATTTGTTCTTAACAAATTCTTTACATTTCTGACTTTTAATTGTCAACCGGTGTAAATACTTGAAAAAGTACCGGTCGAAAAGGCCTTCGTATCCCCTTTTATTTTATATTTTATTTCATAATAAAATATCACCTCCCCATTTTACTTTTACTTTTAGTAGTTTACACACACACACACACACATATATATATATATATATATATATATATATACTAGCAAATATATGCACCCTCCGGGTGCAAGTATTTAAGTTTTAATGTAATAAAATATTGTATTAAATTAGAAAGGCTAATGAAACTAAATAAGAATACAGATAAAAAGATTTGAAACAGAGGGAGTATAATAAAAACATTTGAAACAGAGGGAGTATAATAAAAAATGGAACAACTGAAACTTACTCTTCCATCACTCTCTTCTTTCATTGTTATTTTTTCTAATTTAAGTATTTAGTTAAAAGAGGAAGTAAAGAATAACATGAGAGTTATTTTATCTTGTTAATGGATTTCATTTAGATTCATTGAAGAGATTTTTGCTTATATTCATTAAAATAAAACCAAACAGTTAGAAATCAATAATACTAAGCACATATTTATTAAATTCGATTTTTTTATATTAATATGCAAATTAGCCTTCCCGTTCACACTGTAGACCGCTATTTTGTTGTATATATAAATATAATTGCATGTTGTCAGTATGTAGACATAGTTAACAGTATTAATAATGTAAGACAATTTTATTAATAATTGAGGTTTAGATAAAAATAAAATCATGGAGAATGTGATGTCAATAACTAAGAGAATTGTGACTTGAGTAGGAATATAGTTTCGGTTACAGACAGAAAACACACAATCTCCATTATAATAAGATATATATATATATATATATATAATATATATATATATATATGTGTGTGTGTGTCTTTTCCATATTTGTACTGAGTAATCTTCAGAGGTTGCAGTATTACATATGTGTGCATGTATGTACATATACACAAGCTGGTTGCCAGGAAAAGTACAGGTACATGCATAAAGCTTGAAGAGAATATAAAAATTGGAAACATATGTTACGCATCCAATATAATAAATTTCAAAAAACAACATCAAACAACATCATTTTGCAGACTTTATTTTTTGTTATAAAATATTTTTCTCTTGTTGGACAAGACCTACCTATAATATTTTATACATATATATATATATATATATATATATATAATAGGTCGAAATGTACATACAGGGATTGACATTTTCTCGATTTGTTTAGCCTTACATTTGAACATATATGCCCGCCTAAATTCATTAATTATTAACTAATTAATTCTCAAAATTAGGTATGACTTCAATTAAGCACATATCCTCCATATATATATATATATATATATATATATATATATATATATACACTGTAGATGGGGTACCAGGTAAGTTGGTATTAGGATGATTTTAAGCTAGCCCTTTCTTCTAACAGCAGAATGTTAGAGTAGTTCAGGTTCAAGTAGAGAGCTTGATGCTCAATTTAATTGAACAGAGCAATGTAATTGGTAAAGAAAAAAGCTTAAAAATCAGCTATTTTGTGGTTATAGATCTATTTCTGCCCACATGTATCTGAGTATACCTATGAGTTTCTTCAGACCGCTAACTTTATTGAAAATGGTACACAGATAATTCATGATTTATATTTTTTCTGGTGACCCCTGTAAAGATATCAGGTATATGTTTCTGCACATGATTATATATATATATATATATATATATATATATATATATATATATATATATAATTCTGAGCAGAGAAGACATATTCCTATTTTACAGGGAACCATTTTGTTTTGAGGAAGTAAAATATGAAGTGGATTATACTAAATACCTCACTAAATAAAATTACTTTTTTCGGGGGTGGGTGGGGATTTGGGGGTGGGGGGAAGGGAAGTGAAATTGCTTCTAAATTTTGTTTCGTTATCTCTGAGTCACTGTCGACTGGCTAGAAATACAGAATAATTGAAAATCGATCCGAAGATCTCATCTCATTTGCGGTTGCACAACAACAGAGAAGGAATATTTGCTTATTTCCGATTCAAATTTCCATCAATCAATCAAATGATGCTGAATTGTAGGTAGCATCACTCATTTTGTCGACCTCAGATCAGTTCACCTGAACTTTGACCTTTGAGTTCACACCCAATTTTCTACTGACCATTTCCCACCCACCCAAAACACTGCAGTATTTTGTGGTTAGTCCTTGCGAACTGGGTTCTGAATTTTCATCCCCTGCCAGGCCAAAAAAAAAAAAAAAAAATATACATATATATGAATAGAAATAATAAAAAAGTCTTTAGGTGCAATTAGAATGTGTAAGGGAATAAATTCTTGTTGTAACCTTTGCTTGGACAGTCCGCCTTTAATCAGGCCCGGTGGTGGCTGCATTTTCATCATTTCTCAAACAAATGAAAAGGAAGAAGGCAAGTACCCTCTCCACCCCTACCCCCCCCCAAAAAAAAAAATCAATTATATCAGGGCTGCAAAAGATAAAGCTTGTTCTGCCACAAAGATTATATTAATTTCATTAACCTCTCCTAATATGAATTCAAACATAAAAATGATTTTGTATTATTTAGATTTTTCAAACTGTTATCCTCATCTTTATTGTTATATACACATTCTGACCGATGTGCTCTCTGACTGGCATGAAACAATAAAGATGAGAACAAAAGTTTGAAAAATCTAAATAATACAAATTATCAAGTCTCATTTCCAAAATACAGACAGATAATAAATGTATTATTTGAATTTTCAGACTGTTGTCCTCGTCTTTGTTTTTATATACACAATATTTATTTAACACCTGGAGCAACGGATATAAGGGTTGAGTTAATGCAGTTCTAAGTGATAACATTTTGTAGTTTGCAGGTTCAATCCTGACCACAGGTGATAATATCATAGAACACTTAACATAGCTTAATACTTGTCCCCAGTATTTGTATTATTCAGACTATTATCCTCATCTTCATTGTCATCTGTACAATGTTTCAGCCATGTTTCTGTCAGGACTAGGGGAACCTTTTTTTTTTTTTAACTCAGAAACCTTCTTGTCATAATAATTGGAAGCCATCAGGGAACTTTGAACCTAATCCTTTATTCAGTCCACGGGGGTACCCTGTTCTCATTCCGCTAAGGAGTAGTGTTAATCTGTGTTAATTATTATTCTATGTTACTGCTGCCCTGACCAGGATTGAACCTGCAGTCAAAAGATAACTCTCACTTAGAACTGTCTTAACCTAACTCCTTTATCCACTAGGCCATGTGTCCAAGTTTCCCAAGTTCAAAAAGAAGGTTCTTGAGTCGAAATGGTTCCCGAGTCCAAGAAGATTCCCGAGTCTGACAAGAAATACCTGAAGAAGGCCGGAGGGCACATCGGCCAAAACGTTGTACAAATAACAATGAAGATGAGGATAATAGTCTGAATAATACAAATAATACTAATCATCAAGCCTCATCTCAGAAATTCAGAGAAATAGAATGAGAACAGTTTACCCTGGTGGATTAAAGAGTCCAGGTTCAAGTTTCATATAGGCTCTTGATTATGACATGAAGGCTCCCAAGTTTGACAAGAAGCTTCCTGAGTTTCACAAGAAAGTTCCCAAGTTTAACAAGAAACAAGAAGAAGGCCCAAAGGGCATATCGGATGAAATGTTGTGTCTACACCAATAAAGATAAGGACAACAGTCTGAAAAATCTAAGTAATACAAATTATCAAGATTCATCTAAAAATTTAGACAAATAATAAGTGATTTTATATTGTTGCAAAATTTTTCTGTCTTTGATCAGGATGACAAGATTTTCCAAAACCCAGTTCATGGTTATTTATTTACCCAACCCATCCAAAATGTGCCGGATGGGACACAAGGTCAGTTTTTAAATGGCGTAGACTTAGACTTATCCCACTTGAGGTTGGGTTTGAATTCAGAATTTTCCTTCTCTTAGACTGGTTGCCATGCCCAGGTTAAAAAGCCCAGTCTGTTTTACTGATTACCCATAGCTTGAGGAAGAATCATTAGATTCATACATTTCTAGGTGTATCAGTGTTATATGAAATGCAAACAGCCTCATACAGGATTTGAACTAGGGTTCAAGTCGATTTCTTATAATAATAACCATTACATTATGAGTGTCTTTATAAAGGGAGCACAGCTTGTTTAAATTAAGAGTTTACTTACTTCTAGTATCCCCAGTGTTTTGAAGAACTTACTTTTGCGATTACCCTAATAAAAAAAGGTTTTAGGTTTAATGCAGGTGCATGCACAACAAACACAACAGTGTTGCCAATAATCCTGTGACCCAACACTTTGGAGACCTTACTTTTGGGATTACCCTTGTAATGACAAAAGAGAAGCAAAGAACTATGGAAGACGTTGCCCTAGAGGTGGCTTTGTCTTCTGTATATCTCCATGATGGGATTCAAGACAAATGCAGGTTAGTGGGCTATGTGATTATTATTGACTAGATGATTTGGCAATCCCTGTTTGTGGCATGGGACGGTGGCCCAAGAGTAGAGTTTCGGCTTTGCATTCTGTGGTCACAAGTTTGATATCAAGTGGCAGAGATCATGGTATACACTGCTGATGAGACCTAATAAGGCTGAAACAGCTGTCCAGTGTTTTTCATATTGCACATGGTGTTTGCCGAGTTTTTTGGTCATGGTAATTTAATCTAATTAATATGAAAAAGAATTTCAAGATATTAGCCTCTAATTGAACTTGAACACTACTTTCTCAGTATTATTCCATATGATTTACAAAATTCTTTTTTCTCAAACTTGTCAAACTTGTGATTATGTAGTTTTGTTTTTTCTTATTCTAAAATTTGGTCCTGTAAAGACATTTAAGGGACAGTTTAGTTCAGTCAGTAGAGCACCCACTTGGAATAGCAAGGTTCTGAGTTCGATACCAGAACCCACCAACTCAGCGTATGAGTAGCACAGCTTGAGTAATCTGATCTGTGCAGTAAAGTGGGGGAACTGACAGTAGGTGTGGTGCTCCTCCTCAGCAAAAGTTAATCTCCTTGGTCTACCGCTACCGAAACGAGTATAGACTCCCTCGCTGTCTGGCTGATACCGACAATAGGCCACTCCGCCAACTTTACTTTTTACTTTGTATATTTATATCGTCCCTCTGTGAGGGTCAAGTTTTAAGCAGAGGATGTCATGCATGAACTCATTGCTGAATGTGGTGCCAAAAATAGCTCATCTCTGTTAGCATTCTCCTTTTGGGGCACCTCAGATGTCAAGCAATAAAACCAACTATGTTGTTTTCTGCATTTATTTTTTCCTAGCAGCTTGACTGTTTACACGTGATGGTTTGGTTGTTTTATGTTACGGCTTATTAACCCTTTTCAGGTCATTTAATGATGAATCAAGTCACTTGAAAATACAAGGACTAAGGTTACTTATAGTACCTGCTGTTGCTTAATTGGTCATCCAATTAAGTATTGACCAGGCTTATTGCTGCTTAACTTTGGTGATCTAGTGGGACTCGACCGTAATGTGTTGACACGTGAGTTTCATTGTCTACGTAAGATGTAATTGTAATGTAACTGTAAAGGTACTGTCAGGTGTTCATAGCTTCCTTCTTATAAAATTGGAGGTTCGTGGTGTAATGATTTGAGTCATTGGAAATGGACTTGTCGATTCGAGTTCGAGGCTATTTGCATTTTACATAGTACTAATACTCTTGGGAAAGATATGCATCCAACTACTCTCCCTATCCTTCTGTGGAAGCCAGCAAGTGTGGCCGACCAGCAAAGACGTACATTGATCAACTGTGTGCGGATACTGGAAGCTGCGTAGAGGACCTCCCAACAACAGCTGGAGAGAGATTGTCATGGATATCCGTGCTAATAGTGCGACACGATGATGATGATGATGATGATGATGATGATGACTCTCCCCCAGCTTTGGGTAGATAGGGCAGAATGGCTCTTTAATCTTGGCTAGGTAACCAGTCTAGGAGAAGGAAATCTCTGAATTCAAACTTGTTAAACTCTGCATAAGAAATTGACATTGTGTCGCATTCTTCTCGTGCGAATGGGTATCAAGGACCTACATTGACCAACTGAGAAAAGATGCTGGATGCTGTGCAGAGGACCTCCCTGGGAAAATGAATGATAGAAAGGTTGGCGAGAGATTGTCATGGATATCCGTGCTAATTGCGCGACATAATGATGATGATGATGATTATATATATATATATATATATATATATATATATATATATACAGCTGGGTTGGACTATACCACTTCTTGTACTAGGGGTGGTCTGATAGTATTCCAACCCTTGCATATATGTTGAAAAAGTTGAGTAATAACCTGATTTCTTCTCAATTTTATAAATGATTAATGTTGCGGTTCCTGAATTTGAGAAAATAGATATTAATTGCTTCTCTGTGAATATGTAAGTAAAAATTACGTCATGGAATCGTATACAAGAATTACTCATAATTTGTAGTTATGAAACTCATTCCAGTGCTCATGTAATATGACACGTGTTAAACATGATCTTTAATCTACGTATATAATTATGAGTGTGGTAAATTTGAGGAGATGAAATTCAGTGTTGGATATGATGAGAGTACAGTCATATGATGAGAGTAGAAGTCATCTGTCAACACCAACGATAATAAAACAAACAAAGAACAACAGATCAAAAAGAACTTACGTAGCTGCCGACATGCAAATCTGACAATGAAGATTATCTCTTTTAGGGTAAGGATAACCTGGTTGGGGGGTCACTGTGGTGAGACTATTGGCATGTCTCTTGTAGCCGAGTAGAGGAAATACAAATGGCAGTATCGAGAAAGAGAAAGAAAGCTCGGAGATCCTGCAGATGGGGTCAAAGGGAATGCATGTGACACACCACTGGGGCAGGGAGATGGCTACTTGATCCATTAAGCTGGAAAGAGGATGAGCTCCGACTGTGCGTTAGTGAGCAGTAGCAATTACATTGTGAGTCTCAAGTTGAGACGGCCCCAGACTGATCCCTCAATAATGCAATCCATCATAGGCTCAAACATGTCTGCCTCGTACAGGGGCCCTGGGCATGCCAGCGTGTCCCACGTAGTATATCAATGTCAAAACAAATTAAGATTATGCTGATCAAGAAGTTCCTGAAAACTCCGAGATCAATTTATTTCACTTGTCTGAAATTGGGTGTTTGCAGTTTTACATTGGCCTCCTCCTCACAGAATTGTACCAATTCCAGAAACTATCCTTTACCTTCATTAGCATTCCAATTAAACCATAAAAAAAGCAATGGAACCGGTTCTTATTGGCTCTAAGTCCGGGGAAGAAATTCTATTATTATGTCAGACGATCTGTCTCCATGTTGAGAAGTGTTTAATACTGCCACATCTATTGCGGCTCCAAGTTTCATGGATATGCACACAGGTTTGCGGAAAAAGCAGAAAGAAGTGGGAATTAATACTCTGGTCTCAGTCTTTCAATCCAGGGATGTGCAGGAATGCAGATGCTAGTGTTTGCCTGTGTGCCGTATTTTATATTGAAATCGGGAACTTGTTAGAATGGCTATCCGTTGAGCTAACAACCTGGAAATATAATCGTGGCATCATACAAAAATGAATGTCAGACTGAAAGCAATTATATAAGCAATGATTATTACTCATTTCACGTTCATATATATATAGTTATTAAAATGATGAATCTAAAAAATATATAAAAATTGTAGACACCATTATTTAATATTAATTATTGACTCACACACACACACACACACACACACACACACACACACACACACATATATATATATATATATATATATATATATAAAGTAATAGTAAGTAAAGTAGACTGAGTGGACTATTGACGGTGCCAGGTGTCAGTCAGACAGTGAAGGAGTCTACCCCCTTTTAGCTAGCGCTAAACCTAGGATATTGTTTTTGCATCTGGCCTGGTGCACCACACCTACCATTAGCTTCCCACTTTACCACACAGAAGCTGTGTTGGTATATATATATATAATATATATATATATATATATGTATATATATACATTAATATTGGTAATATAGTTTGTTATATTCATACATAAAGAGTATTCAATATCATTGACAGGGCATTTTTATGTCTCTTGGTTTTAAAATTGCAGAGGTGAGAAACTAGCTAATCGCCATTGACTATGTCTTTGGTAATATTAACTTACACACACGTACACACATATGCACACACACAACACACACACACACAACACACATATATATATATATATATATATATATATATATATATATATAATTTTTTTTTAGCTAGCTTTTATAGTTAAAAATAGAAGCATTATTTATAATACGATGTATTTTTTTTCTTTTTTTGAAGGCAAAATAATGCAGATTCATGTTGAAAAACATATTTATTGAAGCATTCTTAATTTTCGGACAATATCCATCTTCAGAGAATTTATTATAGAGTTGAAAATGTTCCATCTGGGTTTTTTAAAATCAACTTGGTTCTAATGACGTTGAGTTGATGGATATATATATATATATATATATATATATATATATATATCATTGCTGACATGTAAATAAACCTCTAACAATTTTTTCTATAAGAATTTAGTAGTTTTCAAAACCAAAGATACCGGGATTTTATTATTTTTAGAGGAACATTATACAATCAAAACATATATTATTAAGTATTATTTATGACTATATATATATATATATATATATATATATATATATATATATATATATATATATATAACAATTATGAATGAAAGATAAACGTTCATAAATTTTTTTCCATAGATTTGTTAATCCCATCAGAGAGTATTTATTCCCTGTCTGTTTTGAGACTGAAAGGCATATGAATGCCAAGGGATTGGTTTCACACACGAATATAACTTTTATGTATGAATGCACATGTTTAACTTACTTTTCAAAAAATTTTGTGGTTTTTATTATATAATAACAAAAACCACAAATTGTTAAGGGGTTGGGTTGGCTCAGTCGGTAGAGCGTTCGGCTAGAAACCACAAGGTTCCTAGTTCGATACCGGTCCTCGCCAACTCAGCGTATGAGTAGCACAGATGAATCCAAAAAATATATCAAAATTGGAGACACCATTATTTAGTGTGGTAAAGTAAGGAGCTGGTGGTAGGTGTGGCGCTCCACCTCAGACCCAAAACAGTCTCCTTAATTTAGCACTATTGAAAAAAGGATAGACTCCCTCGCTGACTGGCTCATACCGGCTTTAGGCGCCCTGACGATTTTCTATATATATATATATATATATATATAATATAACACACCCACACACACACACACACATATATTATATATATATATATATATATATATTATATATATATTATATGTAAGTTAAGAGTAAGGAAATGAATCCGACGGTATAAGTATAAATAATAGGATATGAAAACAGACAATGCTGTTAAAATGAAAATATTTTATATCATATTCATAGCCAATATTGAACAATGAATACGATATAAAATATTTTCATTTTAACAGCATTGTCTGTTTTCATATCCTTTTATCTTATATATATATATATATATAATATATATATATATATATATATTATATAAGTAATAAGTATATATTATATATATAATATATATATGTATATATATATATGTACCTTCCATTATGCAACCATTCAAGAAAGATTAACAAGATGTGCTGGGCACTGCTGGTGAAGTAAGTATGAACTCCTAAGCAACATTATCCTATGGACTCCTATACATGGACATACCAGAGTTAGCTGATCTGCATAATCTTATATAACTAGTTCTATGTGCATACTGGATACTGCAGAGAGGACCTACATAAAACGGAAAATATATATATAATATGTATATATTATTAAATGTCAGATGACAGATTTTTGTACTGTAACATATGCACCCACATGCATATACATACGTGAACACATGTAGTTGTGTGTTGTCTCTGTAGTTGCATGTGTGTGCATGTGTCTATGTGCGTCTGTCGATGTGTGTTATTATGAATGAGTTTGCATATTTGTTTGAATATAAATCGACAAAAACAAATGCAAGAGTATCTTATGCATACAAACTTCAACATATTTATTTTATTTTCATTATTATTTCTTTAACACTGACGGTATGAAAAAAAAACAACAACAACAGTTAATTTATTTTGTAAATAAAGAAATAAATTACGAACAGACATCTGTAGAAAGAAATTGTTAAAAAAAAGACCAAAACTTCCATACTGTCTGAAAATAATCAACCAGTACCGCAATGAATGGCCAAAATAAAGAACACCGAAAGAGTTGAGTAAGTTAATATGTAAAAAAGCTCAATGCACTAAGTAGAGCAAATACTATATATATATATATATATATATATATATAATATTTTTCACCGTAAGTCACTTTTTCCACAAATACCATATATATATATATATGGGAGTAAATATGGAAATTAAATCCGACAATATAAAGAAAATTTGAAAAAACAAGTATTCCGAAATTGGGATGATTTAATAATCGATGTTTAAAACATTTCGGTTACATTGAACCTTCATCAGGATGTCTCTTGGGGTGAAAAAACATCCATCATTTTCTTCACCCCAAGAGACATCCTGATGAAGGTTCAATGTAACCGAAATGTTTTAAACATCGATTATTAAATTCATCCCAATTTCGGAATACTTGTTTTTCAAATTTTCTATATATATATATATATATATATATATATATATATATATATGGTATTACCAAATATATATATATAATATATATATATATATATATTATATATATATGTATTACAATCATATATATATATATATATATATATATGTATTTTGTGGAAAAAGTGACTTACCGGTGAAAATGGTCACAATGGTTAGTTAATGGAAGTTTCACAATGATAAGATAGCGATATAACAAATATAAAGTGCCTAATACGTGAGTAGAGCAAATTTATTATCATAAAGGTACTCAGTAATAATCTACTCGAGTTTCCCCTAAGGATCTTCAGGGTTAAATCCACTGGATTAATCAAGATATTGATTAATTGCAGTCGATTTTTTGTTTATTTTTTTCTTTGTGCAGAATGTGTGTATTTTCCGTTAGAATATTTCGGTAATTAGAGTGGGGGCATGAATGAATTTTAGGTGTTGTGAAATAGAACAATTATCTGTTAAATGGAGGGTTAGACGACGTGACAATGTGGTTGAAGTGAATCCAATGTATGTATTTTAATTTTCTGGCAGACTGCAATCTCCTAGCGGATATTTAAATCTGTATACTACAAAAACTCCAAATACTAGAAGCTCTATACATAAAACAATACAAACCATCCTTAAACAAAATTAATTTCCAATGCAGTACACACATTTTAAAATGCCTATAACACCTTTCTCATCAATTCTTCTCCTTCCAGCCTCCACATTAGTATAACTTTAAAAAACAACAAAAAAAAAACAAAAAACAAACTGAAACATCACCCCTGATGATGGCACTTCGAAGTGCCGAAAGTACTCGGACCTGAACTTTGGTGGACTTATCCACGAATTCCACCCAAATATTAAAAGTTGGCCAGAAAACTCGAAAAATAAAGATAAAATTGTTAACAGGAGAGTCTTTTTTTTAATTCCATAATACATACATATACTTAATATATATATAATATATATATATTATATTATTATTTATATTTTTGCTTGAAGGCATTACAATGCGTTATATCGTAAAAATTCGATAATTTATAGAAATAACCCATGACAAGTGAAATTTCGCAAACGATCCTGCGATGCTAGAACATCGTACAGTCTGTTTCAACTTATTAAGTCTCATAGCGATGCATACTAACGATTTCCCTCCGAGAGAAAATAGAAACCGGTAGTCCAACAGGCAAGTCTGTGCTTTACGCTCGCAAAGTCCGCATCGTCAATCTATTAACTGTCAATGATACAGCATGCTCTTACATATGAGGTACGCGGACCTTGAGTAAATAACACAACGAGACCCATGCCAGTGAAGGATATTTAATATATATATTTATATATATATATATAGAGAGAGAGAGAGAGAAGTTATATAGTATATATATATATATATATATATATATATATATATATATATATAGGAGGAGAGAGTTAGAGAGGATATGCAGAGTAAGCTGAAAAAAAACAACCTCTCTCTCTTTTGATTTTCTCCCCCTTTCCAAAGATTTCCTTCTGACCATTCAAATTTCATCACAAAACGCTATCCCATCCACCTGACTTCATCTCCTAATCCACCCCTTCCATCCACTTTCTCTTCTATAAAAAACTTGCATGATGCTTTAATGATCAAATAAACGACTGATGAAGCCGAGCTTAATGCTTAGCGAAATATATCTCTACATACACTTGTCTGAGTTTTGTTCCTTTGTTCCACATATCTTTTCTACATTCTGTCGGATTTACTCAATCCCCTCATATATATATATATATATATATATATATATATATATATATATATATATATATATATGAAGAAAAGTGGAAGTAAATCCGACAATATGTATTATCATAAAAATTGAGAAAAACACAAGCTTCATTAATGAGTGATGTTTAATAAGCGACGCTGTAGTGTTTCGGTTTGTTTAACAAACCTTCCCAGGGCCTTCGTTGGTTTAAGGAAAAATAAATTATTAATGAAAAGAAAAGTCTGCGAGCCTCTGCTTTTTGTATGTGGCTGCTTTTGTTGATATTCAAATATGAAGAAAGGAAAAACATATTCGTTAATGTAACTTATTTCTCAATTTTTATAATATCACACACCACACACACACACATGCATATATATATATATATATATATATATGTATATCATATATATCTATCTATATATATATATCTGTATATATATATCTGTATTACCCACAATATATATATATATATATATATTTATTAAATTCTTGAAAAAAATTTTCTTCTGACTGTGATGTAAGGCTGAAACTAGTTGAAACATGATTAAAACATAGATAACTGTAAAGATATATTCCCATTCCTCTTGTTACTTTTTGTTCGTCTCTTCACACACACACACACACACACACACATATATATATATATATATCAATAAACAAATGACGTTTGTAGACTTTAACATATACACCTACATGCACGTACCTACTCAAGCATATGCAATTTATGTCCCTGTATTTGTGTACATGTATATGCGTATGTGTATGCGTATATTTGTGTGTTGCTATGAATATGTTTGTAGACAGTAACATATGCACCCAAATGTACGTACCAACCTAGACACAAGGACGTGTGTGTGTGCCTCTGTGATTGTGTGCATGTATGTGTCCTGTATGTGTTTGTATGTGTGTGTGTTGTTAGTAATACGTGTGCATGTATTTTTGGATATAAATGGTCAAGAACGACGTAAGAGAAACCTATTAATTTGACCCCCCCCTCCTCGCACTGTCTCTGCCCGTTCCGATCTGCAAATGGATTTATTGGAAGATTTCGAGAGATTCTTTTGGATCCTGTTCAGCCCATGATGGAAAAGTTTCATTAATAGTGTCACAAAGTTTCTGTCGTAAAAGTTTCCTAATTCTTTTCAAATTCCTCTATTCTATTTTTTTTTTTTTACATTGCTTTTCCGTACATCATAACACAAAGGAACAGAATGTCTACTTTTGTAAGGCCGTAAATCTGATCTGAATGCATACAAAGTGCAAAATAAGTCGATGCACCAACGTATCAGTTTGTATTGGTTCAAACTGGTTCAAAAAGTCACAAGTAAAAGTTGAGTGTTTCATAGTTTTATGTCTTTAATTTATTAATTAATTAACTAAAATCTATCTTATCTTATTTGTCTGAATATATTCTCGGTGCGTATTCTTAGGCTTTTTGCTTTTTAACCCCATCTCATTTGATGGTCGCGCTGAAAAGGAAGAAATTTAGGAACAAAAAAGAAAAGACAAAGACCGAAGGTAGTTGTATGATTTAAACTTTATTTCCGGTCATAGTCGCATGTGGCAAGGGAATATCCCCCTGGCCACTAGTGCGATTAGACACAGTTCAGGCCTAAACTCGAATGGCCAAGATATTCTCTTGGGGGTCGGAAGTCAGTCCTTTTTCTTGCACATGCGCGGAGGGTTTTCCGGGTGAAGCTCATGGGAATTTGTTATTTTTTTTATAAATTCAATTTAATTTAATTTTATTTTAATCCCCACATATGAAAAGGAAGAATGAAAAGTTCCCCTCCATACCAAAAAAAAAAAATCAATTATATCAGGGCTAGACAAAATAAAAATATTTATTTCATTAACCATTACTAATATGAATTCAAACATAAATGATGTTATAATTTGATTTTTCAGACTGTTATCCTCATCTTTATTGTTATATACACAACATTTTGACCGATGTGCTCGCTGACTGGCTCATAAAAATAAAGATGAGAACAACAGTCCAAAAAAGTCTAAATAATTCAAATTATCAAGTCTCATCTTTAAAACTTAGACAAATAATAAATGTATTATTTTGATCTTTCGGACTGTTGTACTCATCTTCCTTGTTACACAGAGTATAGGCGTGTGCTGTAATGGCTAGTCGTAGGAAATGGACTCACCAACCCGTTCAAATCCTGGACAAGGTTGTTTGCATTTCCCAAAGTGCTATTACCCTTGGAATGGTATGCATCAAACTACTCTCCACCGATGTATGGATAAATAGCAGGGCAGACTGGGTTCTTTAACCTTGGTTAAGTAACGAGTCTAGGAGAAGGAAAGTTCTGCATTCAAATCTGTTAAACTCCGCTTAAAAATTGACCTTGTGTCACATCCTACTCGTGTGGAGGGGTTGGTAAATATATATACAGGGTGTCCACAAAGTCTTGAAAAAGTTTGGAAATTGAACATTTGATAACTCTCATTGTACAAATAATAAAATATTTTCGTAAAAACATTAAATTTCAACTCTCAAAGTTTTATCATTTTATAATGGAGATAGTGTGGCTGTCTATCTGTAACCGAAAATACGACACCACGAATGTCTCAAATCCCTTAGTTATTTATGTTATATTCTCAATGGTTTTTAGATAAACACTATTTAATCTTCATTAGCATCTTATTTATTAAAGAGGTCTCTATTAAGGTCTAGCTGAGAGATATTTACCTCAGAACAGCCTATATCATTAATTTGCTTAAAAACTTATGTGTTATACATCTCTAAGAAATAAATGTTTACATAGAATAAGGTTTGAATAATTTGCATTCCAGTTTTAATAAAACCGTGTTTGATAAATAATTACTTGGTTTTATTGATTTATATTATTACTGGAAGTGGCTACCCAGCGTCGCTTGGGTAAAGGGGGTGGTAAAAAAGGTAGTCTCGCAGTTCCATTATTGTTGAATTGCGAGTTGGTTCTTCACAAGCAGTCCAAGCCTTAGTAAAAAAAGACCTTGCGTTGATCCAGACACTGTGAAAAGAAAAATTAAGGTCTCCTATTTAAAAAAAAAATGCTGTTATTGTTTAAATTCTATTTTCTAATTATCTTCATGAATATAAATCAAATCTTCATTATTTTCGCTCAAAAACCAAGATGTAGTGATATTGAATGTGTATATATACTTGTTTTAAGTTTTATTTTCTTAGTTTCCACCGGACATACATACATACAAACTGCCTTTAATTATGTATAGATTGTTTTATTCTCAAACATATCAAAACAATTCTATGTATAATTCTATATTGAAATCAATTAGAATAAAGTAGAAATAAGTGTATTTTTTTTTGTATTCGTATTTAATTTCATTAGTCTTTTTAATTTAATTAATTTAATTAAGTACTTAATTGTATTAAAATTTAAATACTTGTGCCCGGAGAGCGCATTTTTTTGGCTAGTAGATGCAATTTTTGATTATTGTTCTTCAACATGACCACCAGCAGGACTTTATGGACATTTTGTATATACAATATTGGATACATGTTGCAATAGATACAAGGGTTGAGTTTTTACAGTTCTAAATGACAATCATCTGTAGATGGAGGTTCAATCCTAACCACGGGTGATAATAACATAGAATACTTATAGCTTAACACATACACCCAGTCATGGTTAATGGTATAAGATAAATCTATCCTAATGGATTAAATAAAGGGTTCGGTTCGAAGTTCCATGAAGCCTCCTGATTATGACATGAAGGCTTCCAAGTCCGACATGAAGGCTTTTTCAAGTTTGACAAGAAGGTTCCTGCTAGTGAAAAGGGGATAGAATCCCTCGGTGGCTGGCTGATACCAACAATCGGCCACTCCCTCGACTTCACATACTTTTTTTTACACTTTCTTCATGTTTTTCTTCTTCTTCAATCTCTGCTTGTTCTTTTATTTGGCATTCTTCAGTTTCTTCCTATTTTCCTCCATATCCTTAATCCTCCCCTCCTCCTCCTCTCCCCTTCTCCTCCTCCCTCTCCTCTCTCTCCTCCTCCTCCTCCTCCTCCTCCCCTCCTTCTTCTCCTACTCCTTCTTGTCCTCTGTCTTCTTTTTCTTTTACTTCCAGATTTTTCAATGTAATCTTTCTTCTTCTTCTTCTTCTTCTTCTTCTTCTTCTTCTTCTTCTTCTTCTTCTTCTTCTTCTTTCTTCTTCTTCTTTCTTTCTTTCTTTCTTTCTTTCCTGTGTTCTTTTTCTTGTTTCATCGATTGCTTCCACTTCTTTTATCCTACACTCTTCTTTCTTTTTTTCTCTTTCTTTCAGTTCTGTTTTCTTTCCCATTCTTCTTTAATCACTTTTTTCTTTTTTCCTTTCGACTCCTCCTCCTCCTCCTCCTCCTCCTCCTCCTCCTCCTCCTCCTCTTCTTCTTCTTTCTTCTTCTTCTTCTTCTTCTTCTTCTTCTTCTTCATTATTATTATTATTATTATTATTATTATTGATAATAATAATAATACTTTTTATTAAATCTTCATCTTTAATTGATTTTTTAAAAATCCATCTACGTCCCTGTGTATTAACCACTGCCATCTTTAATTCCAATTTGCAAAACAATGTCAGATTATTATTATTATTATTATTATTATTATTATATCATTATTATTATTATCCACATTTTCTTGCTGTTTTATTTTCTTTTTGATTACAATTTTCTTGTTTCCTCCCAAAATTCTTTGATACCCATAAGCGGCCTATGTCCTTTTAGTGTTTATTCCTGGCATTATTATTTTACTTTCGTTTCTTCTTCTTTTCCTTCATCTTTTCTTCTTGAAGCACCGTTTCTCTGAAGTGACAAAGGTTAGACTAAGATAATTCTTAACCCTAAACCTCTCACCCCCAACCCACACATGTTTTCTTAATCAGTCTCCCTAATCTTATAATAAACTCCTTTATCTTTGCTTTTTTTTTCTTTTCTTTTCTTTTTTTCTTTTTTTCTTTTTTCTTTTTTTTTTTAATCCGATAATCAATTGCCAAATCTGAAAACTTCACTGTTTCATTCTCTTTTAAATTATTCCAAATCTTCTTGTCTGATTGCATCCATTGTCCCCGCACAACCTCCCCAATCTCTCCTCCCCCCACCCCATCAGCTAGTAATCCTCGGTAATCATTGGTACTTTATAATCTGACAGACGCCAGGTTGACTTTTTTTTTATTTTCTATTTTTCATTTTTTGACAAAATGTGGAAGAAAGGTTTATAAGATATTAAATCTGTTTTATCTAATGTCTAATCTCTTTGCTGCAATGAAATGCTCGATGCAATCAACCTCCAGGAGTTCAAATGAGACAACAACCATCTTAACGTTAGCTTTTGTGAGCACCTGAGGTAATACATTGATTAGCTCCCAAACTTGTCTCCCTCAAAGCACATTTTGAAAGTGAAAAAAAGAAAAAAAAAAAAAAAAAAACATCTTACCACATTTTATGTATAAATACAAAACTACATTTAGAAATAGAAGTTCGTGTAACCCAGAAAATCAAATTAACAAGCCTGTTTCAAACTCCTGTCAAGGCTGTTCGTGTTTTGCAATACTGCCTTTTAGAAAAACATATATATATTTACCAACCCCTCCGCACGAGCAGGATGTGACACAAGGTCAATTTCTTAAGCGGAGTTCAACAGGTTTGAATTCAGAGTTTTCCTTCTCCTAGACCGGTTGCCTAACCAAGGTTAAAGATCCCAGTCTGCCATACTATTTATCCATAGCTAGAGGGAGAGTATAATTCATACCTTTCCAAGGTATTAGCGCTAAGTGAAATGCAATTATCAAGTCCAGAATTTGAACTCGGCGCGACGAATCTATTTCCCATGACTTTAACCATTACACCACGCACTTTCATTTAGAAAGAAATATATGAATTCCCCTAACCCCTTCCCCATGAACAGGATATGAGACAAGTCAGTTTTTAAGTAGAATAAAGTTGGTTTTAATTCAGGGTTTTCCTTCGCTTAGACTGGTTTAAGCAACCAGTCTAAGCGAGGAAAACCCAGGCCAAAGAACCCACTTTATCCGACTATTTACCCATTGATGGATTCATGACTTTCCCAAGGACATTAGCGCAAAGCGAAATGCAAACAGACTTGTCCAGGATTTGAACTTGGCTTGCGGAGACCATTTCAAACGGGGTATCCCTGTGGTGCAGTGGTTATCGTACTGGACTGCGAGATCATAGTAAACGAGTTCGAACTCCAGGCTCACTATTACATTCACTTTCAGACGCCAGGTTGACTTCTTTATTTTCTATTCTTGGGAATTTTCTATTCTTGGGAAGGGCATGGACATACTCATCTCCAGCTATGGGTTGAATAGTATCACTTCTTTAAAGAGAGAGTCTCCATAGCACAGTGGTTAACACACTGTACTTCAACATCATAGTAAGAGAGTTCAAACTTCAGTCACGCTATTACGTCCACCTTCGGACTTGTACGGAAAAGTATGAACACACAACTGTGGGTTAAATAGTACCACTATTGTTCTTTTGGGGCCTGTTTTGCTTAGTTGGTAGAGCATTCTCCTAGTAATTGCAAGGTTCTGTGTTCAATACCGGTCCTCGTCAATTCAGCACGAGTAGCACAGCTCGGGTAATCTGACCTGTGAAGTAAAGCGGTGAGCTGACGGTAGGTGTGGACAGTCTACCTCAGCGAAAACAATCTCCTTGATCTAGTGCTTGCGAAACGGGGATAGACTCCCTCACTCTCCAGCTAATACTTACACGTACAAAATAATTATGAAAGTAAGTAAACAAACAATGTGTTTATTTTTTATATGGCCTTTTTAGCCGACAATTTTTGGAGGATATGTGCTTAATTGAAGTCAAACCTAATTTTGAAAATTAATTAGTTAATAATTAATGAATTTAGGCGGGCATATATGTTCAAATGTAAGGCTAAACAAATCGAGAAAATATCAATCCCAGTATGTACATTCCGACCTATTAGGTCTCATCAGCAAGGTTATAGACATGGGAGACTGCTCCGTGTGTGACTCGAAACCTCGACTGTCAGCTTCATTTTTTTGTCATCGATCATTTACATTTTAAAAAACCCAGAGGGACGGTTTACCTTAGTAGATAGAGTGTTCGGCTGGGAACCTCAAGGTTCCTGGTTCGATACCAGCCCTCACCAACTCAGCGTATGAGTAGCACAGGGATCTGTGCGGTAAAGTAAGGAGCTGATGGTAGGTGTGGCGCTCCACCTCAGACGTGTATATACAAAATGTCCATAAAGTCATGCTGCAAGTCGAAAATCTTTCCACGAATGGTGGTCATGTTGAAGAACAATAAACAAAAATTGCATCTATTAGCCAAAAAATGCGCTCTCCAGGCACAAGTATTTAAATTTTAATACAATGAAGTACTTAATTAAATTAAAAAGACAAATGAAATTAAATATGAATACAAAAAAAAGATTACACTCAGACGTTCCTTGGTCTAGTGCTAGTGAAAAGTGAATAGATAAAAACCACTTCTTCAACTTTCTATAACTCACCCATCCATTATATTTATTTACTCTTTTTTCTCCCCTAACCACCAAGAACATGGCAACTTACGGCTGATTGCCGGTATATCCTTTTTTTGATGCCAATATAGATTTGTTTGATCCACATCTATGTGATTCGGGGGTTGATTGTTTCGTCTCTATGTGCAGTGCTTGTGCTTCATGTATTATAATCTGGCTAGGGACTATTGATGAGCTTCTCTGATGACTGTGATGAGATGAGGGAATTAACACCTATATGATGTGGTGATTCTATTTGTGATGTGTTTGTATCAGCTATACGTATTTAGTCTTGTCTGCTTTTATGTAACGGACCAATTCTAAATTGTCTGAGGAACTGCCCATTCCTTAGGTGGATGTGTGTGGTGGAAAGAGTTTAATGTTTAAGGTTTAAAAGCTAGCTGGTTATTCTTGGTGCGTATTCTTAAGGTTTGCTTTTAACCCCATTTTATTTGGTGGTCGCCTGAAAAGGAATTCACGGAGAGATAAGGAAGACAAAGACAAAAGGTAGTTTAAGGATTTAGGCTTTATTCATGGATCATAGCCACCACGTGGTAAGGAAATTCCTTCCTGGACAGTAGTAGTGTTCCTAGGGTTTGCTTTTAACCCTATATTATTTGGTGATAGCGCTGAAAAGGAAATCACAGATGGAAAAGGAAGAGACAAAGACAAAAGGTAGTTTAAGGATTTAGGCTTTATTCATGGGTCATAGCCACCACGTGGTAAGGAAATTACTTCCTGGCCAGTAGTAATGTCTAGACATAGTTAAAGTAAAGCTAAGTTCGAATGGCCGAGATATTATATTGGGGGTCGGAAGTGGGTTGTTTTTCCCGCACATGCTCGGAGGCTTTTTCCGGCGTGAAGGCTCACGGGAGTTTGTTATTTTTTAATTTATTTATTTTTTATATTTTAATCCCCACAGATGCTACCATCTGCAATTTATACTTTTTATGACCTTGGCTCAGTAGTAGAAAGTCGGATTGTTTCGGTTTCCGATAGTTTTGTCTTCTCATGCTGTACATAGACATTTTGAGCAGCATTGGATGTTGTCGAACATTATGCTTATTGTAGCAATCCAATGATATGTCCTTATCCTGCTGTATCGCCAAATGTGAAAGTGTCCTGACCTTCTATGGGCGAGAAAACTTGATAGAAGAGAAATATAGACATTATAGAAGAGACAACAAAGAGCTTACATATATACAGTTTAGCCTTGGTTGGATAGCCAGTTTAGGAGGAGAGCAATTCTTAATACAAAGCTCCTACCAATATTCCATATACTAATACATATACACAATCACAAATCCTAGTCAAGGCTGTATACATTTCCCATAGCGCTAATACCTTTTAGAAAGGTATGAATCCAACTATTCTGCCTCCAGCTATGTGTAAATAGTTGGCCAGACTGGATTCTTAAATATTGGCTAAGTAATCAGTCTAGGAGAAGGAAATCTCTGAATTCAAACCTGTTAAATTCAGCTTAAGATATTGACTTTATGTCGCATTCTTCTCGTTCGGATGTGTTGATAAATATATATAAGAGAAATGTGCTAATAAGAAAATAGTCCTTTTTGTAGATAAAGTCTTGAAGTTTGTTTAAAAGACGAGAATTAAACACTTTCCTGCTGAAGTGTGTTCTCGTGTGCCAAAGCAACACAAGGTTGTGGGTGGGTGGGTGAGAAGACCACCCCTGTCACGTAGACAGGAGATAATATGTTTGCTCTGTCGAGGCTTGAAAGTAAGAGAGAAATTTTGAATTGGGCGCTTTTAGTTTTATAAGGTTCTTCGCTACGCCACCTTGCACCTACTGGATGAAATGTGGTAAATAAGGAATGTATATACTTCAAAATAACTTAAACTTACTTTTATGCGAATGAGGAATGAAATTATTACATTTATATATGATTTCTTACATTTATACAAACATGAATGTTATGAATATTTAGGAAACGTTGGTAGATTAACCAATGGGCAGAAAGTATGACTACTTTGTATTAGATTGGCTCTGTTGCAGGAATCATGTGAAAGTTGCTGAATTTGTAATTGAAAGTACCTTTTCCGAGTGTTACATAATTATTAGATTCCTAATACTTATGTGTAGTAGTATAGAAACCAAATGGCTGTTATAGGTCAGTCTTGAAGGATTGAATGACAATTGAACCAGTCCTGATCCTCCTTCCGGTGGACACCTGAGAATGTGGAGAAGACCCTCTTCCGGTTTAGATTAGAAAAGAGTTTTAGGATGCCAAAACCAACGACGGTGGTAAGTCGTGTTATGCACGCATCCGACTCAATCTGCGCAGGTAGTCTGGTGGGATTTCAAATAAAATATGATCTAAGTTAAATCGAAGTCTTGTGTTATTATCTAAAAACTACCAATGACACAGGGCTTCTGATAAAGAAAAATCCCCAATGGAAGACCAGACACGAAGTCCCCAAGACGAAGTCCAGACGCTAGAAGAGACGCTAGAAGAATAGAAGTAAGAAAGAGAGTATACAACACGAGTACCGTGGTAAAAACGTTAAAAGTGAAATGATTATTATTAGTGAAATAGATTACTAATTAGGACTGCTTATTCTAGTAGTGACCACCCCAAGCGGAGATTTAAGAGGTTTGAATTCAGAGTTTTCCTTCTCCTAGACTGGTTGCCTAGGCAAGGTTAAAGAGCCCAATCTTCCATACTATTTACCCATAGGTGAATGGAGAGTAGTTGAATTAATACTTTTCCCAAGTGTATTAGCGCAATATGAACTGCTTCGTCCAGGATTTGAACTCGGGTTGACGAGTTAATTTCCCACGACTGTAACCATTACACCACGCACCTACAACTGAAATGAAATATCAAGTAAACAGTAAAAAGTAACGAAGAGTCACAACATAAATTGTCTTTTATATGTATATTATTATTTTTGTTAATGAGCAACAGGTTACAAAAGACGTGATGTGTGGTTATCAATATGGAATATTAATGCGTTGCTATTATTTAAAAGGCTTACTTGTTTATCAGTCTCAAAGAACTTTGGGACTAAAACTTTGTTACCGCCATAAGATTCTTTTGGCTGATAACTTTGAAAGTGCAGTTAACACCGATCTGCTACTATTATCTTGTCTCGGGGGATCTTTTTCACTAACCCCTTCTCTTCTCTCTAACACGTCCTCTCTCTTCGCTAACTCTAGTGGTTAATGCCTATCTTTGGTTGAATTAGTTTCATTCACTGTTTAGTATTAGCATATTTATGAATGCACTAATGCATTATAAGGACTTTGTGCTGGTTATGGAATAATACCCACAATTCTTATACCATTATTCTTATAGTGATTCTTCAGTGGGATATTCTGGAGAAATACCGAAATAAGTAAAGGAGTTTTCTTTGTAATGGAATCAACAAATTGGTTTTACGTTGAAGTAAATAAAGTGTAATATAAAACAATATCATTGAAGAAGAAGAAGAAGAAGAAGAAGAAGAAGAAGAAGAAGAAGAAGAAGAAGAAGAAGAAGAGTGAAAGAAAAGAAAATATAAAAAAGTGACGAAAGAAGAATGGGAATGTAAACAGAACTAAAAAAAAAGAAGAAAAAAAAAGAAAGAAGTGTGAGATAAAAGAAGTAGAAGAGTTGGTAAAAAAGAAGAAAAAGAAAAAGAAAGAAAGAAAGAAAGAAAGAAAGAAGAAGAAGAAGAAGAAGAAGAAGAAGAAGAAGAAAAGGACACAAACATGTTGAAAGAAAAAGTACCTTGACAAAACATGAAAAGAATATAAAAAAAAGGAAGAAGAAAATAAATAACTAAAAAAAGATGAAGAAGAAGAAGAAAAGAAGAAGAAGAAGAAAGAAGAAGAAGAATGATGGAATTGAGGAAGAAGAAGAAGAATGATGATAGAATTGAGGAAGAAGAAGAAGAAGAAGAAGAAGAAGAAGAAGAATGATGGAATTGAAGAAGAAGAAGAAGAAGAAGAAGAAGAAGAAGAAGAAGAAGAAGAAGAAGAAGAAGAAGAAGAAACAAAATCCCATTGTAAACACCTGTGACTAAAATTTTGACTCCGTAGTCATTTTATTTTCGTCTCCCCACCCAACCGAATGTGAAATGTCAGGTCCTGTCCTTCTGATATGAACAAAAAGCACTTAAGATTTCAACAAAAATCATTCTCAAAGACAACAGGCCGTTAGAAATTGACAACAACTGTTACTTGTGGATTAAAAGCACATTTGTTAGTCTTTCAATGAAAAGCAATACTCCACTCCTTTCAAATCTTTTCCCCTATCTTTCCCAATGACGTCACTTACACCTCGCCCTGATGTGCCGCGTCGTTTCAAACCAAAGCCAATCGGTAACAGCAACCAGCCATTGCTTGTTGATCAGGTTGGTGCCGATTAATGTAACATTTGATCGTTGGATCTTTGTTTCCAGCGCGCGAAGCGGGAATTTTCGTCAGTCATCATAACTATTGCCTGTCTTCAAGGCAGAACGAGAGAGAGAGAGAGAGAGAGAGAGGGGGTTTGTCTTCATAATAATTCATCCATGTTTGACATTTGGAATCCTGTCTTTTCATTCACAAGAGGATTCAGTCTTGCAAGAATCACAGCTAAGTGGATTAGTTGTAGCAATGGCGCCTCAAGACAGTTTATTTCAAGAGTAATTCTTCGCCAATGCACTATGGGAGTTGAATCCGAAGATTAAGCAACCTTTATCCTGTTTAAGCCAGGGATTCAATGACAAAAGGTTATTGCTGGAAAAATGGAAGATTTTAGCATTTCAGCGAGAATTAGTGGAAATCCTTTATCAGTTGAATAAGGGTAAAAATTAAGTTGAGGCAAAAACGTTGATAAATAAAAAGAAACCCTTGGAATTTGCACATTATGAAAATAAAGTAGAGAAAAATACACACCCAAAATTGTGGGATATTTCAATTTTTTTTTTTCATTTATTTTCTACAAACTAGTAGAGTTACCCGGCATTGACTAGTGAAAGGAAATGATAGTGATAATAAGATGGAGGCGCGTGGTGTAATGGTTACCATCGTAGAAAATAGACACGGTTAGATGAGTGCACATCTTAGATGTGTCCCAGAAAAGACTGACACATAAAAAATTCAATCATCTAGTCTTTTGAGTCATGAAATATAGCCGTATTTTTGAGAAATTTGCGAAAAATGATATCTTGCCACTATTTTTACGGATACAAAGTTGCACCTTAGTTCGAGCACTTTGTATAACTTGCTCAAGGTGTATGGGGTCAATCCTCCTTTTTTTCATTATACAACGTGTAAGTAATACAACGTGCGATACCCTGCCCTCATCAGCCGCTAACTAGGTGTGATAACAGTTTCGGTGGCTAAAAGCGGGACTGCCACACCTAGTGCCGCCAAGCAGCTTTGGACCAACCAGACAGGGTATTAAAAAATATAAATAAATAAACAATAAAGTATATATATATATATATATAAAATAAAATTACTAGATACTAAGTAAATAACGTCCGTTTATCTTAGCAGTTTCATGTTGAATGTATTTTGTGATTTGCGTAACAACGCGTTTACTTTCGCCCGGTGTTGACATTAGGCGATTGTATTAACGTTATTAACTGTCCCTGATGTCACGCAATCACGTGAGTAGCACGTTGATAGATTATGGTAAATTTAGCATGTATATGGAATCTGCTTAAGATTTTTGGCTTCGAATTCCCTGCCTGACTAGAACATTTTTCAGCATGAATACTGTTCTTGAGCTGTGTAGCAATATTTTAAGTTTATTTAAATTTACACACCTCTTTAAATAACCCCACAAAAAGAATTTAGGTAGACAAAGTATAAAAATAGGGAAGTTATTTGAATTCTGAATTCCTTGAAATTATTTTCATTATTTTTTAACATTTCTTTTTGTTGAAATTATAAACCTCTCTGTTGAATAGTAAAATTCTATTATTTTAATTTCTTTCACATTGCGATTTTCAATTTGCTTGGGTTAGCTCAGTTGGTAGAGCGTTCGGCTAGAAACCACAAGGTTCCTAGTTCGATACCCGCCCTCGCTAACTCAGCATGAGTAGGGATCTGTGCGGTAAATTAAGGAGCTGATGGTAGGTGTGGCGCTCAACCTCAGACGCAAAAATAATCTCCTTGGTCTAGCGCTAGAGAAAAGGGATAGACACCCTCGCTACATGACTGATACCGACATTAGGCGGCCCCAACGACTTTACTTTACTTACTTTATTTTATAATATCGGAAAATTAAGTATTAAATTTGAATTAAAAATAAGAAAGTTATAAACTTTTTTAGATGGTTTTTTGGTTGTTCGGTTGGTTGGTTGGTTGGTTGGTTGGTTTTACAGTATATCAACCCTTGTGGGATTATTTTATACTGAAGACGTTTTTGTTTTATTCATTCTTGTTGGGTATTTAAATCTTTTTAACCCATAGATGGGACTCTAACAGGTACTACCACTCCGGGTCAGAGTAGACCTGGGAGTAATATCAATAAAGAGGTACTCCACACTCACAAAACCTTTAGAATTGGAGCCTTACCAATCGATGAATTTTAACGTCATACCCCAGACAAAAACCCTCAGCCACAGTCTGGACAATCATATAGATTGGTGGGATTTTACAGCATATCAACCCTTCTTGGGTTATTTTTATACTGAATACGTTTTGTTTATTCATTCGTGATGGTACTCAATTTTTGTTGTTTTTAAACTCAATCTTTTAAAAACGTATTTTTAAAACTCATTTTTCTATCTAACCCATAGATGGGACCCTAACATGTACTACCACTCTAGTTCAGAGTGGACCTGGGAGTAATATCAATGAAGGATTACTCTATATTCCCCAGAATTCCAGAATGCTCTCTGGATGATTCATACTTGCGACCTGGGGCCACATCCAAAACTTGGTGAGCAGGTTCGGTAAAAAGGGCACCCATCATGGTGCAATGGTTAACAAGCTAGTCTCACAAATCCATTACTACTGAATAGTGAGTTCAATCCTCACTGGATACCCCTACTTGTGACCTTGTGTTACATTCTACTCATGGCGAATGGGTTGGCTAAAAAGGGCATCCATCATGGTGCAATGGTTAACAAGTTAGTCTCACAGATCTATTACTACTGAATAGTGAGTTCGATCCTTGCTGGATAACCCCTACTTGTGACCTTGTAATTGGTTTGTGTAAAAAGGGCATCCCTCATGGTGTAATGGTTAGCAAGCTAATCTTGCAGATACATTACTAGTGAATAGCGAGTTCGATCCTTGTTGGGTGCCCTCTACTTGCGTCCTTGTGTCACATCCTACCATGGGTCGGGTAAATACCTACCTATGTTCGTCTATGTACCTATATAAATACATATTATTGTTATTTGCTAATGCTACTTTCATTTGGCACAAGGCCAGAATTATGGAGCAGCCAGAAAGAAGTAAACTTATGAGTAATAATTACTATTTGAAACATTGGACTATGTTTCATGCCATAAAATGTCTATTTAGATTTCATGCGAATGCACACACACACACACACATATATATATATATATATGTATATATATATATATGCATATATGCATATATATGCATATACATGCATGCATATGTATCCATAGAAACACACATATATACATCCATATAAAAAAACACACACACATGTATACATGCATATAAATACACACACACACACACACACACACACACACACACACATATATATATATATATATATACATTCTTCTCCATACATTTATGTAATGAATCTACATTTCCAAAACATAAAAAAAGATATGTTATCAATCTTAGCCCTGAAGAGCACTAAGCAAAACTTTTAGTAGGTATATCTGACTCATTAGGTTTATATATATATATATATATATATATATAATATATATATATATACACACACACACAAACCCATGCATGCACACACAAACACGTACACATATATTTAAAAAAAGCGCAGTCAGCACAAGTCTGAAAAAACAAAAAGTTCACTTTTAGACATTGTAAAAGTGATTTTGAAAAGCAATTTTAACCACAGTCTATATTCAACTCAGCAGTGGCTCTGTTTCAGATATTGAGCACTATAGAAAAAACACCATGAGTTAATTTTATTTTTTATTTTCTATCTTAAATTGCATATATTATAGAGGAATATATATATATATATATATATATATATATATATATATATTTATATATTATATACATACATATGTATAATATATATATATATATATATAATATATATACTCTCATATTCCTATATTTATAATGAAAGTATATTTAAAAGATATTTATAAAAAGCATACACATGCACATGCACTCAATCAAAAAACACACACTCACAATCAAAAACATACATACACAGACATATATATATATATATATATATATATATATATATATATATATATATATATGCATGCATAACTGTACATGCATATGCATATGCATATGCACTGATATTACAATAATTCATATTATTGTTAATATTATGGGAATATATATACATATGTATAATTTTGTATAATTTGGAAATACATTCCATCTTTGTTCCCTTTTCTGCCTTTGTTCCTCTTTCGAAACTGTTTTCTTGTATTCCTTGTTAAAAAAGAAATTCCACTTCAAAAGAATTTCCATAAAATGCTGGCATTCTTGCACAGCACATTTTGCACAGTGCCATTTCAAAATAGCCTCATCACACTGAGACCAATTGATTCTTCATCTTTTCTTCATTCAATTGATGACTATTTCCAGTTTCCCCACTTCTTTTTTTTTTGTCCATTTATTTTTTTAAAATTCTTTTGCTCGTCCCCCCCCCCTCAAGAAAAAAAAATTCACTCTTTTGTTCCTTTTTGGTATTTCATGCAAAATCCCTTCCTATCTTTAAGTTTTTTGTTTTGCATTTTATGGGAGTCCAATCAGTCATTTTGAATTGTTCATATTTATATTACAAACATGAATAAATTTGAGTTCAAATCCTGGACGAGGCTGTTTGCATTTCACATTCATACCCTTGGGAAAGGTATGAATCCAACTATTCTACTTCTAGCTATGGGTAAATAGTAGGGCAGACTAGGCTCTTTAAGCTTGATATGGCAACCAGTCTAGGAGAAGGAAAACTCTAATATTTCAATTGATATTTTCAATTATTCTCTACAAACTAGTTACTCAGAATTTACTAGAGAAAGAAAATAATAATAATAATAATAATAATAATAATAATAATAATAATAATAATAATACAGAGAACAGAGAAAACTGTGGAATATGAAGGTGAAGGGCATATCAATTGTAATTGGTGCCTTAGAAACGGTTCCCAAGGCCCTGGAAAAGAATTTGGGTGAATTGGAAATCAGAGGAAGAATCAAGACCATCCAAACTACAACACTGTTAAGATTGGCTAGAATACATGGGAGAGTTCTAGAGAGAAACTTGCTATCACCCAGCCTTCAGTGAACTATCGGCTATGAAAAACTCATAATAATAATAATAATAATAATAAGATGGAGGTGCATGGTAAAATGGTTACCATCATTAGAAATGGATACTGAGATGAGATTCAAATCTTGGATGTGCTTGTTTGTATTTCACAGTGTTTATAGCTTTGGTTGTCTAAACAAGGTTAAAGAGCTCAGTCTGCCCAACTATTTACCTATAGCTGGAAGGGGAATAGATGAATACACACTTTTATCAAGAGTAAGGGCATCCTTTCATGGTGTAATGTTAGCAAGCAAGTCTCACTGATCCATTACTACTGAATAGCAAGTTCAATCCTTGCTGGATGCCCAATACTTGTGACCTTGAGTTACATTCTACCCATGATAAATGAGTCGGGTAAATAACTACCTTTCCCAAGAGTATCAGAGTTATGTGAAATACACCTGTAGAAATAACATTATGTGTATTTATAAACCTGTAGAATAATTTCCATAACTTTATGTGTATTTATAAACCTGTAGAAATAATTTCCATTAACTTTATGTGTATTTATAAATCTGAAGAAATAATTCTCATTAACTTTAAGTGTATTTATAAACCTGTAGAAACAATTCTCATTAACTTCATGTGTATTTATAAACCTGTAGAAATAATTTCATTAACTTTATGTGTATTTATAAACCTGTAGAAATAATTTCCCTTAACTTTATGTGTAATAATTTCCATTAACTTTAAGTGTATTTATAAACCTGTAGAAATAATTTCCCTTAACTTTATGTGTATTTATAAACCTGTAGAAATAATTTCCATTAACTTTAAGTGTATTTATAAACCTGTAGAAATAATTTCCTTAACTTTATGTGTATTTATAAATCTGTAGAAATAATTCTCATTAACTTTAATAAGTGTATTTATAAACCTGTAGAAATAATTTCCATTAACTTAGTATTTATAAACCTGTAGTTCTGTAGTTCTCATTAACTTTAATAAATTAACTTTATGTGTATTTATAAACTGTAGATAACTTTATGTGTATTATAAACTGTAGAAAATTTTTCTATTTAACCCATAGATGGGACTTACTACCATCAAAGTTCAATGTGGACCTGGGAGTAATGGATAATAAGGGGTACTCTACAAACCCCAGAGCTCCAAAATTGGAACATCACCACTAGTTTATTGTCATACCCAGGACTCTAAATTGGTAGAAATAATGTTAATGGCTAGAGTGTCCGGCTAGGAACCACAAGGTTCCTGGTTCAATACCGGCCCTCGCCAACTCAGTGTATGAGTAGCACAGAGATCTATGCGATAAAGTAAAGAGCTGATGGTAGGTGGACACTCAACCTCAGATGCCTAATCAATCTCCTTGGTCTAGCACTAGGCAGAAGAAGATACTCCTTGCTGTCTGGCTGATACCGATTTTAGGCCACCCCGATGACAAATTGGTATAGATAATTTTTATTAACTTCATAACTTAATAAATTGAAGTAACAACTTCATGTAAATTAATAAACTGTTGGTTGACCCTCAGCCATCGCCTTCTAGCACCTATGTTATAAAAAGGGTTGGATGTTATTCATAAAAGATATTTGAATACGCTCAGGACAATCATGTAGATGTTAGGGGTTGACATACAGGTTGTACATACACATGTGCACTCACATACACAGATACATACATACAAATACACTCTCACACATATGCACATACACAAACGCACACACATATACATGCATGTATAAACACATGCACGCACACACACATACAAATACACTCTCACACATATGCACACACACAAACACACTCACCTACACATACACATGCAAACACATAAGTCTTTTGTTGATTATAAATTACTTCATTTGGCATTAAATCACCCAAAATGGGTTGATATGCCGTAAAAAAAACAACTAACAATCAATCAACAAATACACTCACACAAATATGCACATGCATGAAAACATACATGAACACATACATACGCTAACTCATGCACAAACACACATATGCACACACATGCACACATGCAGGTATACACACACTCTAGATGGCACACACACGCATATACATATTTATACACTCACACACATATGCATATGCACAAACACATGGACAGACACATACACGCCCTAACACATGCATGTACAAACATATGTACACACATGCACACACATGCACACACACACACATGCAGGGACACACACTCACAAGAAGGCACTCACACACACACACATATGCACACACATGCTCACACATGCACACACGGACACATGCAGGTATACACACTCTAGAAAGCACACAAGCATATACATATATATACACTCACACACATATGCATATGCATAAACACATGGAAAGACACATACACGCCCTAACACATGCATGTACAAACATATATACACACATGCACACACACACATGCACACACACACATGTAGGGACACACATTCACAAGAAGGCACTCACACACACACACACACACACACATACATATATGCATATGCACAAACACATGGACAGACACATACACGCCCTAACACATGCATGTACAAACATATGTACACACATGCACACACACACACACATGCAGGGACACTCACTCACAAGAAGGCACTCACACACACACACACACACGCATATACATATTTATAATAGTAAATGATGAAATAGATTAATAACAGAAATAAATATATTTATTTTACGCCTTTCTGAGTTACCAATCTGTTTTTTAGAATTTTCTTTTCATTTTCTCCTCTATGTACATCGTCTGCAATTTTCCGAAGTTAGCAGCAAAACTGAAAAAAAAAAAAAGAAAAAAAATTCCATTTAATTATTCATGGTAAAGAGACAAATAATCAAATCTGCAAAAGTCGAGGTTCAGCTGAAGTTACAATGATTTTGTCATTGAATCTGAATGATTATCTTTGTGAAGATGTGCAAAATAATATTAAGAGCTTTAAAAGAATCTTTTTTTTTTTGGCAGAGTAAAAATTCTTAAATCTGAAATCTTTATGAGTTTAATGTACAAGTAGCAACAAGAAGAATAACAATAACAATAAGGATAATAATCATGAGAGAAATTATTTAAAAAAAAAAAAAAGAAAAAAGAAAAATGAAAAAAAAAAGAAAAGAAAGAGAGTAATGGCTGCTAATGCATGTTTTGAAATATCAGCTTAAAATGGCAAAGAATTAGTGGCCTGGAGGGTGTAAAGATGTCTAAATTGAAAGGTTCCAGTCTTTGTGATAAGAATCAGTAAGGGTAAAAATATAAAGATGTATTTAAAAGACACTGAGAATTTGAGAATCTGTAAGATGAATGTTTGTTTAACAAGCCTTAGGTGGTGCACTAATCAAATGAAGAGATATGCAAAATGAAGAAGAAGAAGAAGAAGAAGAAGAAGAAGAATCAAATAAGAAGAAGAAGAAAGAAGAAGAAGAAGAAGAAGAAGAAGAAGAAGAAGAAGAATAATAAAGAAGAAGAAGAAGAATCAAATGAAGAAGAAGAAGAAGAAGAAGAAGAAGAAGAAGAAGAGGCCTGGAAAGAATTGAAAAAGATGACAATGGAAGAAAAAGATGAAAGAAGAAGATGATGGAATTGAAAAAGAAAAAAATTAAAAAGAAGAAAATAAAGAAATTGAGAAAGATGATAGAAGAAGAAGAAGAAGAAGAAGAAGAAGAAGAAGAAGAAGAAGAAGAAGAAGAAGAAGAAGAAGAATGTTGATGGGTTAAGAAAGATGAAAAATTCAAGTAAAAGATAAAGAATATAAAGAAAGCACAGTTATGAAAGAAGAAGATGAAGAAGAAAAGGAATTGAGAAAGATGGCAATAGAATAATAATAATAATAATCATAATAATAATAATGATAACAAGAAGAAGAAGAAGAAGAAGAAGAAGAAGAAGAAGAAGAAGAAGAAGACAACTGAGAAAAAAGATGAAAATGTGAAGAAGAAAGCAATGAGGATTAAGAAGATCTTGTAATAATATTAGGAATTGAACAAGGAACAGTAAGTTCAAGAAAGAGAGAGAGAGAGAGAGAGAGAGAGAGAGAGAGAGAGAGAGAGAGAGAGAGAGAGAGAGAGAGAGAGAAATAATGAAAGAAAGAATGAAAAAAGTTCAATCAGTATGAGGTAGAAAAAAGAAAGAAGAAAGAAAAGTAGAAAGGAAAAAAGGAAAAGAGAAAAAGAGAAAGCATGAAAGAAAAAGAAAAAGAAAGAATTATAATAACAATGATAAAGGAAGAAGAAAAATGTACAAATCGAGAAAGAAAGCAGAGAAAACTATACAACATGAAAGAAAGAAAAATGTGAACTGAGAGAAAAAAAAAAGAAAATATGAATGAAAAAGATTTTAAAATAAATAAAGAACATAAAAGAAATTGAAGATGGAAAATTAAAAGAAAGATTTTTCAAAAAAATAAAAAGAAGAAAAATAAAACATTTCCATCAAACGGAACTTTTAATTCTTATAAAAGAATGAAATTTATGGAGAATTCATCTATAAAATAACCCATTCAGCTTGATTTAAAAAAAAAAAATGAAAAACACCTAAAAAAACAACAACACATAAAATAAAAATAAAAATAAAAATACAAAGAAAAAAGGGACATCTATTACATTAAAAAAAAAAAATAAGTAAAGGAAATAAAATAGAATAAGTAAAAGATAGGTATACTTGACATTTGGATTTTATGAGTAACGAGTCATAAGACTTGCTTAAGGTCTCTGAATAATTTCTTTGTGACAGATGACACTACTATCATTTCAGCTATGGGCTATTTTATATACAATCAATTTGCATTTAATAAATGACAGATATCAGGTGAGCAAAAGATTTAATCTTTAATACGAGAAGAAGAAACATAAACATTAAAGTAGATAACAAAAATCACAAAAATCAAAAATCATATGGAATAATGTTAAAAATTCATAATATAATATTGTGTTTATATATATATATATATATATATATATATTATATATATATATATATATATATATATATATATACACACACACACACATGGTTTAGCTCAGTCGATAGAGTGTCTGACTAGCAGCCACAAGGTCCCTGGTTCGATACTGGCCCTCGCTAACTCAGCCTATGAGTAGCACAGGGAGCTTTTTTATATTGACTAAATGAATAAATAAAAATACAATAATAGTAAAACTCAGCACTCTATTTCAAGATCCATACCCAGGTTAAAGGTATACAAGGTATTTAAACTTATTTTATAAATATTACCGAATATCTCCATAAACTTTCAAACCAAAAGCGTCTCTTAGGTTTTCAAAAAATATTCTTTTTTCAAACATATCCAAATTTTCTGTATTCATACAGTTTTATTTTCAAAATTCAAAATATCCTGCCCGAAGAAGACCGATTTTTGTATACTCAAAATTTTATGTTTCTCTATTTTATTGTTTTATTTAATATTATATTTTTAATAATACTAAATAGGATACTATGTATACAAGGACAAACTCTTGGTTGAAACACATGTCAGCATTTCAATAAATAAATTTTCATCCATACAACATTTTCTTTCCATTTATCTTTCAACATATACATATATATATTTTTTTGGAGGATATGTGCTTAATTGAAGTCATACCTAATTTTGAAAATTATTTAGTTAATTAATTAATGAATTATAATGCCACAAACAACAAATCACAAAATCTATGCAGAGTGCTCAAATCAAAACTACAGAGCAAGATAACCATATACAACAAATAAGAAAATAATGCAGGGTATAACTCACCTATGTGTGTGTCTGTATATATAAGTGTGTGTCCTTATGTGTGTGTCCTTATGTGAGTACATGTGAATACTGCAATGCTGATAGATATGCATCCTGCTTCCCTGATGCACAAAAATATAAAAGGACGCAGTAAAATCATATCAGTGTGTCTCAGTGTTTTTCTTTTTTCTTCCCTCACCATTTCAAGTGAACTGTAAATACATTTCAATATTTCAATTCTTAGAAACAAATTACACAGGATAGGTTACAAGGTAGGAGTTAGATGGCTTTAGTTGGGACCCATAGATTTTCCCAGGGAATTATTCAAAGTAAATATGTGCATCTCAGGACACACTAGATCAAAAAGCTATCAGCATCACCGTGTATATATATATATATATATATATATATATATACACAGTGATGCTGATAGCTTTTTGATGCCGGGTTAGCTCAGTTGGTAGAGCGTTCGGCTAGAATCCACAAGGTTCCTAGTTCGATACTGGTCCTCGCCAACTCAACGTATGAGTAGCACAGGGATCTGTGTGGTAAAGTAAGGAGCTGATGGTAGGTGTGGCGCTCCACCTCAGATGCTAAAACAATCTCCTTGGTCTAGGGCTATTGAAAAGGGGATAGATTCCCTCGCTGACTGGCTGATACCGACTATAGGCTGCCCCATCGACTTTACTTACTTTTACTTTATATATACATATAGTGCAATATATATAATATATATATATATATATATATTATATATGAATGTGTATGAGTATGTATGTATTAATCCAATCCCTCTGTTGGGAGCAGGATGGGATTCAAGATCAATACTCATATTGAGTACAATAGGTTTGAATTTAGACCTGTTGCCATACCAAGTTTAAAGAGCTCAGTCTGCCCTACTATTTACTCATAGCTGGAATAGTTTGATTCATATCTTCCCCAAGGGTGTTAGCACTACATGAAATGCAAACAGTTTAATCCTGGATTTGAACTCAGGTCACCAAGTGCATTTCCTATGGCAAAAACCATTATTCTACGAGTATGTATGTGTATGTATGTATGTATATGTTGTGTGTATATATATATGCATGTGTATGTATATATATATGTGTGTGTGTATATATACAGATGTGTATAAGTAATTATATATTTGTGTGTGTGTGTATATATGTTGTGTGCATATATTTGCATATATATGTATATATGTGTGTATATATGTATGTGTACATTTATGTTTGTGAAGAGATGGAAGTGAATCTGACGGTATGTAGTATATCAACAAATGCCCTGAAGAAGATCTACTTAACAGATCGAAACACTGCAGTGTCAGCTAATAAACTTACCACTCATTTTATTTAAACCTGTGTTTTTTCAAATTTCTTACTATACTACATTCATGTTTGTATATATATACATACACATATATATGTGTATGTATGCATATATATTTGCGTGTGTATGCAGTTATTTACTGAGTGTAGCAGAAGGTTACAAGTATGGTTATTATTATTCAGTAATAATTAATTAACAAGATCAACTTGCTAAAGATTACATGACATTGAGGTAACACAAGCTGGAGGTGTATGGTATAATGGTTACAATCGTAGAAAATGGACTTGTCAACCTGAGTTCAAATCCTGGATGAAGCTACAGTTCCCATAGTGCTAATATCTTAGGAAAGGTATGAATACAACTATTCTCCCTCCAACTATGGGTAAATGGTAGAGCAGACTGGACTCTAGGCAACCAGTCTAGGAGAAGGAAAACTCTGAATTCAAACCTGTTAAATCTGTTTTGTGTGGTTGCTACTAGAATAGGCTCAGTCCTAATTAGTGATTTATCATATCATGAACAACTTGAAAAATTTACAGTCATCTTTATATATTTCATTTCAATAGCATTGGAAAAAAGTGCCAGCATCATTGCATTGGCTAATACAGATTCTTGATTCATCAGTGAATATCACTTTCATATAATTGTCCACACATCATGACTGTTTATCTTTAACCTAATTTTATTCTTTTTGTATTTAGTGTTGGTTTTTATGTGGCTTTCCACTATTTAAATTTTATTTCATTCAGTCATTTTTTACAGTTTTCTTACAAACATTCATTCCTCTTTCAACCCATTTGTTTTTATTTGTTTTTTGTTTTTTGTTGTTTTTTTTGGGAGGCGGGTGTATATTAGGCTAAACTTGCAATTTGGTCGGAAAATTAAAACATATTATAGGGTGACCCAGAAAAAACAGAACCCAAATTATTTATTTATTATACCATTAAACTAACCCTAAACCCCAACCCTAACCCTAACCCTAACCCTAAACCCTAACCCTAACCCTAAAACCCCTAGTTGAAATTAACAGTGTTATAACAAAATTTGTGGGTTCTGTTTTTTTCTGGGTCACCCTAATTTTCCGACCGATTTGCAAGTTTAGCCGTATATTAACCAATTTTTTTTATATTTGCACCAAATTTTACATACAACTGATTGAAAATAACTAATGTCTTTTGGCACACTCCATTGTGGATTTCCTTCTTGAATGAATTTTATACATCTTTCTATTCAGTTGACAATTCTTTTATTGAAGCCATGTTTCCTTTCATTTAGGTATGTCCAACAGCTTTATGAGACCTGCAAGAACTATATCTAAACTGTAGACCGATTTGCATATCTTGTCTTCTGCTGGCATTTGTTTCAGGAATGCAATTTCAAAGATCATTCTATAATATTTTCCCAACATTGGGTTATTCCATAATATTTTCGTGTGAAGATTTAGAAAAAAAGAATATTTTTTGAAGCCAAAATCTTCAGCTATTAAAGAAAAAAAATGTTTTGCTTCTTATCTGTTATTAGTTTATTTACTGCTAATTAAAAAGAAAACCCAAATATACTAATTATACTATTCCATAATTTTTTCCATGGGTAGTAAATAGATCTTACAAGGAAGTTTAAGCATTCTATACAATACTATATATATATATATATATATATATATATATATAATGTGAAATTTAATAACATATAAATAGATTAAAACTGAGTGAAAAGTATAAATACATTTTATCAGCAGGAATGAATGTGACTTTGTGTCTGTAAGGTTTTATAATTATTTCATTAGCTTTCCACTTTCAGTCTAGCAACAATTGTTTATTGTCTTATAGGAAGAGAGAAAATGAAGTATAGTAAAGTGGATCAATGAAATAACATCATACATTAAATTTAGAACTAATTTCCTTTTATATGCAAAATATCCAAAGTAAATTGTTGTGGATTTTAGATTGAGGTTCACTGTTGATGAATTTGAAAATGTTACGTGTTGTTCAGGTATTAACATTTATACAGTTGCAATAAAATGACTGTGATAAAATGTTGATTAAACTTGTTGGGTTGTTTGTATTGGAAATGTTTAATAGATGACCAAAGTCCTGATATCCTAAGTCCTTGATAGTGATATCCTAAGTCCTTGATAGTGATATCCTACGTCCTTGATAGTGATATCCTAAGTCCTTAATAGTGATAATCCTAAGATAGTGATATCCTAAGTCCTTGATAGTGATATCCTAAGTCCTAGTGATAATAGTCCTTGATTGATAGTGATATCCTAAGTCCTTAATAGTGAATCCTAAGTCCTTGATAGTGATATAGTCCTGATAGTGATATCCTAAGTCCTTGATAGTGAATCCTAAGTCCTTGATAGTGATATCCTAAGTCCTTGATAGTGATATCCTAAGTCCTTAATAGTGATATCCTAATCCTAAGTCCTCCTGATAGTGATATATCCCTAAGTCCTTAATAGTGATAGTGATATCCCAAGTCCTTGATAGTGGATATCCTAAGTCCTTGATAGTGATATCCCAAGTCCTTGATAGTGATATCCTAGTCCTTAATAGTGATATCCTAAGTCCTTGATAGTGATCCTAATAGTGATATCCTAAGTCCTTGATAGTGATATCCCAAGTCCTTGATAGTGATATCCTAAGTCCTTGATAGTGATATCCTAGTTACACTACTAATAAAAGAGATTGAATGACTTGAATGATGTTAGAATATGAGTGTTTTGGTATCATTGAAAGAGATGCATACTGCCCTTAAAAGATTATCTCAGGAGATTGGACTAATGTGGAGAATGAATGCCAGTAAATGTGGAGACTGTATATTCCCAGGTATTTTTCTGTTTTTGGAAGCTTTTGTTGAATCTGACTGTAATCTAACTCATCCTATCGATGGGGATTAAAATATTCTGACTGTATTCTCTGCAATGAAGTTAAAGATACCCACCCAAAACAAATGTCTTGTGTAGGCTACTAAACTGCATCTGATAGTGAGGTTCAAATTTTGGATCTCTGTGGAGTTTGGAGTTCCTCTTCATTGCTATTATTCTTAGATCCACTATGATTTGAAATGGTAGTACCTGTTAGGGTCTCTTCCATATACGTGATGACAGATAGAATGGATGACTGGAACCAACCTGAATCATGGAATAGAATAACTTATATCATGATGATCTGTACTGGCCTTGATGTAAAAGGAAATAAGGAGATTATGGTTGCTGCCCAATGCCCCCTGAACGCTGTAAAAATAATCAGGCATGAACTGTTCAGGTATTAACATTTATACAGTTGCGATAAAATGGCTGTGATAAAATGTTGATTAAACTTGTTGGGTTGTTTGTATTGAAAATGTTTAATAGATGACCTATGATTTGTTTCAGGAATGCAATTTCAAAGATCATTCTATAATTCTTTCTTCAACACTGGCTGATTCTATGATATTTTCCTCTTCATGATCTTGGAAAAACATGATACCATTAATCTAGATAATTCAATCTATTTTCTTTAAGGAATATTTCATGAAGACAGAATATTAAATAAAAGAGTTACTGCTAAATAAGTGAACATTTTCTAAGTGTACTAATTCTATAATTTGTGCCAGGGGTTATGAGAAACTATGTTGTTCAATGCACTTAAAAGCCTTGTACAAAAAGTATTATGAAGTTTATGTAGTGTAATGGTTATCACTGTTGGGAAGAACTCAGCAAGCCAAGTTCAAATCCTACACAAACATTTTACTTCACACTAACGACCCTGGGAAAGTCATGAATCTATTTCTTCTCCCTCTAGACAAGGTTGAATAGTAGGGCAGACTGGGCTTTTTAGTCTTGATAAGACAACCAGTCTAATAAAAGGAAAATTTCAAATCTAGGGTGTATGGGGCTAGCAACTGCACCACACAAAACCCTACTTGATATAAAATCACAGTATTTAATATATAAATGGTTATTATTAAGATATGAACTGCCCTGTTGCTCGGGCAGAAGAATACACCAACTGCACCTCTGCAGAGGGATAAAATCCCCCCAATAGGGTCCCATTTGGTTGTAGGTGGCAATCCATGATGCTTAAGGATGGATTCTTGGTGGCTGAGCAATCCCTGACATGCAACACTCAACTTTGGTCCTACTTAGGCTAGACAGGTGGTTAGCAAGAACCCCTAGTACCTAGCACCTATATGATTGTCCCAACCCCATTGCCCTTATAAAAAACTCCCAACCCTTTTTATCATATATGTGCTAGAAGGTGGTGACTGAGGATCTTAGTGTTTTGGGTTTGACCTTAAACTACATCTAATAGTGAAGTTTTGGAGCTCTGGGGAGTGTGAAGAATCCCTCCATCACTATTACTCCCAGGTCCACTCTGACCTGCAATGTTAGAACATGATAGGGCATCATCTATGGGTTAAATAGAAAACATGAGTTTTAAAAAGAGTGTTTAAAAAAACTGAGTTTGAAAAAAAAAAGATTGATTTTCGAAAAAAAATTTTTAATACCCATTATGAATGAACAAAACAAAGCGTATTTTGGCATAAAATAATCCAACAAGAGTTGACATGCCATAAAATCCAACCAACCAACCTAAGATTTGAGGTGTTATTATTCATGAATTTAATATTTTGTTTACAATCCTTATCTTTTCCACCCTGTCATCAGGTCTTAGAATACACCAACTATGCTTGGCAGAGGCATACCCTCAGTATTAACCTTGGTATGAAACTAAACTGTATCTAATAGTGAGGCCTCAGGTCTAAAGATCTGAAGAGTATGGAGTACACTTTCATTGGTATTACTCCCAGATCCACTTTTACACAGAGTGGTAGCAGGGTAATTCCGTGTCAATCATCCAGGCCATATCACCTACCCAATTCAATTTTTCTGATTTGCAACATTTTAACTAATGTTGTAGCTTCAGTTCTGGGCAAACACCAAACTATCTTTTTGGTACAAATAATGTTCAATACATGTGAACTATTATAGAAAAAAATCTTGTCTTAGATTTAGTGGCACATAATGCCCTTGGGAAAGGTATGAATCTAACAATTCTCCCTCCAGCTATAGGTAAATAGTAGGGCAGACTGGGCTCTTTAAACTTGGTTAGGCAACCAGTCTAGGAGAAGGAAAACTCTGAATTCAAACCTCTTAAATCTCCGCTTGGGGTGGTCACTACTAGAATAGGCTCAGGCCTACTTTGTAATCTATTTCAATTTTAAAAAATTTAAATTAAAAAATAAATTATTTAAAAAAAATTATTTTGAGTGGAAAGTATCAATGATTAAAAAGTTTTGCAATATTTTGGTAAGTTATTTGCTTTATTCTTCAAGTTACAAGAGCAACTTAACATTCAAAGTAGAGAGCATCATGTTGCACTGTCTTTGTACCACACTGATACCAGTTAATGTCCTTCAAGGTAAAGGAATCCTTTACTGAAGTTTCCATCTCCTCCTGGTTGTGAATACATGAATTGGAATAAGTAATATTCCGAGGGATCTAGGTCTGGACAATAAACTGGGTGAAGCCACCTTTCTGCCAGTTATTTGATCCCACACTAATTCTTCAGGGTAAAGAACTCCTTCATTGAAGTTTCCATCTCCTTGGTTATTGAAGCATTGCGAATACATGAAGTGAGCCATGGATTGGAATAAGTAATATTCCAAGGGATCTAGGTCTGGACAATAAACTGGGTGAAGCCACCTTTTTGCCAGTTCTTTGATCCCACACTAATACGTTCTTCTACTTCAAGATGAAGAACTCCTTTACTGAATCTTCCACCTCCTCTTGATTGTTGAAGCATTGTGAATGCAGAAAGAGTGCCATGTATTAGAATAAGTAATAATCTGAGAGATCTAGGTGCGGACTATAATAGCAACAATAATAACTCTTTTTAGCATTCTTTGCAGAAGAGTAGGTAAGTAAAGTTGATGGAGTGGCCTATTCCCAGTATCAGTCAAACAGTGAGAGAGTCTATCCCCTTTTCACTAGCTCTAGACGTGTGTGATTGTTTTTGTTGAGGTGGAGCGCCACACCTACCGTCAGTTTCACACTTTACCGCACATATCAGATTTCCCAGTCTGTGCTCTTCATGTGCTGAGTAGTCGGGGACTGGTATCGAACCAGGAGCCTTGCGATTCCTAGGTGCGCTTGGCATCAGTTTGATTCCCTCAGGTTCCTGGATTTTATTCTGGAAATTATTCAGAAAACCATCATGTACGAAAATATTGCAAAACTTTTGACTCACTCTAGTAAAAATACGAATATACTCAGAAGAACAAAGCTTACAGAATTTTACCCACGGCAATGAACTCATGTAAATTGTCCATAAATAGAAACCCAAGGACTAGCTCTAGACGTGGGTGATTGTTTTTGTTGAGCGCCACACCTACCGTCAGTTCCACACTTTACTGCACATATCAGATTTCCCAGTCTGTGATCTTCATGTGCTGAGTAGTTGGGGACTGGTATCGAACCAGGAGCCTTGCTATTCCTAGGCGGGTATGGCATCAGTTTGATTCCCTCAAGTTCCTGGATTTTATTCTGGAAATTATTCAGAAAACCATCATGTACGAAAATATTGCAAAACTTTTGACTCACCCTTGTAGAAATACGAATATACTCAGAAGAACAAAGCTTACAGAATTTTACCCGCGGCAATGAACTCATGTAAATTGTCCATAAATAGAAACCCAAGGACTAAAAACCGTGAAGTCTAAAACCTGAAGGGTCTGATTGTGGGAGAGAAATTTTTCACAACAGAAAACACACAATGCTGACAAATTTAAAATAGATACCCAACAGGAGTTTGAATTCTCATACCTCTTTTCAGTGTTCATCAATATTAGTCTCTTTCTTACGACTTGAAAGGAATCAAATACCACAATTTTATAAATGATGGAATATTTTATATAGAAATCAGTGAAAGAAAATAGGAATAAATAAAGGAATTGAATGAAAAAAAAGAAGAAAGATGCTTGCATTTAGTTTGTAGCAAAAGGCTATTTCTACACAATTATACACTTCTGTATTCGCAAAGCAGAAGAAGAATGAAGTCATCATTATTGCATACAAGATGCAAAAATTATTTCTGTCATATTCTTCTCCTTCCATAAAACATCAATCGTTTCTTTTTCTCTATTTGATTTTATCAATTGAAAGAATATGAAGAGAAGAAGAAGAGTGTTGCTGATAACTTGATATAATACATATATATATATATATATATATATATATATATATATATATATATATATATATATGTGTGTGTGTGTGTGTGTGTGTGTGTGTGTGTGTCTCTTTCTTATTTTGATAGAATATGGTGACCTCCATTTAAAGTTTTTTTTTACAAGGAATTTGAGGGGAAGGAATGTGAAGAGGAGGCTATCTCTAAGAATTGACTTTCTCAATTTAATTAGGGGTCATTAAAAAAAACAAAAACAAAAAAAAAACGATATAAGGAGAAGGCCAATGTCTATTACATGGAATTAACTTCCACAATTTAACAGACCTGGAGGGTTTTCTTTTCTTTAATATTAAAGTAACCTAAAAGGCTCAATAACCACAACCCAGAGTAGGCCTCCTGGCTTTGAGAGAACATGGATCTGTAGTGGTCAACTCTTTCTTATGAGGGTACTCTCAAGGGTAAAAAGTAAATAAAGTCATTGGAGTAGCCTAAAGTCGGTATCAGCTAGACAATGAGAGAGTCTATCCCCTTTTTACTAGTGTTAAACCAAGGAGATTGTTTCTGCATCTGAGGTGGGGCGCCACGCCTACCATCAGCTCTTTTCTTTACCACACAGATCCCTGTGCTACTCATATGCTGAGTTAGCAAGGGCCTGTATCGAACCAGGAACCGAATCCGGCCCTTACTTTCATGGGTAAGATCTCCAAAAATACATACACCCTAATGACTTTATTATAAAAGTTATCTACAAAAACATTTCTTATGAAAAAAAATAAATGAATAACACATCACAAAGATGAAGTCCCCAAAATATTTAGAAATCACAGAAACGTTTATTGTATATTGTCAATGATGTTTACATCATTCTAAACATGAATCTATTTTCTACATAATCACCATTTCAGTCAATGCATTTTTTTAGGTGCTGTGGTAGTTTTTGTATTCCCATGTCATACCAGCTCACTAGCATGCCATTGAGGAAGCATTGAACCTCATCGTCATTGCAAATTTCCTTCATCACTTCTGGACGTTTTTGACATTCATGCATGACTCACCATACACTTCTATCAATTGGTGATGAATTTCAATCCTGTGTAATGCCTTTTCCATACAAATATTGAATAACTATGCGAACTTTACACTCAGTTGGGAGCTCCATCAGAAATGGCTGCCAAGCATGGTAGTTTAAGCATGTGCAGAGGCAGGCACTGGTGGATGCACTAAAACACAATAGTGTTGTTAATAGCTGCACAGTTTCCCAGCATCCCAAGAACTTTGGAGATCTTTCATTTGGGATTACTCTCAAATTAACTTCCACAATTTAACAGATCGGGAGAGGCTAACTTTTTTTTAATATTAAGGGAACCTAAGAGGCTCAGTATCCATTTAATCATGGCAAGCCCCGACCCTTTTTATCATATATATGCTAGAAGGCAGTGGCTGAGGGCATTATTGTCCTGGGAATAACATTAAACTCTATCTGATGGTGAAGTTCCAGTTCTGGAGGTCTGGGGAAATGTGGAGCACCCCTTTATCACCATTGCCCCCAGGTCCACTCTGACCCAGAGTATTAGTGTTTGTTAGGGTCACATCTGTAGATTAAATAGAACAAAATGAATTCTAAAAAAATGTATTTAAAAAAAATGCATCTTTAAAAGAATTGTGTTAAAAAACTGAGTACCCATCAAAAATGAATAAACCAAAACATTTTTAGCTTAAAATGACCTAATGGGTTGACATGCCGTAAGATTCAACCAACAATAATGGAGGAGAGATTGTAGAGTCAAACTGGAGAGTTTGCACGTGCTGTTGTGGACCATTTGGTTGGGTATTCACAGACACAGTGGCCACCACCACCGTTGTGGACCATTAAGTGGGGTATCCACAGACACAGTAGCCACCACCACCAATTGTGGACTATTCAGTGGGTAATCCCAGACACAGAGCCACCACCCTGTTGTGGACATTCAGTGGGGTATCCACAGACACAGTAGCCACCACCCACTGTTGTGGACCATTCAGTGGGTATCCACAGACACAGTAGCCACCACCACTGTTGTGGAACATTCAGTGTGGTATCCACAGACACAGTAGCCACCACCACTGTTGTGGACCATTCAGTGGGGTATCCACAGACACAGTAAGCCACCACCACTGTTGCGGACCATTCAGTGGGGTATCCACAGACACAGTAGCCACCACCACTGTTGTGGACATTTCAGTGGGGTATCCACAGACACAGTAGCCACCACCACTGTTGTGGACTATTAAGTGGGGTATCCCACAGACACAGTAGCCACCACACCGTTTGTGGACATTCAGGTGGGGTATCCACAGACACAGTAGCCACCACACTGTTGTGGACCATTCAGTGGGGTATCCACAGACACAGTAGCCACCACACTGTGTGGACTATTAAGTGGGGTATCCACAGACACAGTACCCACCACCACGTTGTGGCCATTCAGGTGGGGTATCCCAGACACAGTGACCCCACCACTGTTGTGGACTATTCAGTGGGGTTCCACAGACACAGTGGGCCACCACCGCACTGTTGTGGACTATTCAGTGGGGTTCCACAGACAAGCAGTAGCCACCACCAACAGGTTGTGGACTATTCAGTGGGGTATCCACAGACACAGGGCGCAACCACGACTATTCAGTGGGGTAATCCACAGACAACAGTAGCCACCACCACGTTGTGGACCATTCAGTGGGGTATCCACAGACACAGTGACCCCACCACCATTGTGGACCATTCAGTGGGGTATCCACAGACGCAGTACCCCACCACCATTGTGGACTATTCAGTGGGGTATCCACAGACACAGTGGCCACTGCCACTGGAATTTCTATATTTGTTAGAATTGAAATGATAATAATGCCAAAACAGTTTTCACAACCATCCCCATTTGATTTTTTAACCAGTGCAGCAATCTGGATATATGAGGGAAGTTTTTATGCAATACAGCTGGAGAGTTTGCAAATGTGCCGTAGTGGGCCATTCAGCAGGGTACCCACAGATATAAAGGCTAATACTAGTAGAAAGCCGCCAGACAGATGCAGTTCTGGATTTGTTAGCAGTGAACATGAGCTTTCCCAATTTTTCCTCCATTTAATGTTGCACTGCAATGTGGTTATATTGAGGGGAGTTTGTGAAGTTTTCATGTGCTGTAGTGGGACTATTAAGCAGGGTATCCACAGAGACAGAGCCCACTACCACCAGAAAACTATAGATTATGGCCAGATATACTTAAAGATTTGTGAGTTTTGAAACAGTTAAAGCAGTAAATGCTCACTTTTACACCCTTTTCTATTTGGTGTTAACTAATGCTGCAATGTGGATGCATGGTTTGTGTTGGATTATTTCTGTATATAAGGTGTGCTGGAAACTGCCACTTAGATTTATAGACTCGGCATGGTCATGTGGATTAAACTCAGCCAATCAACAGCTCGAATGTGGGGTTAGTTAGCTATTTAATTGTCGATATTGAAAGCTGTTCATTTGCACATTATTTAACATTGACAAACGGACCTGGAACCAATGATTTTGCACAACACAAGGATTTTACTAAGGAACAACCAAAGATCAAACCCAACACTAAGGGATACTAAGAAACAACCAAAGGATCATACCCAACACTAAGGGACACTAAGAAACAACCAAAGGATCATACCCAACAATAAGGGACACCAAGGTACAACCAAAGGATCATACCCAACACTAAGGGACACCAAGGAACAACCAAAGGATCATACCCAACACTAAGGGACACCAAGGAACAACCAAATGTTTCTCCACTAAAGATCGCACTCTGCTTAACACAAGGGAATCTCCACTGTAAAGTGCTCTCAATTGAAGCCTAAAAATGGCCACAAAATTCGTAACAGAGTTGGAGAGTTTGCATGCACTGCCTGACAATGGTGGTGCCACACCTTTGGCACCAACTTCTGATATTGAACTTTGAATAATTCAGCTTAGCGACAGAATGCAAAAGTAAAATAAAGTGAGAAGTCTACAAACACCCAATTAAAAGAATTTTTAAAGTTTATAGCCAAATGCCTCCTGGTGTTGACCAACCCATCTGGAGATGTTGGTGGGTTCCAATGCAGTCAAGAATCAAATAAACGAGAGAGATAGAGAATGGGGAGAGAGATGGGGAGAGAGAGACAGGGAGAGAGAGAGGGAGGAGATAGATAGATAGATATATATATAGAGAGATGGAGAGATAGAGATGGAGAGATAGAGATAGAGATAGATAGATAGAGAGATAGAGATAGAGAGAGAGAGAGGGGGGATGAAGTGAAAGATAGAAATGGGGAGAGAGAGAGAGGGAGATAGATAGAGACAGAGGGATGGAGAGAGAGAGATAAAGATGAAGAGAGAGAGAGAAGAGAGATATAGATAGATAGATAGATAGAGAGAGAGAGAGAGAAAGAGAGAGAGAGGAATGGAGAGATAGATAGATAGATAGAGAGATAGAGAGAGAGAGAGGGATGGAGAGAGAGAGAGATGAGGAGAGAGAGAGAGAGCACCTAGAGAGTAGGCAGCTGCTAACCAGCCTAAAGGCTTTGCAGTGCAAATATCTTAAGTAAGAATGTGTTGAATAAAGTGGAATGCAAAATAAAAAAAAACCCCAGTAAAACCGAAACAAAAAACAAAACAAAACAAAAAGAAACAGTAAAAAACAAAACAGGAAATCCAGACAAAAGAAAAAAGAAAAGAAATTAACAAATCGGAGAAAGAATAAAACACTCAAGAAGAAACACTTTTGTCAAGTGCATTCCTTGTTTTGTAGTCAGCGTCTCCTTCTTCTCGACGTCAGAGGCATGCTGTTTCTTCTACATTCTTGTGTAAGTCATATTGTTAAACAAATTGCTTTCAAGTTGATACCAACTGAATATGATTTACTTCTTTACTTATATCAAAATACAAATAAAAATATTTTTTTTTTGTTTTGTTATTTAATTTATAGATAGATAGATAGATAGATAGATAGATAATAAGAGGTTTACTTTGAAAGATCAAATAGATGATGGGATCAATAGAAGGTTTCAGTTTGAAATCAAAATCTTGAAGCAAGTGGATACAGAATCCATTTTGTTCACTGTGTATTAATAGATAGATAGAGGAATATAATTAGATAGATAGATGAACATAATTAGATAGATAGATAGATAGATAGATAGATGAACGGAATAAGATAGATAGATAGATAGATGAACAGAATAAGATAGATAGATGGACATAATTAGATAGATAGATAGATAGATAGATGAACAGAATAACATAGATAGATAGATAGATAGATAGATGAACAGAATAAGATAGATGAATATAATTAGAAAGATAGATAGATAGATAGATAGATGAACAATATTAGATAGATAGCTAGATTAACAGAATAAGATAGATAGATGGACATAATTAGATAGATAGATAGATAGATAGATGAACAGAATAACATAGATAGATAGATAGATAGATGAACAGAATAAGATAGATGAATATAATTAGAAAGATAGATAGATAGATAGATAGATAGATGAACAATATTAGATAGATAGATAGATAGATTAACAAAATAAGATAGATAGATGGACATAATTAGATAGATAGATAGATAGATAGATGAACAGAATAAGATAGATGAATATAATTAGAAAGATAGATAGATAGATAGATAGATGAACAATATTAGATAGATAGATAGATTAACAGAATAAAATAGATAGATGGACATAATTAGATAGATAGATAGATAGATAAATAGATGAACAGAATTTGATAGATAGATAGATGAATAGATAGATTGATGAACAGAATTAGATAGACAGATAGATGAACAGAATTAGATAGATAGATAGATAGATAGATAGATAGATAGATAGATTGATAGATAAATGAACAGAATTAGATAGATAGATAGATAGATGTACATAATTAGATAGATGGATAGATGAACAGAATTAGATAGATTGATAGATAGATAAATAGATAGATTGATGAACAGAATTAGATAAATAGATAGATAGATGAACAGAATTAGATAGATAGATAGATGAACAGAATTAGATAGACTGATAGATGAACAGAATTTGATAGATAGATAGATAGATAGATAGATAGATAGATGAACAGAATTAGATAGACAGATAGATGAACAGAATTTTATAGATAGATAGATAGATAGATTGATAGATAAATGAACAGAATTAGATAGATAGATAGATAGATGTACATAATTAGATAGATGGATAGATGAACAGAATTAGATAGATTGATAGATAGATGGGTATAGATAGATAGACAGATAGATAAATAGACCGATAGTTCATATCTATTTATCTCATTTTGATTCTAGTTTCACACAGGACCACAAAAGTGAATCATCCTGTGATGATAACAGATTTAAACCTGCTGACCTTTACAACAGTCTTCATGCATACAAATATACATACATACTTTTATAAATACATAATTACACGCTTACATTAATCTATATAAACATAATGTTGGTCTTTTTGTGTTTCCATCATTTTTTTATTTCTGGAGATGAATTATCCGAAAAGGACTGTGAATTGTTTGAAATATTATTGTAAAGATGAACAAGAAATTGTTTGTCAAAAGAACCAGAAAGCCTAAAGAAAGAAAGAAAGAAAGAAAGAGAGAAAGAAAGAAAGAAAGAAAGAAAGCTCAGTTGTTAGAGTGTTTAACTAGGAAACACAAGGTTCCTGGTTCAATACTTGTCCTCACCAACTCAGCGTATACATATTTACCAACCCCTCTGCACAAGCAGGATGCGACACAAGGTCAATTTCTAAAGCGGAGTTCAGTAGGTTTGAATTCGGAGTTTTCCTTCTCCTAGACCGGTTGCCTAACCAAGGTTAAAGAGCCCAGTCTGCCCTACTATTTACCCATAGCTGGAGGGAGAGTAGGATTCACACCTTTCCCAAGGATATTAGCACTAAGTAAAATGCAATTATCACGTCCAGGATTTGAACTCGGGGCGACGAGTCCATTTCCCATGACTTTAACCATTACACCACGCGTTTCCTACTCAGTGTATAAGTAGCACAAGGATCTGTGCGGTAAAGTAAGGAGCTGATGGTAGGTCTGTCGCCCCAACTCAGATCCTAAAATAATCTCCTTGGTCTAGCGCTAGTGAAAAGGGGATAGACTACCTCACTGTCTGGCTGATACTGTCATTAGGCTGTCAGTAAATAGTATCGAAGACAATGAAATCTAGCCTTGGTTGGGTAGCCAGTTTAGGAGAAGAGCAATTCTTAATACAATGCTCCTATCAATATTCAATAGACTAATACATATACACAATCACAAATCCTAGACATTTTGCATTTCCCATAGCGCTAATACCCTTTGGAAAGGTATGAATCCAACTACTCTCTATGGGTAAATCGTTGGCCAGACTGGGTTCTTAAACCTTGGCTAGTAAAGAGTTTAGGAGAAGGAAAACTCTGAATTCAAACCTGTTAAACTCTGCTTAAGAAATTGAAATTATATCACATCCTGCTTGTGTGGAGGGGTTGGTAAATATATATATATATATATATATATATATATATATATATATGAATCCAACTACTCTCTATGGGTAAATCGTTGGCCTGACTGGGTTCTTAAACCTTGGCTAGGTAAGCAGTTTAGGAGAAGGAAAACTCTGAATTCAAACCCGTTAAACTCTGCTTAAGAAATTGAAATTATATCACATCCTGCTTGTGTGGAGGGGTTGGTAAATATATATATATATATATATATATATATATATATATATATACACACACACAGATACACACACAAATGTATACTTACAATAGGTATTTGCCCTACCCATTTGCCATGAGTAGGATGAAGACGAGGTCACAAGAATTGCACATCCAGCAAGGATCAAACTCATCATTCAGTAGTAATGGATCTGCAAAACCAACCATTAAACCATGATGGATGGAATGTCCAAATGTACGAGGGTAATTGCAAAAGTAAGGTTCCCAAAGGACTGGGGACACAAAGAAACTGTTTGTGTGGCTATTGGTAGGACTGTTGTTTTTGTCATAAATTCACCTGTTCTTACCCCTTATACAAGGGTAATCTCACAAGTAGGGTTTCTAAAGGACTGGGGACATAGGGCAACTGTTTGTGTGGTTATTGGCAGCACTGTAGTGTTTGTTATAAATGCAACTGATCCTACCCCTTATACGAGGGTAATCTAAAAAGTAAGGTCTCCAAAGGAGAGGGGACATAGGGAAACATTTTATGCAGCTATTGACAATACTGTAGTGTTTGTTATAAATGCAACTGATCCTACCCCTTATACGAGGGTAATCTAAAAAGTAAGGTCTCCAAAGGACAGGGGACATAGGGAAACATTTTATGCAGCTATTGACAATACTGTTACCCCTACACCTGCACACACCTTGCTTGTCTTGGCTTCATGTCATCTTGGCTTGAAATTCATTTTCTGATCCTGATTGATACTACCTTGCAATTATTTGGTATTTGAATGCAAAAGGCATTAAACTGATTGAAAAAGAATCTTTCTTTTTTTTTTTTTGATAGTATATATACATAAATAGATGGATAAATTGCCAAACAAATATGAACAGAGGTAGTTACACATTCAGAAAGAAGAAAATTAACTGTTTGTAAAAAATTGTTAGTGGTGTATTTATTTAAGAGAAATAGTTGCTGACCACTGCTGGTCAGGCAATGATAAATAGTTGATCCAACCACTGCTGGTCAGGCAATGCAAAGAAATAGTTTGATCCAACACTGCTGGTCCATGGCTCAAAAGAAATAGTTGCACTGATGGTCAGGCAAAAAAGAATATCCTTGATCCCCATGCATTTCAGGCAATGCAAAGTTGCTCTAAGATGCAATGTGACCACTGCTTGTATGCATGAATCTTTGCTGGCAATCCACCACTGCTGGTTCAGGCAATGAAAAGATAATATGATCCAACCATCAATCAATGCATTTGTTGTCACAACCACTGCTGGTGCAAAGAAATATAACAACATGCAATAGGTTGTAGGTTAGTTGTCAAGCATTGCAAAGAAAAAGTTGATCCAATCCACTGCTGGTCAGGCAATGCAAATGAAATAGTTGTGCACAAATGAAAGTTGATCCAACCACACTGCGTGTAGTCAGGGAAAATTAGTTGATCCAACTCACTGCTGAAGTCAGATGCAATGCACAAAGAAAAGTGATCCAACCAAATGATGTGCTAATAAGTTGATCCAACCACTGCTGGTCAGGCATGTTAGTATAAGTTGATCCAACCACTAGCTGGAGGACGCTTTGCAAAATAATAGATGCAATGATGGTCAGGCATGGCAATCCAAGGCAATTGCATCTGTCTCAGGGCATGCTGCTGATGGTCGGCATGCAAAGAAATAGTTGATGCACGCCACTGCTTGTCACGCAATGCAAAAGAATAGTTGATCCAACACTGCTGTTGGTCAGGCAATGCAAAAGAAATAGTTGATCCAAGCACTGCTGTGTCAGGCAGAAGTAGCAAAGAAATAGTTGATGCACCACTGCTGGTCTGCAAAGAAATAGTTGACAATCAACCTACGCCAATGCCATGTCGCAATAAGAAATATGTTTGATTCAACCATGCTGTGCAGTTGCCAAACTGCAGAAATAGGGCATATGATCAAAGGCATGCAAAATAAAAATAGTTGAGGCACCACTGATGTCAGTGGCAATGCAAAAGAAATATTTGATCCCAACCACTGCTGGTCAGGCAATGCAAAGAAATAGTTGATCCACCACAACAGGCAATGCCAAAGAAAGTTGATCCAACCACTGCTGGTCAGAGCAATGCAAAAATAGTTGATCCACACTGCTGGTTTCTCAATGCAAAAGAACTAGTTGATCCAACCACTGCTGGTTCAGCAATGCAAAGAAATAGTTGATCCACATGCTGGCAATGCCAAAGGATAGTGATCCAACACACTGCTGGTCAAAGAGTTGATTCCAACCACTGCTGGTCATGGCAGGAATCATAGACTGCTTTGGTAGGCAATGCAAATAAATAGGTGGAAACACTCCACTGCTGGTCAGGCAATGCGCAACCGTTGATGAGCAATGAGTGATCCAACCACATCACCACGTTGTAATGTGTCATTGATGGTCACGCAATGGCAATAAAAATTGATAATGTTGATCAAAGACACTGCTGGCAATGCAGAAAGGATCCCACCACTGCTGGTCAGGCAATGCAAAGAAATAGTTTGATTTGATGCAAAAGAAATAGTTGATCCCACTGCTGGTCAGGCAATGCAAAAGAAATATTTGATCCAAACATACCAGGCAATGCAAAAGAAAGAGTTGATCCAACCACTGCAATGCAAAAGAAATAGTTGATCCAAACTGCTGGTCAGGCAATGCAAATAATAATGTTGATCCAACCACTGCTGGTCAGGCAATGCAAAAGATAGTTGATCCAACCACTGCTGGTCAGCAATGCAAAATAAAAAGTTGATCCAACCACTGATGGTCAGGCAATGCAAAAGAAAATAGTTGATCCAACCACTGCTGGTCAGGCATGCAAAAGAAATAGTTGATCCAACCACTGCTGGTCAGGCAATGCAAAAGAAAATTTTGATCCAACAACTGCTGGTCAGGCAATGCAAAAATAAAGAGTTGATCCAACCACTGCTGGTCAGGCAATGCAAAGAAATATTTGATCCAACCACTGCTGGTCAGGCAATGCAAAAGAATAGTTGATCCAACCACTGCTGGTCAGGCAATGCAAAAGAAATATTTGATCCAACCACTGATGGTCAGGCAATGCAAAATAAAGAGTTGATCCAACCACTGCTGATCAGGCAATAGGAGAGAAATAGCTGAGCAGACCTCTGCTGCATTCTCTCTTGCTTTCTGGAAGTAGTAGATCACTATAATCCCTCCATGATGAACATAGGAAGTAAAGGAATGGTAGAAAATTATAGTATAAATATATATATATATATATACATATATATATACACAACTAATACACAGTGGGTTATACCCGTATATATATATATATATATACATATATATTTACACACACATACACAACACACACACACACACACGCATATATATATATATATATATATATATATATATATATATATATATATACACATTCTTACACAACTAATCCATGTGAGTGTGTTAGTGGCTTAACTAATCCCCATTGGCCTAACAACCGGAGTATATATATATATATATATATATATACACAACTAATCCATGTGTTAGTGGCTTAACAACCAGTGCATGTCGTTAGAATTGTCAATAAAGTTGTCATGGCAATATAATTAGCAATGGCAATTGTTTTGAAACTTTAGAAAGTGTGAAGTGAACAACATTCAAAATGGCCATTATTTAATCTATGAATTAAAGGATTTGAAAATATTAATGCTTTGTTTGAAGTGAAATATTTTTATTAATAAATTATAATTAAATGTTACAACAAAATTACTGAATGTCACGAAGAAGTTGTTATTCAAAATGTTTAAACTAATGTCAATTTAAGGAAAATATTTATATCTGCTTAAGTGGAATATTTGTATCTGATTAACCAATATGTAGATATAATAGATTTTATATCAATTTTTATACAATTCATCCTCAGAATCATATATTAACAAAATTCAGAACCTTTCCTTCTTTATTTGTCAGAATATCTAAAATGAAGCTATTGTGTATTATTTTGAATTTTCAGTCTGTTGTCCTCATCTTTATTGTGGTATATAAAAACATAATGCTTCGGCTACTGTATCCTCTGGCCTTCCTCAGATGTTCCCTGTCTATCCGAGCATAGCAATTATTTTAATGTATTCATCTTTATTGTGGAATATAAAAACACAACGCTTCAGCCACTTTATCCTCCAGCCTTTCTCAGATGTTCCTTGTCTATCCGAGCGTAGCAATTTTTTAATGATCATGACGTTTCTCAGATTGGTAGGCATGCCAAAAAACAATGAACTCATTATTTTAATGAGTTCTTCAACGCTTTGTTTGAGCAACAGTAAAACTATTCAAAATGATTTTCCAGGTTGAGTTTTTGCTATGCACCCCTTCATCACCATTGCTCCCTGGTCCACTCTGACCAGGAGTGGTAGTACCTGTTAAGGTCCCATCTATGGGTTGAAAAACATGGAGTTTATAACAAAATTGTATTATGCATTAGGAATGAATTTTATTCACAACTTTGTCGGCATTAAATGACCCACCCAGGTTGATATGCTTGTAAAACAAAAACAACCAAACCAAACCAAACCAATCAAAACATACTCTCTGTGGATGACTATAATATATACTTATATATATATATATATATATATATATATATATATATATATATAACTCACCAAAACAGAAAGTAAACTACAAACACACACATGTAAATTATACTTTACTCTATGACTATACTCTACTCCTAATTAAAGAAAAACAATTCATAGATAAATACAAACCGAAATTATCTGCACTCATACAACAATAACTTTACTACACAAACATTGTATATATATATAGATTGAAGAAAGCCAAAGGATACAGTGGTCAAAACGTTGAGTTTTTACATACCATAATAAAGATGAGCGTTCTGCTCATCTTTATTTTGATGTCTGAAAAATCAAAATAATACACTTTCCTTATCTGGAAATTAATATTCAATTAATATATTAAATATTCATTACAAAAAAATATCCTTTTGAAAGTCTCTCATTCACATATTGTTATTAGAAAGCACTGAACATGATGGAGTTGCAGGTTATTGTCTAAAAGTAAAGTCGTCAGGGTGGCCTAAAGTCAGTATCAGCCAGAGATCAAGGGAGTCTATCCCCTTTTCACTATCGCTAAACAAAGGAGATTGTTTTGGCATCTGAAGTGGAGCACCACACCTACCATCAGTTACTCACTTTACTGCATAGATCTTTGTGCTACTCATATGCTGAGTTGGTGAAGGCTGGTATCGAATCCAGAATCTTGTGGTTCCTAGTCGAACACTCTACTGACTGAGCTAAACCGGCCTTATGGTTATTATCTACTCTTCTTATATTATTTTGGATGGCGCCCATCTCTTTCCTTTATTCTTTGCTCTGGTCATTCATGTAGGTCTCTCTGGTGCTGCTGATTGCTCATCATCTTGTTCCTTTTTATGTTTTTTGTTCATTATTGCGACCCCCAACCATTCTTAGTTCTTCTGTGTTGGAATAAAAACAACTCAGACACATTTTTATGTGCACATATTTTATTTTGATTCATTCCTTGTAGAAAATTTCTTTTATCTGTGGCTAGCACCGAATCAGAGCATGTTGAAATACTGACTTATCACTTATGAGATTTTTAACTGACTACCAATTTTGGCAAACATTTTAGTACTGTCTAATCAGCTGGATTTCTAATCCAATGAAAAGCCATATTTCAAATGACCCCTGTGATCATCACCCATCACTCAAACTGAATGACCCAATGGATTTTCTTGCAATTATTTTAAACTACACTACGCTAACTGTTAATACTATATTTTACCAATCTTAACAAATTAAAGCGAAAATTCTTCCAATTCTGCCATAGTAGTTTCAGTGTTACTGTATGGCTGCACTACCTGGACTCTAACAATAAGCGCCTAGAGAATAAGCTAGATGGGACTTGCATGCAATTTTAAACAGGACGTGGAAACAACACTCCATGAGAAAACAGCTGTATGGCCACCTGCCCCATATCACACAAACCATCCATGTGAGGTGAACAAGACATGCTGGGCACTGCTGGAGAAGCAAGGATGAACTCATAAGTGACGTTCTTCTGTGGAAGCCATTACATGGGCACACCAGAGTAGGTCGCCCAGCAAAGATGTACATAGATCAACTCTGCGCGGATGATCGATGCTGCACAGAGGATCTCCCTGGGGCAATGAATGATAGGGACAGTTGGCGAGAGATTGTCATGGATATCTGTGCTGACAGCACGACAGGATGATGAATGATGTAATACAAGTGAAGTAATGATTATCATTGTATGAAATGAGCCAAGCAAGCCAGGTTCAAATCCTAGACATGGCAGCTTGTGTTTCACTTGGGAAAGACATTGATCCCTTTATGGGTAACATTAAGTATAATCAAAGACACACGTTGCATCATATAGGCACTGTCTCTTTTTAAGAGGAATCTTTGATCCGTGGATGCATATCTTCCAGAAATACCGAAAAAGCAGTGTTGACCATTACAAAACGTGCTGCTATGTTAGAAGAGCTGTAGAGCAATGACCCAAGAATCTTTCTTTTCCTCTTATCTTCATATCCCCCAAGGGATGTCTCATTTTCACCCAGGTTGTGAGGCTAAGTAAACAATGTTTTTAATCTTCATCTGAGTGCTATGCGAAGAAACTTCATGTGATCAATTTTCTCAGGGCAATGGAAGGGGATTGATTGATTAATTGTTTGATTGATTTTAATGGCATGTAAAACCATCTTGAGTTATTTTATCCCTAGATTAAAAAAACAAATATATGCAAATATGCAAATATTATCTACCCAACACAAAAAAACAACTTTTTCCACATATGAGTATGTGTATGTCTGTGATAATGCATGAATATGTGTGTATATATATATATATGTGGTCGAGTTTTGCTTTCGAGGGCTGGCTATGTCAATCATAGGAAATCTCACCTGGGTCAATCCATGCAGATTCCAGGAGTAAATAATGTGTCTTGTGCTATATGTGGCAAGGTCTGTAAGTCGGCTTCTGGTCTTAAGAGACATATGGTGGTGCATAAGCATCAAATTTTATCATCTGACTCATCTGATTCATCTGAATCATCTCATTCAACGGGGAAGAAGTCTTTTCAATGTCATATTTGCGTCAAACTTTGTAGATCTGCGGCAGGTTTGATGAGTCATTTGAGGGCTCATGCAAGGAAGGGTTCTGGTGGTGGAGTTGTGGGATTGTGAGGGACGGCAATGATCTGTAAAGATTATGCTATTGCCATGAGAAGAGGTGCATCCACATGTGTGTGTGAGCACATGCACATAGGCACGTAAGCACCATTTCTACATACACGTGTTTACACTAAAAGATACCTACATGCCTATGCATACTGATATGTAATTCAACCATCCAGTGTAAAAACTATTTTTTACCATATTTTTTCAATTTTGTTTTCCAATATTTCAAAAAGTTTTTCGATTCTGCCTGATGATTGCAAAAGACAAGGACATGAAACCCAGAGTTGCAGCTAAAATATCCATGAAATTAGATATGTATACACGAACTAATATTAATTTATTCATATATATATATATGTATAAAAAATATACTTATATATATATATATATATATATATATATAATCATGTCGCGCGCGCAACACGGATATCCATGACAATCTTTCGCCAACCTTCCCTATTACTCATGTCCCCTGGGAGGTCCTCTGTGCAGCATCCAGAGTCTTTGCATAGTTGGTCAATGTAGGTTCTTAGCGGGCGTCCTACGTTAGCATGTCCATGTGTTGGCTATATATATATATATATATATATATATATATATATATATATATATATATCAGACATTGTGCATTTTCTTAATGATACTACAAATAGTAGCCCACTACGGACTCACCAAGTGAGAAAGTGTTAACCATACATCATTGTAATATATATATATATATATATATATATATATATATATATATATGTATCAAAAATTTGTTTATATAATATATATATATATATATATATATATATATATATATATATATGTATGGTTATCACTATCTAACTTGATGAGTTAGAGGTGAACCAAGATTTTGCAGTATTATTAGGAGAGTGCTCAATACCTGAGATAGAGCTATTATATGAGTCTGAATAATTAGATATATATCAGTTTGTGTACATACATTTATTGCATGGAAGTGATTCTGCAACCCTGGACTTCATGCCTTCATTTCGGCATTCATCAGACTTTGTCTGATAAATGCTGAAACAAAGACATGAAACCCATAGCATAATAACTTCCATGCAATAAATATATATACATAAACTAATATATATTCATTTATTCTCATATATATATATATATATAGAGAGAGAGAGAGAGAGAAAGAGATTAAAAACCTGAGTCATATGTATATATATATATATATATATATATACATAGAGAGAGAGAGAGAGAGAGAGAGAGAGAGAGAGGGAGAGAGAGAGAGAGATTTACTTGCCTTTTCATTTCTTTCTGTCCTCAAGAAAAATTCCACAAATATTTACAGGTTTCATTAAAGACTTGAGTGTATGCCTTGATTCCTTGTTTTTCTTCCACCACTTTTAAGATCTTTTTTTTTTAATTAATTCTCAAATTTGGTTTGGTTGAGTTAGATTTGAAATCTGCCACTTGGCCCCAAGGGATTACAATTGCTGTTAGATTCTAATCTAGTATAACTGCAGAATTATAAATTACAAAGTAGAACCATATGGCACGCTTTGCATTGAACGTCTGGAAAAACCATTTGCAGGAAAAACTAGTAATGACTATGTATTTGTTGAAAAATTCACTCCCTTTACCCAAAAACTAATTAATTCATAAAGAAAGTTTTAATCAGTTTTTATAACATTAATATATTTAAAAAGAAGAAGAATTACAGTTAGAATAGAGGAAAGTTTTGTGAAAAAGAATTTGTTAATTGTTATTTTTGTAGATTTTTAAAAATACATTAAAACATACACCTGTAAAATATAATTGAATATAATATAAAATACTAGCAGGACCTGAGGATATACCAGAGTAGGATAATTTAATTATTACAATATGTTTACTTAATGGGCCGGGTTGGCTCAGTCGGTAGAGCGTTCGGCTAGAAACCACAAGGTTCCTAGTTCGATACCGGTCCTTGCCAACTCAGCGTATGAGTAGCAAAGGGATCTGTGCGGTAAGGCAAGGAGCTGATGGTAGGTGTGGCGCTCCACCTCAGATGCTAAAAACAATCTCCTTGGTCTAGTGCTATTGAAAAGGGGATAGACTCCCTCACTGACTGGCTTTACTTACTTAAGAATTGTTACAAAATAGTTAAATATGTAAAATGTATAATAATCTTGATTTAACTCTCTCAATCTTTTTTTTCTTCTTTCCTTCTTTTCATCTTTTCATCTTTTTCAATTGAAACAGATCAGCATTATCTCTTCTGTACGCTCACCCCCTCTATCTATTTTTCCCCTACTTTCTTTCTTTTTTCTTTCACATTATATTTTTCTCTGTAGCATGATCTTTTTCTTCCCTTTCTTTATAATAAAAACAGAATGGTTCATTATTTAGCAGATGTGATGACACTTATAAGAAATAAGAATTTGCCAGATAAGTGACACCAGATAATCAGGATTTACCCCATTGCATTTCATCTTAAAGGATCTGGACGGTTTTATTTTTAATGAGAAAGTTTTGGAAGATGGTAACACTTGGAAGATTAAGGAACAAGCATACGTAAGAAATCATCAATAACTTAACTTAACTGGTTGACTATAAGACTTTTTTGATAGAATTTTTGGATTTCCTTGGCAAAAATGTTTTTATAAACCAATTTTTAGTAGTAACGAAGCAATAGAATTCATTTTACAGACAAAAATAGATTACAAAAAGTCGCCATGTTTCACCAACCCCACCAAATTTGGAGAGCTAAAAATTGACATAACTCTGCCAAATTCTGTAATTGGAAGCTCAAATTTTTGGGATTATCTAATGTTAACATAGTCAACATCTTGAAGGGGGTGGGTGACAATTTCATATTTTTCTGGATGATTTGACATGGAATTACCCATATACATTGACATGATATTATTAGCGTTATTCGTACTATTGTCCCCAATCTTCATTGTTATTTGTACAACGTTTCGGCCGATATACCCTCCGGCCTTCTTCAGGTATTTCTTGTCGGACTCGCGAACCTTCTCGGACTTGAGTCCGAGAAGGTTCGCGAGTCCGACAAGAAATACCTGAAGAAGGCCGGAGGGTATATCAGCCGAAACGTTGTACAAATAACAATGAAGATTGGGGACAATAGTACGAATAACGCTAATAATACTAATCTTCAAGCCTCATCTCAAACATTCAGAGAAACATTGACATAACTCCGCCAATTTCTGGAATTTGAAGCTCAAATTTTGAGGAATGTCTTACTTTAACACGGTCCATACCTGTACAATTTCATTTCTGATTAATTTGACATGAAATTGCTCATATTGTAAATATAAGTTATTACTTATTGTAATTATTATTATTATTATTACTTGCTGTCCATTGTATCCAATGATGACACCATGTAAATTCTTTTCCTCCAATTTATTCGGTCTCTGGTTGCCTCTTGCCAACTGCCTATGGGGATTTTAACGTCTTTTGGGTTTCTCTTGATGTTGTCTTTGTACCTGAGCTTTGGTCTACCGATTCCACATGATCCCTCTCTCAGTTGAAAGTACAGAATCTGCTTTAGTAGTCTGTTATCCCCAAGTCTATTTAAATGGACAGTCCATCTCAGGTTGCATTGGACAAGTATTTTGTGTATGCCAGAGAGTCCAGTTTTCTTCAGGATGGTCCTGTTTGAAACATGCTGCCACTATTTGACATCTAATATACTGCTCAAATATAAGTATAGATTATATATCTTATTATAATGAAGATTGTGGGTTTTTATGTCTGTAACCGAAACTACATTACTATTCAAGTCACAATTTCCTTAGTTATTTACATCACATTCTCCATGATTTTATTTTTATTTAAACTTCAATTATTTACAAAATTGCTTTACATCATTAAGACTGTTGACCATATCTACATACTAATAACATGCAATTGTATTTATATATACAACAAAATAGCGGTTTACAGTGTGAATGGGAAGGCTAATTTGCATATTGATCTTAAAAATTTGATTTTAATAAATATATGCTTAGTATTATTGATTTCTAATTGTTTGGTTTTATATCAATGAATATGAGCAAAAATCTCGGGGATAAATCTTAAAAGAAATTCATTAAAAAGAAGAAATAACTGTAATTTTATTCTTTACTTCTTATTTTAACTAAATAGTTAATTTAGGAAAATTTACCAATGAAAGACGGGAGTAAGGGAAAATGATGGAAGAGTTAGTTTCAAAGTTGTTCTATTTTTCAATCATACCCCCTCTGTTCCAAATATTTTTATTTGCATTCTTATTCAGTTTCTTTGGCTTTTCTTATTTAACATGATATTTTATTATATTAAAACTTAAATACTTGCACCCGGAGGGTGCATATATTTGCTAGTAAGTATAAAGTATGTACAAATAAAAGGTTAGTATTCAATCATGATGTAATGGTTTGCAAGCTAGCCTTGCAGATCCATTACTACTGAATAGCAATTTTGATATTAGCTGGATGCCCCATAAAAAAAGTCCATACATAAAATAGACCTTGTGTTAATCTGCCCTGATGGGAGGTTAGGAATATTTTTTTTATAAAATATGAAGTATATATAAGTTTAAAGTCATAATAACATTAATAAAAACTTTTCTAAAAATGTTATTTTATTCCTATTATTTTTATTTTTTCAATATCTTTATATTTTACTGGAAGTGGCTACCCTGCATTGCTTGGGTTGGCGGGGGGAATAATAAAAAGTTAGTCCCACAGATCTATTGATTATTGGTTTTAATCACAAATGCTACCAATGTCTTTCCCTTCTCTTTCAAGATATAAATAAAAGTTTCATTATTTTTGTACAAAAAGCAAGCTCTGGTGATAGTGAATGTATATATGTATTTACTTTGTCAATTATTTTATTTCCTAGTTTCCTCTGAACATATATACACACATACACACCAATTGTCCTTTATATATGTATAGATTGTTCTATTCATATTTTTTTGAATCATAAAAATAAACATATGTTTTATAATAAAAGCACAGAAAAAAATGTGAGATCCATAGTTTGAAGAAATTTTATAATAATAATGACTCAACACAAAATTGCGAAAAGATTCTACAACAGAATTCCCCGGCAAGAATTGTTGCAAATGAAGTGACACCAACAGAGGTCTGGTACATTCATCATCTTTTCTTTCAAATTCTTTTTCTATTCCTTTTTTTTTTTTTTTTACTATTGTTGAGATTGTTAATATTATTATGATAGTTTTTTCCACCAGTATTAGCTAATGGTCTTTCACTGGAGGTTGAGTGACAACAAATCTCCTCAGGTCTCCAGGACTCTTCTGGGTATTCTAGCTGATTTCAGTAATGTTGTTGTCTGGATGGTCTCAATTCTTCCTTTTATTTTCAGTTCCTCCACTCTTTTTTCCAAGCTTTTTGGGACCGTTCCTAGTGCACCAACTACAATTGGTATCACTTTCACCCTCATATTATTATCATTATTTCAACTACATATTATTATTTGGTTTGTTCGTTTTGTTTTACGGCTTATCAACCTCAGTGGGTCATTTAATGCCGATAAAGTTTTGAAATAAATCAATTCTTAATGGATAATACAATTTTTTTATAAATACATTTTTCTATTTAACCCATAGATGGGACCCTAACAGGTACTACCATCCGGGTCAGAGTGGACAAGGGAGCAATGGTGATGAAGAGGTGCTCCACATTCCCCAAACCTCCAAAACTGGAACCTCACCATCAGATAGAGTTTAACGTCATTCCCAGGACATGTAGATCCGCAGCCACCGCCTTCTAGCACCCATATGATAAAAAGGGGTTGGGGCTTGCCATAAGGGCAATAGGGTTGGGAAAATTATATAGGTGCTAGGGCTTGACGTGACCAGCCGATTGATGGGAGGGGGCCTCTCCGACCGCCTGTCTAGCCCAAGATAGGGCCAAAGTGGAGTATTGCATGTCATGAACTGCTTCTCCACCTGGGTTCTATCCTTAAGCATCACGGGTCGCCACCCACGGCCAACAGGTGGCCCCATTGGGGGAGTCTTACCCCTCTGCAGTGGTGCAGTCGGTGTATTCTAACGCCCCAGCCGACAGGGCGGATATTATTATTGTTATCATTTTCTTGATATATAGAATATATTTTATCAAAAGGCTAAGGGACTGTAATTGATTACTTTTGTTGCCTGTGTCTAACGATAACCAGCTGCATTTCTTGATCTTCTTTTGTTTCAAATTCTTCTTCTATTTCTTTTGATTGTATTTTCATATTTAATACACAGTGTTATTTTTCAAAGATGTTTCTTACTTCAACCGGAGGACTTACTTTTCCTAGGTTAATATTATTATCATTGTTTCATTACTATTGTTGAGATTGCTATTATTATTATTATTATTATTGTTATTATTATTGTTATTATTATTATTATTATTATTATTATATTCAACTACACATTATTATTGCTATTATTCTTCTGATATATAAAATATATTTTATCGAAAGGCTAGGGGACTGTAATTGATGAATTGTGCTGCCTGTGTCTAACGATAGCCAGCCGTATTTCTTGATCATGTTTCTGGCTTTGACACATTGAATATGACTGTCTGGATCATAGCTCTGATATTTAAAAGCATTTTTGCAAGCGGACGGCATCAAAGCCAAACATTGTGTATCAATGCAATTTATAATGAAATGAAGGAAGTATCATATGACGCTATTATACTTACCTATATAAGTGCTTTGATGTCGCAAACATGTCTCAAATGTCTTCGAAAGTGACGTCTTCTGCAGAGATTCCTGAAACGTGTGGGTGGGGCTGGTCGCAGTGATTTTACTTATGAAAAATTTTAATCTGCTTGATGCAGTATCGGCCTCGGCCTGAAATGATGCGAGATACACAACATGCAAACTAAAAATGTAGGGATAACAATAACAGATTACTTTGTGCCGACGGCCTGACTATTTCATTTAATATACAATCATATATGTATGATATGTAAAGAAACATCTATTAAGATTGGCAAGGATGGAATTGAAACCAATGACCAGATTTTATTCTCTTGGGGAGAGTGCAGCTGAAATATGAATACACACAAACAGACAGATAGAATGACAGACAGATAGACTCATATTCACAAAGACACATACAGTACTGACAATAAATAAAAGTAAAGTAATTAAAGTCGTAAGGGTGGCCTCAAGTCAGTATCAGCCAGAAAGCAAGGGAGTCTATCCCCTTTTCACTATTGCCAGACCAAGGAGATTCTTTTGGTTCTGAGGTGGAGTGCCACACCTACCATCAGCTCTTCACTTTACTGCACTGATCCCTGTGCTACTCATATGCTGAGTTGGCAAGGGTCGGTATCGAACCCGGAACCTTGTGGTTCCTAGTCGGATGCTCTACCAACTGAGCTAAACCGTCCCTAAGTATCTTTTATAAAATGTACATTTTCTTCCGAACCAAAGATGCCAGAATTTTATAATTTCTATTATAATATCATACAGGGTGTCTATAAAGTCTATTTACCTCGTTCACACTCCTCTGAACTTTTTTCTGTGGGCTTATGCTAAAGATATCATATATCGAACAAAGATACGGGACATCACTGACCTAAAGCAAAAGATCACTGTTGCTATAGTGACCATTGATGAGGCTGTCCTACAGCAAACAAGGCAAGAAATCATGTTGTAATAATTTCCACATATTTGTCTGTTCATTTGCTTTTCTAATAAATTTTAAAACTTGTAAAGATACTTTATGGACATTCTGTATAAACAAAATGGATATAATTAGGTATAAGTGACATTAAACTGCATCTGGTGGTGAAGTTCCAATTCTGGAGCTCAGGGGAATGTGGAGTACACCATTAATCTGACCCAGAGTCGTAGTACCTAATAGGGTCCTATCTATGGGTTAAACAGATCAAAAATGAGTTTTTAAAAAATGTGTTTAAAAAATTGAGTTTACCTACAGCCGGGATTGAAATCCGATCAGTTCAATGTCAGTCAGACACCTTGACCGCTAGACTATATAGTCACCCACAGAATGCAATGGGGATTTTAACTGTTTTAAACACATCTCTATGTATGTAAAGGCCACCTTCCTTTATATAGGAGAGGGTTATATTACACATATATATATATATAAATTTGCCTGTACCAAAAATGTAATATATATATATTATATATATATATATATATATATATATATATATATATATATATATATATATATATATATATATATATAAATTACATTGTATAAATAATAGAATCATTTAGTGAAAACCATATGAAAGTTCAAATTTTGTAATATTTTTCTTGATGCTATATTTGATTATGACACTTCATCATGATCACCATCATTGTTGATACATTTCAAAATTGCTGAAGGAAAACGAAATATATCTTTATATCTATATCTATATCTACATAGAGAGATGAACAAAAGTGATAAGACAAATAGGAAGACTTCTTTGTAGTTATTCATTTTTGGATTGTTCTAAACTAATTGTCAACCTTAGGTCATTGTCAAAAGAATTGTTTTTGTGAAGAAAAGTTTTTTAAAACGTTTTTAAATGAGTTGATATGATATATAAGAAGCAGCAAAAAATAAACTGGTAATGTATTGTATCCATTCAGTGAATGAATATATATACATATATATATATATTATATATATATATATATATATATATATATATATATACATATATATATATATATATATATATATATGTATGTATGAAGAGAAAATGGAAGTGAATCCGACAGTATGTAATATAGTGAAAAATTGAAAAAACACAAGTTCATAAACAAGTGATATTTATTTTGCCAACACTGCAGTGTCTCGATCTGTTTCAATAGATCTTCATCAGGGCTTTTGTTAATTTGAGGAAAAATAAATTTATCACAGAGAATAAGAAGACTGTGAGAGTCTTTTGCTTTGTCGGTTAATCTATTTAAGTATATATATATATATATATATATATATATATATATAAGTCATCCACAGACACTGTGTTTTGACACTTCATATATATATATATATATATATATATATATATATATATATATATATACAATGGATAGACCAATTTATATCTAAATTAGGGTAGCATGGACATGGAGTCAACTGCACCTGGTTACTGGCCTATGCAATCTTCAGACTTGGTCTGATGTATAATCATATATTCATATATACTTTATACTTATGTATTTATTTATGGGTGATATAGTGTGTATGTGTCAACATCACTCATATATATATATATATATATAAATGGGTGATATTCACACACTCACACAATATCACTTATAAATAAATTTTTCATAAAAATTCATTTTCTTCTCGACCAAACATACTTGGATTTTATAATGTTAAGATGAACATTATTCAATAAAAACGGGTATTATTAGGTATTACCAAATTCTATGCCATCAAAATTATGTAACCAAAAATATGAAATATGTAGTTGTCTAAATATAAGTATACCTCTTATACATATTCATGCAATTTTATATTTAGTTGATTAGTTGTTTTGTTTTGCATCATTTCAACCTTTTTTTGCATCATTTAATGCTGAATCAAGTCATTTTGACAAACAAAGAAGCTGCTTACAGTACATGCTGTTTCTTAAGTGGTCACACAATTAAGTATTGAACAGTCTCATCACTGCTAAACTTTGGTTATCTAGCAGAAACTGGTACTTTCAATGTGACGTGATGTCCCATCTATGGGTTAAATAGAAAAACATGAGTTGATAAACAAAATTGTACTATACATTAGGAATTGATTTATTTCACAACTTATTCATTAAATGACCCACCAAGGTTGATATGCCGCAAAAAAACAAAACAAAAACAATGTGACGTAACCATAATTTTATATTTAGTTACAGAGTTTCAACACAGCAGAGTTTCATAATAAATAATACCTAATAATATCCGTTTTGCTTTTATAATGTTCCTTTAGAAATAAGGAAATCCTGGTATCTTTGGTTTAGAAGAAAATTGATTATTTTTAATATAAATAAATGAAATGGACTTATTTATGGGCAATACTGTATATTTCCTGAGCTTTGTAAAAATTGTGGGAAAGATATATCTATTTCTTCACTTCCAGTGTTGAGATTCTTTTTTTATTGTCGCTCTTTTACTAGATCCATTTTAGGAAGCATTAAACATTGGACATGGATACCAATGGTCACTTCATAAAGCTGTGGCTTTCTCTCATAAAAAAGGCATTTACAGTGACGCAACTCACGATAAGGAAAGTGGCATTGTATGTCATTCAAGCCAAAAGATAACAAAAAGAAGTGGAAGAAGAAGAAGAAGAATCCGAAGTTTAGCTATTTATGAGCAGATTCATAATAACTAGACTTGCGGATTGGATCTAGATGTGATATGGCCCTAAATTTTTATAAAGCTTTACTGTCTATTTAGCAGCCAAACTCTACATCTTTCTGGTGTGTTGCCATTTATCACTCAATGGAAAGAATTTCCAGATGTGATAAAATACTGTGAGAACTCCACATACCCTTGTGCCACCCTCATAGCCATGAATGCTTTACTGGAGAACTCAGAATGGGTAACAGTTCTGTTAATTTGCCTTGGCACTAATACAACTACGGCTTGGAAGAATTTTTGCTTTAACCTGTCAGTAAGATCAGATTTCCATATCACTGACAATTTGTTTAAAGTAGCCCATGCATTATCTATGTGTGCATTGGCATCACTTTCTGTTGATGAGATATTACTACCTAGGTATGTGAATTTTTGTTTCACCGATTTCAGAAGTTTACAACAGCCCTGTGCAAAGGACCTCCCGGGGCAATGAATGATAGGGAAGGATTGTGAGAGATTGAGAGATTGTCATGGATATCTGTGCAGCCAGCGTGATAGGATGATGATGATGATCATTAAATATGCATAGTGTTTTCTTTGAGATGAAAGAAGATGGAGACACACACGTAGATTTACATAATGCAAATTTATAATAGATAACTATAAGTAAAACAAAACTTATGTCCAGGGTTTATTTACCACAGAAAAAAAATCCTGATGGTTAGGATGTTTATCAAAATATGTTAACTGTATTTTGGTATGTTAAACAAGCAAATAAATCTTAGAAATGGTCACCATAGATTACGGCGCTTATAAACAACAGAAACTTCAAAGAAAGCAATTCATTCTCAGTCATCTTACAATTGCATCTTTCTTCGTTATTGCTTCTTTATTTATTTTTTTCTGGTTGTTTTCAAAGCTTTTTCTGTACTGGAATGACTTACCAAAAATTAAAAGGGGGAAGAAAAAAAAAAAGAATCTTTCTGCTAATTTTTCTGTTTTTTAGTTCTTTTTTCTCTGTCAGACCAAATATATTAAATTTTCCCTTTTTCTTTAGGATGAGAATTGATACAGAAAGGCAAAGGCTGATATTTGTATTTAAAAAATTCAAACATTGTTTAGACTGATACTTATACATACATACACACACACACACACACACACACACACACATACATATATATATATATATATATATATATATATATATTTATATTTATATTTTATATTTATTTGCTGTGAATGAAAGAACAGACACAAACATAAAAATACATATATGAGGGTCATTCAATTAAATAAGGGGGAGTTTTAAAAAATGGTAAAATGGATTTTTTTTTTCAGAATTTTTTCTATAAATGTAAACTTTGTATTGTTTGTAATTGGTTTATGACAAAAATTATTTTAATCTCACAGAAATAATGGTTTTGAGATTATTCAAAATAGTAAAAAATTAAACAGAGTGGTTCAGGCTTGAACAGAGGTCTGTCATCATATTTGTGGTGGCTTAAAAGTGCAATCTATGTGAAATTTACAGAAAAATGAGTAATGTGCATGGAGAAGCATGACTTAGTGAAAAAAGTGTTTACAAATGGGTTAAACATATTTTTAGAGCTATTTTTCTTAGAATATTTATAGAGAGGGATTGAAAAGTAACTCCCTATTTCAAACTTTTTGTAATTATTTTATATACTGTTACATTTTTCTCAATTCTTGAATGTATGTTCCTTAATATATGGTAATTAAATCTTGATTTTTATGCAAGATGGTGCTCCTTCACATTTTTCTATCGTTGTTTATGAATGCCTGAATCACCATTTTCCTGCGAGATGAATGGGTAGACATGGTCTGCATGAGTGGTCTGATCTAACACCTTGTGAATTTTTTCTTTTCGGGTTGAAGTCTACTCTACGAAACTAATGACTTTGAAAGAACTTAAAGGATGAATACAAGAATTTTATTCTGCTATTCCACAAGAGTTCTCAGGAAGTTTGGTTGATGTGATTCCTGAGCAACTTGAGAAGCTTGAGGTGATTGTTGTGTTGTATACCCAACATCATACATCATACATCGGGTATATAATCGAGAGAGGAGACTCGGGGGATAGAGAGAGAGAGAGAGAGAGAGAGAGAGAGAAATACAAAGTAGAGTCTTACTTGTTACTTTATTTCTTCCTGTTATCTTGTGTGGCTGTTTCCTTTTCTTCTTCTCTGGCTGTCATGTTATCTAGTCTTCTTTTTCTAAGGGCTTTTTTCGGGCTATATTTTTAGTCATGCAATTAATTAACTCACAAGACTTTTATTTCTTGATCAAGATTTATTTTTCTTGCCCATGTTCTTCCACATAGGGAGTTAACAACCTCAGCGGCAAGAGGCCAATGCTCTCTGCCCGATGTCAGGTTGAAACTAAATCTAACTAGTTATGTTTTTCTCATAGCATGTGAGATTTGTACCTCTCTAGAGGTCAGTTGGGGTCATCCAACGGAAATCTACCCACCTATGCTTTCAACTCCAATGAATCCATTTTAAACTAACTACAGGGTCTTGTAATAATATGTAACATATTTTACATAGAATTTTAAATAAAACTCCATGTTATGTATGTTCTTCTCATATTCATTTTCAGAAAAAATAATGATTCAGAAATAAATTATAAGATTTTTAAAATAAGGAAGGTAGTTGCTTTACAATCACCCTGTACATACACTTGAATTAATCTTTTAGAGTTGTCATTCCTTGATTTATAGGGATGAAATCATTAATTTATGAAAATGATTTTTTTAAAAATTTGATTCTAGTCCTTTTCATCTGTTTGATTTTCAAAATATTACTCAGGTATTGGAAGATGTTAAAATTTCTTTTGCCTAAAATTTAAGTTTACAAACTTTGTCTTGTACATCAATATATACAGTAACTATCCCAACCAAAAGGTTTCATGGTTAACAAGCTAGGCTTGCAGACCATTGATAATGAGTTTAGTTCTGACTGGAAACTTCACGCTTCTGAAAATACATATTAAAAAATGACATCTATCATAGCCAGGGCAGTGCATTCTACCCCTTAACCTCCTGAGGCTGGGTCAAGCCTGCTTCAGGCCCTGAACTCCTGATGAGAGGGGTCAAACCTGCTTCAGGACCCTGAAAGATATTCTACCCTGAACCTCCTGATGGGGAAGCCTGAAGAATGAGTTTCATATATCTTCTATAAATACTACTTTATGTAAATTGGCAGGTAGTAGAGGGGGTACCCTGTATCATTTTTAATTTCTAATCTTTCCATTTCATAATACAGCAAAAATATGTGATGTTTAATTCATTTTTTAAAAAGTTTTGTTAAAATGTAACTCATGTTGGGTTAAAATTTTGTCTATAGATATTTGTAATATATTATCATTCATGGGGGTGGGTTAAAAAAACATGAAATTTTGGTTGGTTTGGTTGTTTTGTTTTACGGCATATCAACCTCAGTGGGTCATTTAATGCCGATAAAGTTTTGAAATAAATCAATTCTTAATGGATAATACAATTTTGTTTATAAATACATTTTTCTATTTAACCCATAGATGGGACCCTAACAGGTATTACCACTCCGGGTCAGAGTGGACCAGGGAGCAATGGTGATGAAGGGGTGCTCCACATTCCCCAAACCTCCAAAACTGGAACCTCACCATCAGATAGAGTTTAACGTCATTCCCAGGACATGTAGACCCGCAGCCACCGCCTTCTAGCACCCATTGATAAAAAGGGGTTGGGGCTTGCCATAAGGGCAATAGGGTTGGGAAAATCATATAGGTGCTAGGGCTTGACGTGACCAGCCGATTGATCGGAGGGGCCTCTGACGCCCGTCTAGCCCAAGATAGGGCCAAAGTGGAGTATTGCATGTCATGAACTGCTCATCCACCTGGGCTCTATCTTAAGCATCATGGGTCCCACCCACGGCCAACAGGTGGCCCCATTGGGGGAGTCTTACCCCTCTGCAGAGGTGCAGTCGGTGCATTCTAACGCCCCAGCCGACAGGGCGGATGAAATTTTGGCCATACAAAGTAAATGTTCAGTGAAAGGTGTTGTGCATATCTATTAATAATGGAGGTTCGCTTCTGGTTCCTGTCTGTAACAAAAATTATGTCATTGCTTACATCACATTACCCAAAATCATCATAACATAGAATAAATACACTCAAAATTTGAACATGCAACATTAGACAGTCCTCATTGTTTTTTAAAACAAGTTTTAATAAATACATGACTGGTATTATATATCTATATATAGTTTGTTTTATTTTAATACATATTTAAAGTTTACGTTTCAAATTGTTTTATTTTTTAATCCTGTAATGAATTTGATGATTTTACTTACTTAGGGTACAAACTCGCTGACATTGAATTTTTTACTCCCACCCCTCAGGCAATATGTTTCAAAAATCTGTTTTTACATCGTTTTTTTATTTTGTACTAGTAAATATAATCTATATGTGCATATATTATTAAATTCTGAGAAAGACAAAGAAACATAAGAAAGAAAGAAAGATAAACAAATATTACACATCAAATTTTAAACAATGTGTTTTATTTATTTGGAAAGAATATTTATTTTCATATCAAATTGATTCCAATGATTTAAAAAGTTATCTGCAGATAAAAGATAAAAGAAAAATTGGATTTTTTTTTCTTCTTGAGTGGTGAGACAGACTTAGTATTTTATGATTTTCTTGGTTTAGGTCTGCAGAGTCACCTTGCTTTGGGCTTATCAATCTATCTATCTATCTATCTATCTATCTATCTATCTATCTATATATATATATATATATATATATATATATATATATATATATATATATATATATATATATGTGTGTGTGTGTGTGTGTGTGTGTGTGTGTGCAGATAAATTAGACCTAAGCACTCACTTATTTTATTAGGTGAACAGCTTGGGTCTGTGTGACTTGATGGGGTTTTCTTAGTTTTATTTTCGCCCCCCCCTCCTCTTGTCAAACCTATTCCTTATTCCTTATTCCTTATTCCATATCCATTCCCATTGACTATATGATGTTCAATCTATGTGATTAATGGGAAAGTTATGGATTAAGTGCCTTGACAAGGAAGATAATATAGAAAAATTAGTATTTCTTGTGCAAAATGAATAGCTATTTTTTATGTACTTATATATGTATATGCGAGGATGTGTATGGACTTTTGTGTATAAATATGTATATAAGTGTGTGTGTGTGACTATTATAAGAGTGTGTACACATTAATATATACATATATATAAATTGATAAATATGTTGTTGTAAATATATATGGATTATATATATATATATATATATATATATAATATATATATTCAGGAATCTACATTTTATAAAAATAAAGAATTATAGAGTATATAATATATAAATATATATATATATATATATATATATATATATATATATATATATTATTACTATAGGCTTTTATGATATATAAAATCTTTTGTTGTTTCTTCTTTTAGAGAGAAGAAGTGTTTTCAATTTGGGGGTGGAGACATTTTTTTCGTTTTATTTTTCTGGTTTATTTTTTTGCAAATTTTGCATGATTGTCTTTTTGAGTGCGCCTTTTTGCATAAAAATTCTTTTATTTTTCCTTTTCTCTGGTGGAATTTTCTGTCTTTTTTTTTTGTTGTGCCTTTCTGCTTTTCATGCCATCAAAGTGGTTTACTATATGCACTATAAGACATACAAACACTAAGTTCTTATCAAAAGTACTCAATTTTTTTTTGTATTTTCTTTTATATTTCTTGCATTACAAAGGACAAAAAGCTTACTGTCCACCATTTTTTTGTAAATTTTTGGAATACTTTTTTTGAGCTATCTTCAAAAATTTTTTTTATAAGTTATTATTTCAAGCTTTTCAACTGTAATGTTAACCAGTAATAAAGACTACATTCTCAGATTCTTGCTTATCTATCTATCTATCTATTTGTCTGTCTGTCTGTCTGTTTGTCCAGCTATCATTCTCAGTCTCTTTCCCCTTTACTCATCTTTTCTATCTCTAAGTCTCTTCATATGTATATATCTTACTACTTTTTATCAATCTGTCTGTCTGTCTATCTATCTATCTATCTATGTCTTCTATCTATCTATCTATCTATCTATTTATCTATCTATCTATATCTAGTCTATCTACATATCAATTCTATATGCCAGCCTCTCTATTCCCCTCTCTATCTATCTATCTATCTATCTATCTACATATATATATAGTTGTTGAAAATAATGACTACATTCTCAGATTCTTGCTTATCTATCTATCTATTTGTCTGTCTGTCTGTCTGTTTGTCCAGCTATCATTCTCAGTCTCTCTCCTCTTTACTCATCTTTTCTATCTCTAAATCTCTTCATATGTATCTATCTACTTTTTATCAATCTGTCTGTCTGTCTGTCTGTCTGTCTATCTATATATCTTTCTATCTGCGTCTTCTATCTATCTATCTATCTATCTATCTATCTATTATAGTCTATCTATATCTAGTCTATCTACATATCAATTCTATATGTCAGCCTCTCTATTCCCCCTATCTATCTATCAATCTATCTATCTATCTATCTACATATATCTATCTATCTATCTACATTATATATATATATATATATATATATATGTATATATATATATATATATATAGTTGTTGAAAATAATGACTACATTCTCAGATTCTTGCTTATCTATCTATCTATTTGTCTGTCTGTCTGTCTGTCTGTCCAGCTATCATTCTCAGTCTCTCTCCTCTTTACTTATCTTTTCTATCTCTAAGTCTCTTCATATGTATCTATCTTACTACTTTTTATCAATCTGTCTATCTATCTATCTATCTATCTATCTATCTATCTATGTCTTCTATCTATCTATCTAACTATCTTATATCTAGTCTATCTACATATCAATTCTATCTGTCAGCCTCTCTATTCCCCTATCTATCTATCTATCTACATATATATGTATATATAGTTGTAGAAAATAATGACTACATTCTCAGATTCTTGCTTATCTATCTATCTATGTGTCTGTCTGTCTGTTTGTCCAGCTATCATTCTCTGTCTTCTCCTCTTTACTCATCTTTTCTATCTCTAAGTCTCTTCATATGTATCTATCTTACTACTTTTTATCAATCTGTCTGTCTGTCTGTCTATATATCTATCTTTCTATCTGTGTCTTCTATCTATCTATCTATCTATCTCTAGTCTATCTACATATCAATTCTATCTGTCAGCCTCTCTATTCCCCTATCTATCTATCTATCTACATATATATATATATATATATATATATAGTTGTAGAAAAATTGTTTTCTCTCTACCACGGTTTCGGTGTTTAAGTTACACCTTCCTCAGGAGAACTAGAAATTTTTAGGTAGCTACATTTTATATATACATGTCTGGTTTAGAATTCTTTTTATTTCTCTCTTTGTCTTTTAATTAGTATGAACTTCAGTTTTGTATCGAAACTATTTCCCTGTGAAATTAAAGATTAGTTTTCCATACCAGGCAAAAGTGATTTGTAATTCTATCTGTCATCTATCTTCAATTCCATCCTTTTTTTTCCTTTATTCATCTTGGTTATAACTTATTTGTGTATAGTACTGGGGTTAAAGTCTTCTGGTAAAATCTATTTAGTTGTAGTTGCTTATGATAATTAATATACTATCTTATATTATATCTATATTAATCTTAATAATACATTAATGAGTTATGAATCTTATGGAAGCATTTCCCCAGATATTCATCTTTTTTATTCAGTAGATTTTTCTTATTCGGGAATCTAATTATTGCTAACTTTTCTTGTAAACACAAGTAACATGGATCAGTTAAAACTTTGGCAGATATAGGATCTTGGGTTTCTATCAGTCCCCTACTGATCAAGAGGAGTAATTCTATATTCAGAGACTTCTGACAGTTTATAAACTGCTTATAACTACAGTTGTGACATCTCATTCATTCGTTTCATAAGATATGCCTGCCTAAATACCATATATATATTATATATTTATATAATATTATATATATATATATATATATATATATATATATGTGTGTGTGTGTGTGTGTGTGTGTGTAAAAAATGGAAATTGGAAATGAATCCGACAATATGAGGAAGAATGAATAAAGAAAAGAAAGAATAGAATGGATAATAAAAGATGAATTTAATCAATATCACTTACACATGTGTTTCGGTCAGTTCATCTGTGTGAAAATATTTCGCCCAGAGAGAAGATTCGACCTTCATCAGAGTGAAATTTTATTTTATATATATATCAGTCATCCACAGACACATGTTTCGAAGTTTACTTCTCATCAGTGTGGCTCAACTTTTTAACAGCTACCAATAGCCGGGATCGAAACCCGACATAATTTTTGTCTGCCAAGTTCCTTAACCTTGCGGCTGTCAGTGGTCGTCAGTCTGAAGTGAACAATTAATTGATACATTCCTACGTGGAATGTTTTTACAATCACCAGAGAACTCAAATCTGTAAACAGACGAGTAACGGCTTTACGCTAAATGGTGAAGTTTCAATTAATGTTCGTCCTACAGTGCTCAACTATGGGGGGGGGGCATATATTTATATATATATATATATATATATATATATATATATGGTGATCACCACCTCTTCTCAGAACGACGCTATTTCTACAAAGAATTCAGTTGTGATCATGCAGATCACTTAAATGACACACGAGACCCTTGTCTTCCACTCGTGCACATAGAGGTTTTTCACTTGATTGGTTGTTGCCATGGGATCATACATGACTGCAAAGATTGGTCTTCAACAGGCAAGCCCTGCCACAGACACACCATATATATGGTCAGGCTTGCATTTAGGAAATGTGTCCTAGACGTCCGACATGTATCGCCTCCATAGAGCCCACTTTAGTCCATGACTTTGTATTTTCTCATGTTTAATGACACTCCCCCTTCCCTACTCTCCATCCACCAACAAAATCTCTAGAATAATATTTATTATGCCAACAATAAGACTTTAAAGAAGGTTAGATTTTTTCGACAGTGGACTGATATTTCAAATGTTCATAGTTGTCGTTGTTGCTGTTGTGGTTGTTCTTCAGTTAAGTATTTAATACTGTTAAGAATTTTGAATTACACACACACACACACACACACACACACATATATATATATATATATATAATATATATAATATATATATATATATACAGACCTTGCTCTCTGTAATCCTGCGATACACGGCAATACAGGTTAGGTGGCTGCGCAGTTTGAATTAATGTTACCATTGACTAGATTATTTAGCATTCTCCGTTTGTGGCATGGGCTGGTGGCCCAGTGTGTGGCGGAGATTGTGGTATGCACTGCTGATGAGACCAAAGGAGGTCGAAACAGCTGTCCAATGCTCCGGATGTCGCAGATGGTGTTTGCCGAGTTGTCTGGTCGTGGTAATATGATTCAATTATCTATCCTCTATCAAAAATTTAATATATATATATATATATATATATATATATATATATATATATATATACGAAGGAATACATTTTATAAAAGATACTTCGGACCGGTTTAGCTCAGCCGGTAGGGCATCCGACTCGGAAACACAAGTTTCCGGGTTCAATACCAGACCTCGCAAACTCAGCGTATGAGTAGCACAGGGATCTGTGCAGTAAAGTGGGGAGCTGATAGGAGGTGTGGTACTCCACCTCAGATTCAAAAACAATCTCCCTGGTCTAGCACTAGTGAAAAGAGGATAGACTCCCTCACTGTCTGGCTGATACTGATAATAGGCTACTTTTTTTACTTTACTTACTTTTAGAGGTCCCATAACCTGGTTTGGTTGTGAGTGCACTACTTATGTAGTGTGTCTTGTGCCAAAAAAGTCTAGCATTTCATATGTCTATTCAAATGACGAGATGACATGCTCACCTGGCCACACACATCAGAATGCGTCACATGCCCTTCCCCAATCATTTGCTTCCCTTCCTTCAATTTTCTGCTTCAGTTTTGATGTTCTTGTTGCATAGCGAGGTTTTCACGGTACCCAAAGCGATGTATGTTAGTAGTCGTTTAATGTAATCTACAACACATGCGTATAGTAGGAGTTTGACTTTATTTCTTCTTCTCGGCTGTACGTGGTGGGCGGCGTTGACAATGGAAATGCCCCAGGGTTAACTACTACTACCGTTGGGTGACTGGCGATGTTGGGTAAAGGGGTGGCTGGTAGCGTCTCACCGCCCTTGGCCGCGACGGACCGTGTCGACGGTCCTCCTTGTGCTCTGTTCGCCGTCCGTTGTCTGACTCTCTCTGGCTGACTTCCTTTTATATATCTCAAACGCCTACGCGTTTTCTTTGTTACACTTATCAGCGGAAAAATCTATTTCCGAACTTATTGTCACCCATCCTTCTTTGTTCGCTTTACCCGGAAAAAGTCTTTTGTTACTCTTTTCGTCTTCTCCCTGCCTCGATCCAACCGGAAGACCCTATTTCCGTTTTCACCTTCTTTTAAATATCTTCAATATACAACATTCTTTCTGTTTATCCTAGCATTAACCATGTACATTTTTTAATTCTTTAACCCATTTTTTATTGTCTGAAGATTGTGTAGCAACATGAAACTTGAGTGAAGAGGAAATTTGTTTTTTATTTCCAGCAATCATTTATTATCCTTCAGATTGCACAGATACTACACTCTAATCCTAAACAGAATTCACATTTATTACACTGGTCGGACCATATTATCTTTAGGCACCCCTTTTTGAAAAAGAAAAAAAGAAAGAAAGTAACTTACCTTCAACCCCCCCCCCGCCCCAATTTTTCTTTCCAATAAAATTGTTTTGCTTCCTTGTTCTATGACACTTTGGTCATCTTTAACAAACAATAATTGCATATGAATGCTCACTATCATAAATAATCTTCTTTGTTTCATTCCTATCAAATATAATATCGAACAATATGACCTTTAGGCACCCCTTTTTGATCTCGATTTAGAAAGGACATGTTTTTCATTTACACCGTCAATATCCGGTTGTTTGTTAGGGGTTAGGGTTAGGGTTAGGGTTAGGGGTTTGTGTTAGGGTTAGGGTAAGAGTTAGGGGTTAGGGTTAGGGGTTAGTTTTATAAATGTTTTAAAAATCTAAAAATCGTCTGTTAAAACAACCGGATATTGACGGTGTAAATGAAAAACATGTCCTTTCTTAATCGAAATCAAAAAGGGGTGCCTAAAGGTCATATGGTCCCACTGGTCTAATGCGGAAGGGTCAGAGTAGACCTATGCAGATTGCAGAGATACTACACTCTAATCCTAAACAGAAATCACATTTATTATACTGCCTTAATGCAGAACGGTCAGTAACAGACTTGACTATGCAGATTGCACAGATACTACACTGATAATATAATTAGGGCCGGATTAGCTCAGTTGGTAGAGCATTCGGCTAGAAACCACAAGGTTCCTATTTCGATACCGGTCCTCGCCAACCCAGCGTATGAGTAGCACAGGGATTTGTGCGGTAAAGTAAGGAGCTGATGGTAGGTGTGGCGCTCCACCCCAGACACTAAAATAATCTCCTTGGTCTAGCACAAGTAAAAAGGGAATAGATTCCCTCGCTGATTGGCTGATACTGACTTTAGCCCGCCCCGACGACTTTACTTACTTTTACTTATAGATAATCATTGACATACTACTATGTCATGAATCCAAATGCTATTTATATCATATGCAATAGTTGTACTTTATATGTAACGTCTAATTGGTTGCGTTCATTTTTTTTTTTAAATCTATTTCCCACTTGGTCAACTTTGTGAACCTTTACAATGAAATTTTCCAACTGTGAGTTAAAGAAATAGAATTGTTTGGAAATGTTGTCACTGAAAGGTTAAGAGAGTGTGACAGAGATGTGTACTGAACAGGTTCATATACACACACTCACACACACACACACACACACACACACACATATATAATATATATATTATATATATATATATATATATATATATATATACTCATTGTTGTTGCATAACATTTCTTATCTATTTCAAGTTTTCAGTTTGGATTAAGTCACTAAGTTCATGTCTCTTTCACACACACACACACACACACACACTCTCTCTCTCTCTCTCTCTCTCTCTCTCTCTCTCTCTCTCTCTCTCTCTCTCTAAGTTCCCATTTCAATATATATATATATATATATATATATATATATTGATATATAATATATAAGTATGTGTGCATATATACAGGGTGTTTGGAATAAATTGGACATATTCATATTTGGTTATTTTTCTCCATAGCTTAGAGGTATTGATGCACACTCTGTATCATTTAAAAGCCTGGATCCTTCTTCATACATGATGACAGATAGAATGGATGACAGGAACCCACCTGAATCATGGAAGAGAATAACTTGTATTATGATGATCTGCACCAGCCATCAAAATAAGGAGATTATAGTTGCTGCCCAATGCTCCTTGAACACTGTAAAAACAATCAGGCATGAACTGGAGAATTGCAATGGAGACTACGAGGCTGTGGCTAGAAGGAAGCAACATAACAGACGATCTGATTTTCTTCGTACAACAGAATCTCTCGAAAATTATCAGAAAAAAGTTTTGAAGGACTCTGATGCCTATGTGGAGTTACTAAACACTGTAGTCAAGCCCTGGATAACAAGGGTAGCCAATGATAGGCCATATGTATGGCAGCAGGATTCGACCCCAGCCACACCTCTGGGAAAAGTCAAAAATGGTTGTCAGCAAATTTTTACAACTACCCAGTCCCAATGTTTGGCCTCTGAACTCCCCAGATCTTAACCCCATGGATTATTATGTATGTGTGTGTGTGTGTGTGTGTGTGAGTGTGTGGTGTGTGTGTGTGTGTGTGTGTGTGTGTGTGTGTGTCTATATACAAAGATAGAAAGTTCTGCATGTACTTATACAAATTTTAGAGAAAAAATTTAAAGAGAATGTTTGGGGAGTTGTTATCCTGTACTATAATATAAGATAGATAAATAGATTTGAAGAGACCGTGAGATAGATTGAAAGAAAAGATAGATAGATAGATAATGAACAGAGACAAACAGATAGATAGATAGATAGATAGATAGATAGATGATGTAGTGAGTTTGATTTGTACTGTACACCCATACCACACCACACCAAGCTAAGTTTACTAATTAACAGTAAACCTACCTTTATATATATATACATATATATATGAATATATATCATCGCAATACCAAATTACCTGCTAACCCACCTATGGATATATATATATATATATATATATATATATATATATATATATAATATTATATATATATATTATGGTCCCAACTAAAGCCATCTAACTCCTACCTTGTAACCTATCCTGTGTAATTCGTTTCTAAGAAATTGTGGAAATGTATTTACAGTTAGCTTGAAATGGTGAGGGAAGAAAAAAGAAAAAACACTGGGACCCATGGATATGATTTTACTGCGTCCTTTTAGATTTTTGTGCATAAAGAACGCAGGACATGTACCTATCAGCATCTTTGTACGCACATATATATATATATATATATATACATATATTATATATATATAATATATATATATATATATATATATATATATATAATATGTACATATATATATACAAAGATTGAATTTACTCATATATATTCTTGTGTGTATATTTGTGTCTGATTAAGTTCCATTTGAATAGAGAAAGGTTTCATTTTTGGAATGGATGTGACAATTCCATGTTTCTTATCTTCCTTATTTTCTCTGCCAATTCCGTCTTTTATTGTTTGTCATTGTTGAGAAGTTATTCCACCAAACAACATGGGCATCAGTTTTTTTCTGATCAGCCCAAGTAGAGGATAATCACCTTATCAGTTAAGAAAACTACGACATGCACAATCTTTTGTCTGTGCAGCTTTTTGCACTTTTTATAGGATGTATTCTATCTATATNTACTATTATATACATCTATTACATATATCATATAATAATTATATATATAATATATACATAACATACATATATATAATATATAAATATATACTAATATAATATATTTATAACATATATATATATATTATATATGTATATATATATATAATATATATATATATATACATTTGTATATGTAATATCTGTTTATCAGCAAACTAGATAATGATGATAATATGATAGTTATATTCATATACATATGCATCCACGTATATTATCAGCAACACACACACAATATTATAATATTATATATATATATATTATATATATATATGTGTGTGTGTGTGTGTGTGTGTGTGTGTGTGTGTGTGTGGTTGTGTGTAAGTTGAAAAATGGAAATGAATCTGACAAAATGTTGAAAGGATAAATAAATAAAGGACAGAAAACGTTGAATGGATAAAAATGGTTTAATTAAATGCCAACACGTGCTTCGTCGAGTGTTTGTCCATGTACATATTTTATTCTATATATTACTATTTGAAATATAAAATAACATAATAATAATAGAAAAAATATAAGATATTTTAGTAACAAAGAAAAACGACCTTCTTCAGGGCAAAATGTATATATATAATATATATATATATATAATATATATATTATATTCAGCGTCCTTTCTTCAGATTTCAAATTTTGAACAGACTGATAAACAGGACTATCACTTGCTTTTCTCGTTATTCTGTGATAAAAAAATTTTTATCACCTCCATATACCACAAATGTCCTGAAGATGATCTAATTAATAGATCGAAACACTGCAGCGTCGCCAATAAATTTACACTCAACTCATTTAAACCTGTGTTTTTTCAATTTTCTTAATATACTACATACCGTCGGATTCATTCCCATCTCTTCACACATACACACACACACACACACACACACGCACTATATATATATATATATATATATTATATATATATTATATTAACATACCAAGCGTGTTGGTAGATCCTTGCGGAGAGAAAAAACCCGGCAGAGGTTTGATTGTAAAATATACTACCAAACATCAACCAGGAAGAAAAAATTTTTGAAAAAAAGAAAAGACCAAGATATTCGTACCAACAAAATAATCTATTTGGCCAAAAGAAAAACAATTTATATGTATATATATGTATATAAGATATATATATATATTCATTACCGCTAGGAGAAGCTAATTTGTTAAAAAGTGCGATACCTAAGTAGAGCCAAGTAATAAAGATAATCTACTGAGTCAGACGAACCTACTATTAGTTTCGCATAAAGCTCTTCAGGGCTAAATCTGACTCAGATTTTAGAGTCAGATTTTAGCCTGAAGAGCTTTATGCGAAACTAATAGTAGGTTCGTCTGACTCAGTAGATTATCTTTATTATATATATATATATATATATATGTATGTTGTGTATTTTTGGCAGCAAGTTATTTTTCAGGCATGTGTTATTGAATAACACAGAGTACTTCTTTCATTATTAATCTGTGTCTTTTCCAGTCATCTGGCGATCCTTTCTGGTGTTTGGATTAATTGAAATAGGATATTTCCTATACTGCTAGCCCGAGCGCTTCGACTGCTTCCTCAGTCGTATCATGGGGTATATGAATAGTTTTGGTACGTTTTTAGGTCTTTATCTATGTTGTTTTTTCTTTATTTTATTTTTTTTCATTTGAAGAGTCTATTATTTTTTTAGAGGGTTGCAAGTTAAGTGTGTTAGTTATTAAAGATAGTTAATATGTTATTCGACGTTGAATGCTATTTTATTGATGTTAGTTTTTTAAATTTTTATGCATATTGCTTCAAGGATCTGTAGGCGTTTCTTATTGTTTTTTTATAGATAATTTTGGTGTTTTCAGTGAGAATTTTCCTAATAAATGGGGAGGTGGATTTTGTCTGTTTATATTCTGTGTGTATAAATATATGTCATAATCATGATGTTCAAGTGATATACATGTGTATATATTTAACATATGCGATTGTGTTATATCTGAGAGAGATGTGTGTGTGTTGTGTGTGTGTGTGTGTGTATGTGTGAAGAGATGGGGATGAATCGACGGTATGTAGTATATTAGAAAATTGAAAAAACACAGGTTTAAATAAGTTGAGTGGTAAGTTTATTGGCCGACGCTGCAGTGTTTCGATCTATTAATTAGATCATCTTCAGGACATTTGTTGGTATATGGAAGGTGATAAAAATTTTTTTTATCACAGAATAACGAGAAAAGCAAGTGATAGTCCTTGTTTATCAGTCTGTTCAAAATTTGAAATCTGAAGAAAGGACGCTGAATATATATATATATATATATATATATAATATATATATATATATATATATATATATATATATATATATATACATTTGCCCTGAAGAAGGTCGTTTTTCTTTGTATACTAAAATATCTTTATTTTTCTATTATTATTATATGTATTTTATATTTCAAATAGTAATATATAGAATAAAATATGTACATGGACAAACTCTCGTCCGAAACACGTGTTGGCATTTAATTAAACCATTTTTTATCCATTCAACATTTTCTATCCTTTATTTATTTTATCCTTTCAACATTTTGTCAGATTCATTTCCATTTTTTCAACTTACACACACACACACACACAAACACACACACATATATATATATATATATATATATGTGTGTGTGTGTGTGTTGCTGATAATATACGTGGATGCATATGTATATGTATATAACCGTATCATATATCATCATCATCTATTCTTGCTGATACCACAGATATATACATATACAAATGTATATATATATAAATTTATATATATATATATACACACATATAAATATATATATATATATGTATATATATATATATATATATATTATATATGTATGTATATGTATATGTATATATATAGATAAGAATACATCCTATAAAAGTGCAAAAGCTGCACAGACAAAAGATTGTGCATGTCGTAGTTTTCTTAACTGATAAGGTGATTATCCTCTACTTGGGCTGATCAGAAAAAAAAACTGATGCCCATGTTGTTTGGTGGAATAACTTCTCAACAATGACAAACAATAAAAGACGGAATTGGCAGAGAAAATAAGGAAGATAAGAAACATGGAATTGTATCACATCCATTCCAAAAATGAAACCTTTCTCTATTCAAATGGAACTTAATCAGACACAAATATACACACAAGAATATATATGAGTAAATTCAATCTTTGTATATATATGTATGTACATATTATATATATATATATATATATAATATATATATATATATATATATATATGTGTGTGTGTGTGTGTGTGTGTATGTGTTGTGTGTGTGTGTGTGTGCGTACAAAGATGCTGATAGGTACATGTCCTGCGTTCTTTATGCAGAAAAATCTAAAAGGACGCAGTAAAATCATATCCATGGGTCCCAGTGTTTTTCTTTTTTCTCCCTCACCATTTCAAGCTAACTGTAAATACATTTCCATAATTTCTTAGAAACGAATTACACAGGATAGGTTACAAGGTAGGAGTTAGATGGCTTTAGTTGGGGACCCATAATATATATATATATATATATATATATATATATATATATATATATATATATACATAGGTGGGTTAGCAGGTAATTTGGTATTGCTATGATATATATTCATATATACATGTATATATATAAAGGTAGATTTACTGTTAATTAGTAAACTTAGCTGTGGTGTGGTGTGGTATGGGTGTACAGTACAAATCAAACTCACTATATCTATCTATCTATCAATCTGTTTGTCTCAGTCTGTTCATTATCTATCTATCTATCTTTTCTTTCAATCTATCTCACAGTCTCTTCAAATCGATTTATCTATCTTATATAATAGTACAGGATAACAACTCTCCAAACATTCTCTTTAAATTTTCTCTAAAATTTGTATAAGTACATGCAGAACTTTCTATCTTTGTATATATACACACACACACACACACACACACACAAACATACACACACACAAACACACACACACACACATACATACACACACATACATACATAATAATCCATGGGGTTAAGATCTGGGGAGTTCAGAGGCCAAACATTGGGACTGGTGTAGTTGTAAAATTTTTTTGACTTTTCCCAGAGGTGTGGCTGGGGGCCGAATTCTGCTGCCATACATATGGCCTATCATTGGCTACCCTTGTTATCCAGAGCTTGACTACAGTGTTTAGCAACTCTACATAGGCATCAGGGTCCTTCAAAACTTTTTTCTGATAATTTTCGAGAGATTCTGCCGTCCGAACGCAATCAGATCATCTGTTATGTTGCTTTCTTCAAGCCACAGCCTTGTAGTCTCCATTGCAATTCTCCAGTTCATACCTGATTGTTTTTACAGTGTTCAAGGAGCATTGGGCAGCAACTATAATCTCCTTATTTTGATGGCTGGTGCAGATCATCATGATACAAGTTATTCTCTTCCATGATTCAGGTGGGTTCCTGTCATCCATTCTATCTGTCATCATGTATGAAGAAGGATCCAGGCTTTTAAATGATACATAGTGTGCATCAATACCTCTAAGCTATGGAGAAAAATAACCAAATATGAATATGTCCAATTTATTCCAAACACCCTGTATATATGCACACATACTTATATATATATCATATATATATATATATATATATATAATATATATATATTGAAATGGGAAACTTAGAGAGAGGAGAGAGAGAGAGAGAGAGAGAGAGAGAGAGAGAGAGAGAGAGAGAGAGAGAGAGAGAGTGTGTGTGTGTGTGTGTGTATGTGAAAGAGACATGACTTAGTGACTTAATCCAAACTGATAAACTTGAAATAGATTAAGAAATGTTATGCAAACAACAATGAGTATATATATATATATATATATATATATATTATATATATAATATATATGTGTGTGTGTTTGTTTGTTGTGGTGTGTGTGAGTGTGTGTATATGAACCTGTTCAGTACACATCTCTGTCACACTCTCTTAACCTTTCAGTGACAACATTTCCAACAATTCTATTTCTTTAACTCACAGTTGGAAAATTTCATTGTAAAGGTTCACAAAGTTGACCAAGTGGGAAATAGATTTTAAAAAAAACTGAACGCAACCAATTAGACGTTACATATAAAGTACAACTATTGCATATGATATAAATAGCATTTGGATTCATGACATAGTAGTATGTCAATGATTATCTATAAGTAAAAGTAAGTAAACTCGTCGGGGCGGCCTAAAGTCAGTATCAGCCAATCAGCGAGGGAATCTATCCCCTTTTTACTTGTGCTAGACCAAGGAGATTATTTTAGTGTCTGTGGTGGAGCGCCACACCTACCATCAGCTCCTTACTTTACCGCACAAATCCCTGTGCTACTCATACGCTGAGTTGGCGAGGACCGGTATCGAACTAGGAACCGTGTGGTTTCTAGCCGAACTCTCTACCGATGGAGTTAACCCGCTGATATAATTATATTATCAGTGTAGTATCTGTGCAATCTGCATAGAGTCAAGTCTGTAACTGACCGTTCTACATTAAGGCAGTATGATAAATGTGATTTCTGTTTAGGATTAGAGTGTAGTATCTTTGCAATCTGCATAGGTCTACTCTGACCCTTCCGCATTATACCAGTGGGACCATATGACCTTTAGTCACCCCTTTTTGATCTCGATTAAGAAAGGACATGTTTTTCATTTACACCGTCAATATCCGGTTGTTTAACAGACGATATTTAGATTTTTAAAAAAATCATAAAACTAACCCCTAACCCTAACCCCTAACCCTTACCCTAACCCTAACCCCTAACCCAAACCCCTAACCCTAACCCTAACCCCTAACCCAAACCCCCTAACACACAACCGGATATTGATGGTGTAAATGAAAAACATGTCCTTTCTTAATCGAGATCAAAAAGGGGTGCCTAAAGGTCATATTGTTCGATATTATAATTGATAGGAATGAAACAAAGAAGATTGTTTATGATAGTGAGCATTCATATGCAATTCTTGTTTGTTAAAGATGACCAAAGTGTCATAGAACAAGGAAGCAAAACAATTTTATTCGAAAGAAAAATTGGGGAGGTGGTGAAGGAAAGTTACTTTCTTTCTTTTTTTCTTTTTCAAAAAGGGGTGCCTAAAGATAATATGGTCCGACCAGTGTAATAAATGTGAATTCTGTTTAGGATTAGAGTGTAGTATCTGTGCAATCTGAAGGATAATAAATGATTGCTGGAAATAAAAAATGCTCAATGTTCAATTGACATGGTAATATAAAAACTAACAACAAATTTACTCTTCACTCAAGTTTCATGTTGCTACACAATCTTCAGAAACAATAAAAAATGGGTTAAAGAATTAAAAAATGTACATGGTTAATGCTAGGATAAACAGAAAGAATGTTGTATATTGAAGATATTTAAAAGAAGGTGAAAACGGAAATAGGGGCTTCCGGTTGGATCGAGGCAGGGAGAAGACGAAAAGAGTAACAAAGGATTTTTTCCGGGTAAAGCGAACAAAGAAGGATGGGTGACAATAAGTTCGGAAATAGATTTTTCCGCTGATAAGTGTAAACAAAGAAACGAGTAGGCGTTTGAGAATATATAAAGGAAGTCAGCCAGAGAGAGTCAGACAGCGGACGGCGAACAGAGAGCACAAGGAGGACCGTCGACACGGTCCGTCGCGGCCAAGGGCGGTGAGACGCCACCAGCCACACCCTTTACCCAACATCGCCAGTCATCCCAACGGTAGTAGTAGTTAACCCTGGGGCATTTCCATTGTCAACGCCGCACACCACGTACAGCCGAGAAGAAGAAATAAAGTCAAACTCCTACTATACGCATGTGTTGTAGATTTCATTAAACGACTACTAACATACATCGCTTTGGGTACCGTGAAAACCTTCGCAACAAGAATATCAAAACTGAAGCAGAAAATTGAAGGAAGGGAAGCAAATGATTGGGTAGGGCATCTGGCACATTCTGATGAGTGTGGCCAGGTGAGCAAGTCATCTCGTCATTGGAATAGACATATGAAATGCTAGACTTTTTTGGCACAAGACACACTACATAAGTAGTGCACTCACAACCAAACCAGGTTATGGGACCTCTAAAAGTAAGTAAAGTAAAAAAAGTGGCCTATTATCAGTATCAGCCAGACAGTGAGGGAGTCTATCCTCTTTTCACTAGTGCTAGACCAGGGAGATTGTTTTTGAATCTGAGGTGGAGTACCACATCTCCCATCAGCTCCCCACTTTACTGCACAGATCCCTGTGCTACTCATACGCTGAGTTTGCGAGGTCTGGTACTGAACCCGGAAATTTGTGTTACCGAGCCGGATGCCCTACCGGCTGAGGTAAACCGGTCCGAAGCATCTTTTATAAAATATAAAACAAAATGACATTACTTTTTGACTTTCCTTCGTATATATATATACATATATATATATATATATATATATGTGTGTGTGTGTGTGTGTGTGTGTGTGTAATTCAAAATTCTTAACAGTATTAAATACTTAACTGAACAACAACCACAACAGCAACAACGACAGCTAAGAACATTTGAAATATCAGTCCACTGTTGAAAAATCTAACCTTCTTTAAAGTCTTATTGTTGGCATAATAAATATTATTCTAGAGATTTTGTTGGTGGATGGAGAGTAGGGAAGGGGGAGTGTCATTAAACATGAGAAAATACAAAGTCATGGACTAAAGTGGGCTCTATGAAGGCGATACATGTCCGACGTCTAGGACACATTTCCTAAATTCAAGCCTGACCATATATATGGTGTGTCTGTGGCAGGGCTTGCCTGTTGAAGACCAATCTTTGCAGTCATGTATGATCCCATGGCAACAACCAATCAGGTGAAAAACCTCTATGTGCACGAGTGGAAGACAAGGGTCTCGTGTGTCATTTAAGTTATCTGCATGATCACAATGAATTCTTTTTAGAAATAGTGTCGTTCGGAGAAGAGGTGGTGATCACATATATATATATATTATATATATATATATATATATATATATATATATAAATATATGCCCCCCCCATGGTTGAGCACTGTAGGACGAACATTAATTGAAATTCACCATTTAGCGTAAAGCCGTTACTCGTCTGTTTACAGATTTGAGTTCTCTGGTGATTGTAAAAACATTCCTCATAGGAATGTATCAATTAATTGTTCACTTCAGACTGACGACCACTGATAGCCGCAAGGGTAAGGAACTTGGCAGACAAAAATTCTGTCGGGTTTCAATCCCGGCTATAGGTAGCTGTTCAAAAGTTGAGCCACACTGATGAGAAGTAAACTTCGAAACATGTATCTGTGGATAACTGATATATATATATGTATAAAATAAAATTTCACTCTGATGAAGGTCGAATCTTCTCTCTGGGCGAAATATTTTCACACAGATGAACTGACCGAAACACATGTGTAAGTGATATTGATTAAATTCATCTTTTATTATCCATTCTATTCTTTCTTTTCTTTATTCATTCTTCCTCATATTGTCGGATTCATTTCCAATTTCATTTTTACAACACACACACACACACACACACACACACATATATATATATATATAATATATATATATATATAATATATATAATGTGTATTTTAGGCAGCAGATTCTCTTGCAGGCATATCTTATTGAAAAGAACGAATGAGATGTCACAACTGTAGTTATAAGCAGTTTATAAACTGTCAGAAATCTCTTAATATAGAGTTACTCCTCTTGATCAGTAGGGGAATGATAGGAACCCGGACATGGGGTTTCCACTATGACACTTTTGGATAGGGGTTTGTACCAAATGGAAGCACATGCAAAGCACGGTTGAGCTAGTTAAATCACTTTTAGGGTAGAAGGATTCTCTACTCTGTGTTAAATAAAACCTTATTAATTCCCAACAACTTGGTCTTGCATTATCATTCAGTGTTCTGCAAATTTTATATGTCTGTAAAAACATAATATTCTCAAACGGTTCGTTATCGCGAAAAACACACACGTGTAATCGGCTGCAATTAATCAATATCTTGATTAATCCAATGGATTTAATCCTGAATATCCTTATGGTGAAACTCGAGTAGGTTATCACTTGTACCTGTATTACAATAAATTTGCTCTATTAACGTATTGAGCACTTTTTATTTGTTATATCGCTGTCTTACCTTTCTCAATTTTGCATCAACTAACCATTGTGACCATATTCACTGGTAAGTCAGCTTTTCCATATATATATATATATATATATATATATATATATATATATATATATATATATATATAATTTTACATGTGCGTGTATTATACTGTTTTTGGCAAATTTTTGAAATAATTTTGCTTCATATTCGAATCAAAATGTAAAAAATGGTGGGGTGGATTCTAAAGTATATATATATATATATATATATATATATATATATATATATATATATATATATGAATTTTTGTTTTCATGACAACTAAGCCATTCTCATAATTCACAGCCAACATTTTGCAAGATTTAGGAGGTATTTTTGAACATTCTTCCTTGCTAGCTTTCATTAAATAAGAAAGGTTCACTGGTGTTTTAGAATGCCCTCTACATCTGGAATTCTTGCAGAATGGTTTAGAATCTCTGATGGCCACTCTAGGAATTTAATTTGGTTCCAATTCAGCTCATTTTGAAGTGTTCTTTAGGTTGTCTTCTTGCAGTTTCCAATTTTTCTGCTGAAGGTTTCAGTTTTTCCTTCAGAATTTTTCTATATTCTTTCTCTGTTATTGAATATTTCACAAAGCACAACATAAATCTTTGGGCTCAACTTTACAGAGTGTCTCAAAAAGAATGCAACCATCTTTTTTGACAATTTAAATATTTCAAATTTTTTGCAGCCTAGAAGGCATAGTTGTAAAGGTTGGATTTATGTCTTCGCTAACTTAATATATATATATATATATATATATATATATATATATATATAGTTTTTTTTCCCGTAGTTAGGGTCTTTCCGTGTGTGGTTTAACCAAGCTGATGCAGGTAGACATAAGGAGAGCTCAATGTACCTAATACCAGTGAGTAGAAGGACAGAGCAAGATATTTAGTAAATGAAGAAAAACTCTAAACTTGCTTCATTACAATAATTTATTTCAACCGTATTAATACGGCATCTTCAGGTAATCACAAGAACATGACTCTTACTGAGAATTTCCCAAAGTAACATCTCTTTTATATCTATCAATCCCTCCCCTAAATTGATAGATATAAAAGAGATGTTACTTTGGGAAATTCTCAGTAAGAGTCATGTTCTTGTGATTACCTGAAGATGCCGTATTAATACGGTTGAAATAAATTATTGTAATGAAGCAAGTTTAGAGTTTTTTCTTTATTATATATATATATATATAATATATATATATATATATATATATATATATATATCGATACGTTTTGACCCACCTTGTATATATATATATATATATATATATATATATATATATATATATATATATATATATATATCTCAAATGTTTATAATTTTCTGCCTATCCTCCTTCCTCTATAACCCTCCCCTTCTCGCAAATTGTGCCCCCTCCCACATAAAATCACCACTGCAAAGCTCGCTCGCTACCACTAACATTCCACAACTTCCTACTACCAATGGTTATTACCTCCCACTTCTAATTCCTTGCTAATACTCGTTCTCGTTAAAAACGAGACACAAATCATACCATCGTTTCCCACCTGAGGATGGCAAATTGTATTGCCGAAAGCGCTCGTTTTGAAATCTTTGGGGGACTGTTATACCAGTTACACGACACCAGAAAGATGGCCAAAAAAATTGGAACGGATCAACGAAAAACTTGTCCGACAGGAATTGTCTGTACAGTTCAACAAAACTTATATATATATATATATATATATATATATATATATATATGTATGTATGTGTGTGTGTGTGTGTGTGTGTGTATATATATATATATACACTACTGAAATGTGAATAAAATAATAAGATCAATAGGATTGATCATTTTATAATGAAAGATAAAAGAGTTCAATATAAAAACAGACCAGCTAAAAGCTGCTCTTTTTTAAAAAGAAATATTCCATGTAAAAACGACATTGATTGCATTTATAGTTTCACACGAGTGTAAATCTTTAGGAGGTGATCTTCATGGAATTTTAACACAGGATGTGGTATTCAGTACTACATACCAGCATTTACAAACTGGGTTTTTAAAAAAGAAAGAACAAATAAATGAATGAAAACGAAAATAAAAAATTCGGTAGTCGGTGAGTAGATAGTATAAAATGTACTTGTTCTCATGTTTGCATTTTGCAACCACTTCAGTTTTTTTTGTCCAACAGTTTTTTCTAGGTAGGGGCTAAATTCATAAGAGGCTTTTAGCAACATTATGGGTAGAGTGCACAATCTCGTAGAAGTGTGTATGAGTGGATCGAGAAGTTTAAAAGTGTCAATAAAAGCGTGACGCATGAATGAAGATCTGAAAGAAGAGGTGAATAAATGGTTGCAGGGCCAACTGAAAACCTTTCTTTTGGACTTGTGGACTGCTGGACCGAGTAATCGAAAAAGGAGACTATATAGAAAAATGACATTATTGTTTATCCTTGCTTTTGTGTGATTACATCGAAAATCTATGTGTTCCCATAATTTTTGACTCCCCTGAAGGCCTTGTTTGTTATTGTTCACTCAACGTCCCCTTACCTATTTGGGTAGAGGCGTATAAGTATCATTAAGGTTAATTTCGCAGGGATTGTTCGGTATGTACCGTGGCCGAGACAGTATGGTTTCTGACTATGCCTGTTTCCCGGTTCGATTTCTGTCGGAGGGAAATCGTAAGATACATCGCTGATGAGACTTAATAAAGTTGAAACAGTCTGTACGATGTTTTACACACCGAACAATCCTTTGCCGAAATTCACTTGTCATGTTTATTTACTATAATTATCGAATTTTATGCGATATACGCATTGTAATTGCCTTCAAGCAAAAAAATATAAATAATAATAATAATAATAATAATAATAATAATATATATATATATATATATATATATATATATATATAATAAATCTGTTTTCAAATGCCTTAAAAATAAAGAATTCATCATTTGCATCTGATGAGTCGGGAGAATTAGACATTTTTGTCTAAGCTCCCTGAAATAGTCTATAATGCAAGATCTCTAAGTCTTTTGTTATTTATTTAAATATAAATTTGCTCTGTGACTAACAATAAGAGCACACATTGAGCTCTCAAACTGCGACAAGTTGTTTAAAAAAAAACCCTATGTCGTAAGGAAGATTTCTTCTCTGGACTTTTGGATTATATATATATATATATATATATATATATATATATATATATTATATATATATACTTGTGTGTGTGTGTATGTGTGTGTGTGTGTGTGTGTGTGTGTGTGTGTGTGCATCAATCTGTTTATAACTTGATGAAAGAAGCACTTAATTTACTCAACGAATAATTAGTGTTCGACATATTCTTCTCCCTCATAAATACACTTAATTCAAGGCTTCGCAATAATCATATAAATCAGACTGGAAACAGCAAAAACTCATTTCAAAATTCAGCAAACAACTGAATCACAGACTTATTGATCCCATATATATATATATATATATATATATATATATATATATATAATATATATATATATATATATATATATATACATGATTTAAAACATTAATGAGTGAATAAAGTAAAAGAAATATCGAGATAAATACATACATGCTTATCTTATTAAGCTTAGTAACACTGTTAAATAATTTAAATGTACTATAAATACGTATTCTGTTATCGTTGTGTAATTTTAAAAGAAAAATATAATTTCAGATATTTCACAATATATATAAAATTACAGAAACTTAAATAGATAAATAAATAAATACAAGACAATAAAAAAGTACAACTCTTTTTTTGTTTGTTTCAAGGTCTGTTAGAAAATTTACGAAAATATACGAAAATATAGAAATTATATTGTGAAATGTGACATTACCAAATAATATATATATATATATATAAGTCAATTTAATAATTTATGCATGATAATTTTTTTTCAGAATTTTGCAGTCCAAAATTAGGGGTGCGTATTATACATGAATGCACAGTATAGACAAATATTTATGATAAATTTCAAAGACGCAAATGTCAGTTTTTAGATTTTTAAACTTTTTTTTTAAGAAGCTAATTATATTAATCGTATATGCTCGTGGATAGGTTACACTTTTTTAAAACCAAAAATGCCGCCAAAATCAGTGGTTTTATTGTCCTGGGAATTATGTTAAACTCCATCTGATGGTAAAATACCAACTCCTGAACTCTCTGGAAGATGGTCCACTCTGAGCCATTGGCAGTAACTGATAGGGTTCCATCTATGAGTTAAATAGAAAAAAATGAGTTTGCCAGAATGTGTTTAAAAATTGAGTTTAAAAAAAAATGAGTACCCATGAAGAATGAATAAAACAAAAATGTCTTCGGCATAAAATAACCCAATGAGTTGACATGCCATAGAACCCAACCGACCAATCTGGGTATGACACTAAACTACATCTAGTGGTAAGATTACAATTCTTGAGCACTGGGAAATGTGGAGTACCTCTTCTTTGAGATTACTCCCTGGTCCACTCTAATCCGTAGTGGTAATACATGTTGGGGTCCCATCTATGGGTTAAATAGAAAAAAAGGAGTTAAAAAATTGAGTAAAAAATGTGAATACCCATTAAGAATGAATAAAAAAAATGTTTCGTCATAAAATAACCCAATGAGTTTACATGCCGTAAAACCCAACCAACCAACTAACCAAAAGTCTCATAGCTTGGGACATAAAATAGAGATCTCCTTGAGCGATTGCAAACTAGTGTTATAATGAAACACACAACTGCTTATATACCCCCCTCCTACCGAAAAAAACAATGTGAATTTATGTATATGTATGTTCAATTCTGTGGCATCGTGAGTATGGCTCTGCGTCTGGATCCCTAGCAAGGTTATATGAATGATCCACAGTTGCTGCCGGCATATAGAAGCTATTTACGACACCAATATTATCCAAAGAAAGGCGAGGTATTTTGAGTGGGCCTGAGATTAATTGCAATGAAGGGGCACTCCACACATCCCAAAGCTATAGAATTGAAGCCTCACCATCAGATACTGTTTAATATTATACTCAAGACACACCTGGTGGAGGGGTCACATCTCTGCAATGGATGTAGTCAGCGTATTTTAATTCCCAACAACGGAGTTTAATATCTAACATTATTAATTTATAAAATAAAGTATGTTTAAAGTAAATATTCCTATTTAATAATAATTTGTTTGCACAGTTATATAGCTTCAAGTGTTCTTATTCTTATTGACACAATTGAAAAAAAAAAGCCAAATGCTGTTATGTTTTGTTGTGTATTTGATGGGAGTATCTAACGTTGTCATTTACAAAATTGCTCGATAAAAGAAATGGCGATGGTGTTTGTTTGTAACGGGAATTATAACAGAATTACTCTCGACGGGGGCCAGGAGAGATTGTGATCCAATAATGTCTGTGCCCAAGGATCCATTCCTGGATCGGATTGCTGAGAAAAGGAAAATAGCATGATCACTGATTGATACATCGCGTCAAGTAAAAGGATGGATGATCCCCAAGGCTTTACGGAAAGGGCTTTTCATCTTATGTAAGTGTTTCCAGTCTTAGCTAAGAAGCATTACATTTTGCAATTTATATATAAAACGTGAGGGGTAGCTGGAGGGGGGGGGCAATGTAAGGAATTGAAACCAGAAAAAGAAAGAAAGGAAAAACTAAAAGAGAAAAAAAAGCAGGAAATGAAGAGAGAAAAGAGAGTAAAAAATTAGATGAAGGAAGAAAGAAAGAAAGAAATGAAAAGAAACCAGAAAAAAATAAAGAAAACAGATAATGAAAGAAAGAAAATAGACAAAGAAGAGAAGAAAGAAAGTAGAAAGGAAGATAAAAGAAAGAAAGAAAAAGAAAGTAAGCAGAGAGAGAGAGAGAGAGAGAGAGAGAGGGAGAGAGAGAGAGAAAGAGTGAATAGCGTAAAGAGGTAGATTATAGGAAGAAAGAAAGAAAAGAAAGAAAGAAAGACAAGAAGAGAAGAAAGAAGAAAGTAAGATAAAAGAAAGAAAGAAAGAAAGAAAAAGAAAGTAAGCAAAGAGAGAGAGAGGGGGGAGAATAGTGTAAAGAGGTAGATTATAGGAAGAAAGAAAAAAGAAAGAAAGAAAGCAAATAGACAAAGAAGAGAAGAAAGAAAGTAGAAAGGAAAATAAAGAAAGAAGAAAGAAAGAAAGAAAGAAAAGCAAAGAGAGAGAGAGAGAGAGAGAGAGAGAGAGAGAGAGAGAGAGAGAGAGAGAGAGAGAGAGAGAGAGTAGTGTAAATAGGTGGATTACATAAAGAAAGAAAATAAACAAAGAAGACAAGGAAAAGTGTAGAGTGGAGTTATTTTCCACTCAACACTTTTAGGAAAGAAAGAAAGAATGAAGGTGAAGAAGAGAGAATAGTGTAAAGAGTTAGATTATAGAAAGAAAGAAAGATAAAAAGAAAGTACGAAAAGAAGAAGAGAGAAAAAAAGAATAAAGAGCTAGATGAAAGAAATTAGGTAAAGAAAGCAAAGAGAGTGAAAAAGTAGAAGAAAGAAAGAAATATAGAAAGAAAGAAAGAATGGAGAAAGAAAATAGGAAAAGAAGAAGAGAGAAAAGAGAGTAAAGAGGTTGATGAAAGAAAAGAAGAAAGAAGAAAGATAAGAAAGTAAAAAGGTTGATAAAAAAAGAATGGCAACTAGTCGAGGAGAAGGAAAAATCTATATTCAAACCAGCTGTACTCCGTTTAAAAATTGACATTGTGTTGCATCCTGCTCATGGTGGAAGGGTTGTTTAAATACATACACCAGTAGAGAAGGCTGCAAGATGTGTGAAATCTGGAAAATTATGAATAACTCTAAAGATACAAAACGAAAGAAGTTCTATCCAAGATTAAAATTAACATTTACTCTTGTCCAGATAAACTCACCTGAAGATCTTCAGCCAATCAGCTGCTGAAAATGATAAAGTCATTTTCTACAATTATTTAACACTTTGCCAACGAAATTTCCCCCACAGCTGTACCATATTTTCTTGGTATTTTTTACCTGTATGATGGGATATTTCAAAGTTCACTATCTATTCACCCAGAACTCATTCTATTCAAATAAAGTCCTATTATTATTGTAATCTGAGTCTTTCTGCTCAGTTATAATGAACTAATCATCATTTTTTCTACTTTGCTTGGATTTGGTGGGAGAGCCGATTTGAGCGGTTTAAAGTAAGCAAAGAGTTAATCTACAACTATAGAAACACAAAAGACTTTCTTCGTTAACTCTTTGCCTACCAAATTTCTCCCACGGCTGTATCAAATTTTCTTTGTATTTTTTACCTGTTTGATGTGATATTTCAAAGTTCACTATCTATTCACCCCAGAGCCCATTCTATTCAAACAAGTAAAAAAGTAAGGTTCGCGGAGTGGCCTATTGTCTGTATCAGCCGGAGTCTACCCCTTTTCGTTAGCACTAGAGCAGAGAGTTTTTTTTTGCTGAGGTGGAGCACCACACCTACCGCCAGCTCCCCACTTTACCACACAGATCAAATTACCCAAACTGTGCTACTCATGCGCTGAGTTGACACAGACCGTATTGAACCTGTGATTCGTAGGCGGGTGCGCTACTGACTGAGCTAAACCGGCCCCTATTGTAATCTGAGTCCTGCAGAGTCTTTCTGTTAAATTATAATTAACTAAACCACAGTGGTTTACGATAGGATTGCAGTGGATAGAGAGCCGCTGTGAGCAGTTTAAAGTAGGCAAAGAGTGAAGTAACTTTTGTGTCACTGTTTCTTCTCACTGTAAGATTATCACCAGACAACACGGCATATACATTTTGGTAACGAGATACACGCTATCCAGAAAAGAATGAAAAACTCAAAGACAAATCTTCAGAGAATTAGAATTGACAGATAATAAAAATTTCCTCTTGACCAAAACCTTGCTCTATCCCCAACCCACTTCTGTACTTTTGTTTTGTTGATTTGTCATCATCATCCTGTCTCGCTGTCAGCGCGGATATCCATGACAATCTCTCTCCATCCGTCCCTATCGCTCATCATTCTCGGGAGGTCCTCTATACAGCATCCTGTATCCGCACAGAGCTGATCAATGTACGTCTTTGCTGGTCGGCACACACTGGCGTGTCGATGTGCTGGCTTCCACAGGAGGACGTCGCTTATGAGTTCGTTCTTGCTTCTCCAGCAGTGTCCCGAGTGTCTTGTCCGTCTTACTCGGATGGTTTGTGTAATATGTGGCAGGTGACCGTACAGCTGTTTTCTCGTGGGGTGTTGTTTCCACGTCTTTTCAGGATCACCCGTAGCATTCTTGAGCAGCTCCCATCTAGTTTATTCTCTAGTCGCTTAGTTAGGGTCCAGGTGGTGCAGCCATACAGCAGCACTGATACGACAACGGCCTGGAAGAACTGTCTCTTTAACTTGTCTGTGCGATTGAATTTCCATATGACCGATAATTTATTTATAGCGGCCCATGCCTTTTCCTATACGTGCATTTTGTAATCAATGTATTTAGTTACTCTCCTCCAGGGTAGACTAATGGTGAAAGAGCTATGTAAAAATAAAAAACACCTTTTCAAAGTTTAAATTCTTGTATGCTCTTCAAACTACTCTGATTCCTTTGGTACAATGGGGAAATGCTGCACTGAAATCAGAACCTCCAGGAGCAAATAAACTTTGTTTTTTTTTTGCTTTGTCTTGCCTAAAGAAAAAGAAAGTACCTAGTTCTCTCCAAATATATAAAGATGGCCAAAAATAAAGAACAGATACTATTCCTTAATCTCAACCTACAGTAAATAACGGAGATGAATATCAATGAAGCCATTATTGGTTGGTTAGTTGGATCGTTGGTTTAACGGCACGTCAACCCTTGATGGGTTATCTTATGCTATATTACCAATTGGACTGTAACAAAATGCTTGGAAAAAGCTAGACGGGAACTGTACTGTTGCTCTTTTGAAAAAGAAAAATCCTGGAAGCAACACTCCACAAAAGGGCAGTGATATTGCCACTTGCCTACTATCATACAAACCATTGTTTTTAAGACAAACAAGACATGCTTACCATTACTCCCAGGTTCACTTAGTTCCAGAGTGGTAGTACCTGTTAGGATGCTATCTATGGGACAAATAGATAAAACAAATGAGTTTAAAAATGTATTTAAAAAGAAATGAGTTTTAAGAATTTCTAATACTCAACAAGAATTAAAATAACAAAAATGTCTTCGGCAAAAGGTAACTCAAGGGTTGATATGCCATAAAACCCGACCAACCAACCAACCAACCAACATTATTATTATTATTATTATTAATAATAATAATAATAATAATAATAATAACACGCTTGTTCCTTAATCTTCCGACCGTTATCATCTTGCAAAACCCTCTGGTTAAAAATCGGAACGTCCAAATCGTCACGGATTAAATGCAAAAATGTAAACGAATATCTGTTGTTGCTTATCCACGGAATTCTTATTTCTTATGTCTGTTATCACAGCTAAATAATGAACTATTCCGTTTTTATTATAAAGAAAGAAAAAAGAGAAGAAAAAGACATGCTACATAGAAAAATATAATAAGAAAGAAAGAAAGAAAGAAAGAAAGAAAGAAAGAAGGATGCGGAGGGGGCGATAAGGCTAATTTGTATCAATGGAACATAATGAAAAGAAGGAAGGAAAGAAAAAAAGAGAGAAATCAAGATTATACTTTTTACAAATTGAACTATTTCTTAATATATCAAACGTTGTAATAATTAGATTAGCATACTGTGGTATATCCACAGATCCTGCTAGTTATTATAAATGGATAAAGAGCTGAAAAAGTTATGAGGGTGGCAGTGATATCAAACATAATGGAGACCTTTGAACAATCCCAAGGAAACTGTTAAATCATCCGAATTCTCAATATAGCGGAGAGGAGTTGACAACTTTTTAAAACTATTTTATTTAGCAATAGAATTTAGAAAAATCTTTACTTTTGGTATATTCACTCTTGTACATTTAACTGATCCATAATGGTAAAAGATCGAGAGTCTTATCAGTTCGGATCTTTAAAAATTTGCATACAATTTATAAAAGGGTAAAAAGACATTTCATCTTTGTGTGAAACAGGATTTTCTGTTACAATGTTTCATTTTTTTCGAAGAAAAAATATAGTTGTTTGTTTGTTTATTGGTTTTAACGACATATCAACCCGTCTGAGGTTATGTCATGCCTAACGGTTAGGAAGTTATACTTATCGTGTATTTATATTTATACTTTTTAGTAATTGGTTTTAACAATGTGTTAGCATTTATAGGGGATTATGTTGTATGGTATTGATTTGTATCATGTCTATATTCTATGGTATAATTTTATTTCCCTCAAGAAAGAGAGAATATCCTCCATGTTGACGTTTTCAAACAGATATTTCATATTGTTTGCTTTAAAATAATGGTTTCTGATGTGAGCAAAAAACCCTGCATTCCATGAATAAGTGTTTAACTGTCAAAGGTGTTTGACGTTCCACATTGTGGTTGTTGTTCTTGTTTGAGTATATAGGAGTGCGTTAGTCTTGTATAACCAATGCGTAATCGGGACACAATGACTTGTTCCTTTCTAGATTTCCTTAAAATTGGTCTCCAGCCTCCCAAAGTGGGTTTGATTAGGAAGAGTTTATTGTGGATGTTATCATTCCAGTGTTGTTGCCATTTCTTCTTTTCGTCAATCGTACATTTAAATAATAATACTAAAATTAATTATAATTTGTTTCTTGTTAATTAAATATTTGTTTGAAAACACAATTTGGGGAGTTGTTTTCATGATTATTGATTGTAGATAGTGAAGATACTGGCAGCAAGAATTGAACCTTTAAAAAAGTGTTTATTTCTACCTAGTGCTCTTACCATTAGACCACCCTGAAGGTGAGTAACTAAATGTGTTGATTACAAACCGAATGATAAATAAATAAATAAATAAATGAACAAAAACGTGTCAGAAAAAAGTAAGAATTCTACAGACACAAAATAGATTGCCAAAATGCAATGAACGGTGGCATCAGATGAAGATTGGTCTGTATCAATTCCTTGAGTGACTCACAGACTTGCCGCCAGGGCAAAGCCTTGGTTCATCCTTAATGAGTTACTGGCAAATCTCTTTTAGTTCACTCCGGCAATGCCTGCAAAATCTGAAGCTTGTATCAAAAAGACACGGCCGACGGTAAGTAATGAAAGCTTGGGTTATTTTTTAGTTTTATTTAATTAATGTTTTTTTTGTTTAACCTCTTTTTATTTTGTTGTTGTTGTTGTTGTTTTTATTGTTGTTTTTTTGTTTTTGTTGTTGTTGTTGATGAGATCTGAGGAGAAGGGTGTTGTTCATAATCTGATAGAAGTGTTTTAGATTTGATGGATTAGAGACCTGAGATTGGGATATTTACTCCCTTATTAATGTCGTCAAGGTTCTGGGGGCACCAGTTCCTTCAAACTTGTTTCATACAATGTGATAATTGATAAATAAATATATACATTTCTTCATCACTTTTCCTTGTCTTTCCTCTCTTCACACACACTCACACACACACACACACACACACATATATATATATATATATATATAAGAATATATATATAAGAATATATATATTATATATATATATATATATATATATATAATGCTAACTCTTAGTTTCTTGCCTAGGCATTAATCAAACCAGAATACATAGTCAAGAAACTAACAGTTTATCTATAAACATATATGTACGTAAATAAAGCAAAGTCGTCGGGGTGGCCTAATGTTGGTATCAGCCAGACAGCGAGGGAGTCTATCCCCTTTTCCCTAGCGCTAGACCAAGGAATTATTTTAGCGCCTGAGGTGGAGTGCCACACCTACTATCATCTCCTCACTTTACCGCACAGATATCTGGGCTACTCATACACTGAGTTGGCGGGGGCCAGTATCGAACCAGGAACCTTGTGATTCCTATCCGAACGCTCTAACGACTGAGCTGACCCTCAAACATATATGTATATATGCATTCTTTAAACACACACACACACACACATACACACACACACACACGCACACACACATATATATATATATATATATATATATATATATATATATATATATATGGTGATTGCCACTTCTTCACAGAAGAAGACCATTTCTAGTAGTAGTTCGGTTGTAAGCTCGTAGAAGGCCCACACCTCCTGCCATACATATGAGCCTCCTCCCCTGCTTCATCTCTTGTGCGACCGTACGTGACTGAGAAGCCCAGCCCTCGACAGGCAGGCCCTGTCACATAAGTCACATATATTGTCAGGCTTAAATGTGCCGTCTACATAGGGACCATCTCAGGATGGAATGCTCGAGCCACGTAACCTCAAACCCCTTACAGCTATCATAAACAAGTCTCCTCCAAGCCACACGATTTGTAGCTAACCTCTCCCACATAAGTATTTATATTGAGTATTTTCAGGATGGTTTTGATAACATTCTTAAAACGCTTTTTGGGGCTTGTGCCTCGGACGTTTCCCATATTGCAGTTCTTCATAGAATACTTTCCCACATTGCAGTTCTTCATAGAATAGTTTCCCACATTGCAGTTCTTCATAGAATTGTTGCTTCTTGAGTTTTCTGTCCTCCATTCTAGCGAGGTGTCCAGCCCAGAACATCTGGCTTCGCATGATGCGCATTTCTACACAGGACATCGGCGTCTGAGGTGATATATATATATATATATATATATATATATATATATATATATATATATATGTGTGTGTGTGTGTGTGTATTTTGGCAGCATTTTTTTCTTTTATACAAGTTTTGTTGAACTGTACAAACAATTCTTGTCGGACAAGTTTTTGGTGGCTCCTTTCTAATTTTCGGGCCATCTTTTTGGTGTCGGGGTGTAATTGGTGTAACAGTCCACCAAAGGTTTCAAAACAAGCGCTTTCGGCAATACAGTTTGCCATCATTAGGTAGGAAACGATGGTATATATATATATATATATATATATATATATGTGTGTGTGTGTGCATTCTTGTATGTATGTATATATAACATACTTTGCTATATTCATATGTATGAATTGTTTACACACACACACACACACACATATATATATATATATATATATATATATATTATTGTATATATGTATATATAACATAGTTTGCTATATTTATAAGTAAATAGTGGTCAATGTCATTAATAGACCATCTATCAATCTATACATATAAAGGGCAGTTGTGTGTATATGTATGTCTGGAGGAAACTTCGAAAATAAAACAATTAACGACAAATATATATACACATTAAATCTCACCAGGGCTTGTTTTTTTAGCAAAAATAATTGAGATTTGGTTTACATTCGTAAAGATATTTAAAAAATAAAATTTAAATGATGACAGCATGGAATTTTTTTTTTCATTTAATATTTTAGATAGTAGACATTACCATTTATTTTCAGAGTAGCTGGATCAATGCAAGGTCTATTTTTTTGAAATAGGGATTTAAATGAGGCATCCCAAGAGGATTCAATTCACAACTCAGTAATAATGGATCCGCAGGAATAACTAAAAAAAAAACTCTACCTAGGCGACGCAGGATAGCCACTGCTAGTATATATCTAAGGGTAATGAAGACATTAATTCCAAAGTGACAGTTTCTGCCAAGGCGATTTTTAAACCAAGTAGTGGGATTAAAAATCGTATTGTGGAAAAAATTCACTTACCAAGCACTGTTGACTTCATGTCTTCGCTACTCTAACTTAGATATATATGCTCTATCAACGATATTGAGCACTGTTTCCTTATAGATATAGCAAACTATATTATCAATATATATATATATATATATATATATATATATATATATATATATATATGTATGCACACACAGATATATATGCGATTCTCTAACGCGGTGGTTAGAGTCGCAGGAAAGGGACTCGTCGACCAGAGTTCAATTCCTGGATGAAGCCACAGTTCAGATAGCGCTAATACCCTTGGGAAAGGTATGAACCCAAATATTCTCCCTATAGCTATAGGTAAATAGCAGGAAAGACTGGGCTCTTTAACCTAGACAACCAGTCTAGGAGAAGGAAACTCTGTATTCACACCTGTTAAATCTCCGTTTGGGGTGGTCACTACGAGAATAGGCTCAGGCCCACTTAGTTATCTATTTCAATTAAAAAATTAAAAAAAAAAGAATTTACAAAAGATTTAACCAAGAAAGACTTGGTTCGAGAATCACAGTAACAAGCGCTGCTGACCTCATATCCATGCTAATTTAACAGATATACATACTCTATCCAAGATATTGAGCACTATTTATTTATATATATAGCCCACGATATTATCAACACACACACACACACACACACATATATATATATATATATATATATATATATATTGATATATAGATATATAGATATATATATAGATATATATGTATATATATATATATATATATATATATATATATATATATATATATATATACACAGATACACTAGAATAATGATAATTTTAGCAATATACATATAGATATGTAATATTATCCTTTTAACTTTGACAATATGAAGTAATCTTGAATTAAAATCTTACACGATTGAAATGATTGAAAATGATAAATAAGTATATTTACCTTTTTATTCACTTGATAAATTTGCTATCAGATGACATGTCTTTGAAGGTTTATTTCCGAGAGTTGGATATTTGATATCTGATTTTATTTAAATATTTCATTTTTAGTTAGTAAAAGTTGGTGTTACAATTAGAAAATAAAAATCCATTCATTGATTATTTTAAACTAATTAATTAACAAAAATAATTAGAATTGAAATCCATAGAACCCAAAATGGAATAAACATTTTAAAACTGATATTCATTATGCTTAAATTTTTACCTTCTTTAAACCGCTCACAGCATCTCTCCCACCAGTGGATTAGTTTATTATAATTGAGCAGAATGACATAGATTACAAAAAAAATAGGACTTTATTTGAGTTCTGGGGTGAATAGATAGGGAACTTTGAAATATTCAATCATATAGCTAGAAATGACAATCAATTTTGGCACAGCTTCTTTTTTTTTGGGGGGGGGCGGTATTTGATAGGTAAAGAGTTAATAAATAAATTTCATTCAGAGGTAAAAAAAAAAAAAAAAAGAAAAAGAAAAGGAAAACGGAAAAGAAAAATATGAAAAAGAAAAGCAGAAAGATTGTAGACTGAGAATGAAGAAAAAGCTCTATGCCAAAAGAACTGAGAACACAAGGATAAATATTCGATGTAAAAAAAGCGTTGGAAAAGGTAAATAAACAAAGAAAGAAAGCTCTAAAAATAAGGAATATGAGAAAGAAACAAAATAGAGAAGTAAACAATGTAATGGAAGAGAGGCAGAAAGAGAAGGAAAGAAAAGGAAAAGAAAGAAAGAAAAAGTTAATAGAATATTGAAAATAAGTGAGAAAAAAGAATTAGATAAAAAAGAAAGAATAAAAAGAGGGTAGGCAACAATGTAATGGAAAAAAGAAAGAAAGAAAGAAAGAAAGAAAGAAAGAAAGGTAAATAGAAAAGTGATAGTCCATGGGGAAAAAACTATTAGATAGAAAAAGAAAGAACAGAAAAATATGAAAGAAACGGAATTTAAAAAAAAGAAAGAAAAAATGATTATTTAAACAAGAAAAATAGAAAAATGGAATGAAAAATAAAACAAACAAGAAATTCATATCCAGAACTTAAGGAAAGAGAAAAATAGCAGAGGAAATCTTTAAGAAAGAAATGCAAGAACGAAATGCTAGAAAGAAATGCAAGGAGGAAATTTAAGAATGAAATTTAAGAATTAAAAAAAAACTTTGAGAGAATTGAGAGAAAAAGTTAAGGCAAAAGAAAAAGTTAGGAAGTTAGAAGTGTTGAAGAGAAAAATACAAAAATACATAAATTAAATACGAGATATAAAGCAGTTAAGAGAAATGCAAGAAAGAAATTAAAAGAACAAAAGTATAGAAATGAAATGAAAATGCAAGAAAAAATGCAAGAATGAAATGTAAGAAATACAATAAAGAAATGCAAGAAGAAATTAAAGAAAGAAATGCCATGAAAAAAAAAATTAAGAATGTAATGCATGTAATTCAAGATTGACTTTTCAAAAACAAAAAAGAGATGGAGAGAGAAAAAGTTCAGAAAATAGAAAAGTTTGAGAAAATAGAAGTGAGAAGAACCGAACAGGTAAAAATAAAATTAAAAAGGAACAAATATGAAAGGAACAAAATTTAAAAAAGAAATTCAAGAAATGTAAGAAATGTAAGAATGAAATGCAAAATTTAAGAAAGACATGAAAAAAAAAGAAATAAAAAGTAACAGAAAAGAAAGAAATTCAAGGAATGAAATGCAAGGAAAAAGATAAAAATGAAATGAAAGAAAAAATTTAAAAAAGACTTTTTAACAAGAGAGACTGATAAAAGAATTTAAAAGAACATTTAGTTAGGAAAGTTAGAAGTGAGAAGCGTAGAGGAAAATAAATAAAAGGAAGAAAATGAAAAAAGAAAGAGTTTTATAAGTAATAAAAGAGAGAAGTATTGAAGAAAAAGAGATTAACAAGGAAAAAAAAAAATTACAAGAAGGAAAGAAACAAGAAAGTTGAGAACAACAAGGAAAGAGAATTAAAAAAAAAAAACTGCATGAAGGAGAAAAAGGAAAAAGAAAGAATTTTTAAAGATAATAAAAGAGAGAAATATTGAAGAAAAAATAAAGAAAGGAATACTGAATTATAAACACGAAGAAACAATTGAAGAAGTTTTATATTTAAAAAAAGATTGAAAAGAAATAAAGAATCGAGTGAATGAATAAAGAATCAAACAAATGAAAGAAATAATTCCAATCACATATGGGACAAAATTGAATATCCCCACTGTAGAATATCTTTCATTCTGCATATTTCAAACAAGAAGAAGAGAGATGTGAGGAAGTATGTCTGCCAAAGAAAGGCCGCAAACTAAAGAAAAAAAAAAGATATTGTTGAAGTATTACATTCCGGAATATTCATGCATGTAAATGTATTTCACAAATTATGTAAACAAATATAGTTTTCAATCATTAATATATGAACAGTTTCCATCATCAATTTACAAAAATATATTCTTTATTCCCTATTTTCTTTGCTTGTTGTAGACTTTATTGAAATTTAAAATTCTTTCAAGCCATTAGCCTGAGGAAGATTTTATGCGTGCATATGTGTATGCTTACATACATCCAAAGGCATTACCTTAAGTTTGAAACACTTAAACCAAAACAAAACAGAACAAGCATCAATGGCTTTAAGCTTAAAGCAATGTGATGTTTAGTGGGGGTTTTTTTTTGTCTGAAAATTCTAAAAAATGGCGGAGAAGGAGAATGCAAAAAGGTTTCGACAAATTAAAGAAAATAAAGCAGCAAAAATAAGAATTTTTCAAAATATGTAAAAGGCGTTTACGTTGAATTTAAAATTTGCAGTTTCTGCCATTGTGTAAATAAACATAAAATTAAATTCATTTAGTTAAAATATAAAAGTCGTACCTGGGGTCTTATATGTCCACCTCCAAAACTTGTATCAAAATTCATTACTTACATTTCTATGCAAGTAATGTACTAAGCTTCAAATCGATAAATAGTCTTATCAATAGGATGTTGGTAACTCATCAGACACGAAACCTGAGGTTCATTTTACTAAGTAATATATATATATATATATATATATATATATATATATATATGTGTGTGTGTGTGTGTGTGTGTGTGTGTGTGTAGTATAATAAAAAAATGAAAAAACACAGGTTTAAATGAGTTAAGTGGTGAGTTTATTGGCCGACGCTGCAGTGTTTCGATCTATTAATTAGATCATCTTCAGAGCTTTTGTTGGTATATGGAAGGTGATAAAATTTTTTTATCTCAGAATAAGGAGAAAGGTGAGTAATAGTCCTTGTTTATCGGTCTATATATATATGCACAATGCTTTTTTCGATACAAACACTTACACATTATAATACTCACACCGCAAAAAAGAATATTTGACGTCATATTTCAAACCGATCATTTTTTCAACGTTCTTTTTTCTCAGACTTCAAATTTTAAACAGAACGATAAACGAGGACTATTACTCGCCTTTCTCCTTATTCTGAGATAAAAAAAATTATCACCTTCCACATACGAACAAAAGCCCTGAAGATGATCTAATTAATAGATCGAAACACTGCAGCGTCGGCCAATAAACTCACTACTTAACTCATTTAAATCTGTGTTATTTCATTTTTTTATTATACTTCATACAGTCGGATTCACTTCCTTTTATTAACACACACACACACACACACACACACACACATATATATATATATGTGTGTGTGTGTGTGTATGTGTGTGTGTGCGTGTGTACACACATAAACTTTGCCAAGTGTGTAGAGGTAAACCGGATACATCCAAATATCTCGGTGTGCGTGTTTGTGTATGTATGTGCATGTATGGCTATACACATACATGGTACACAACTAATCCTAGCTATGTAAATGAAGTTCGTTGGTTGGAATTTTATGGCATGTCAACCTTTGCTGGGTTATTTTATACCGAAGACGTTTTGCTTTATTCATTCTTGATGGGTATTCAATTTTTTAAATATAATATATATATATATATATATATATATATATATATATATATATATATATATATATATATATATATATATATATATAAAGTGTCGTAGTACGTGCCTGTTGTCTTATAAATTAAAAAAGAGATGATATTCAGTATTGAAATTTCGTATACACATTACCATGTTTATAATTAAGAAAATTTAGTTTTTGATTTTTACTAATTAAGTGAAAAAAAATCAATAATTAATCAAAAATCAATCAATTTGTGTGACTCTTCCTAGTACAAAAAGAAACGCCATGGTTTAACCTTCGCAACTTATCATTGGACTTGTCTAGGCGAATAGATTTTACCATAGAGTACCTTCCGTTTCAGTCGAAGATAATTTGACAGCAGCCTATGCTTACCAAACCTTCGTTCTCTGTGACAGGTAGGTTCGGTCATTGGACCGATAAGATCTATAATACTGCCATGAATCACACACCCAGGCAACAGCCGCCCCCTAGTCTAAAAGGGACAGAGCTAGGTTTATTGCCCAGTGCCTGAGCTGCTTCAAAAAAGTATTGCCGAGGGAATACACGCAATTTTTAACACCACATGAGCTTCGGTTTGTCCGTGGCTTCCCACATAAATCGGAATTTGAGTTCATCTGACATGGTGGGATGTCGGAAAATAACTACTTTGACATCAGTTGCCCGACCTGAGATCAAAGTGTAGTATCTGTGCACAGAATCCACAAAAGCTTTTCACTCAATTTCAGTGGGGAAACCCCAACTGCTCCCTCGTCTAAAAGGGACAGGGCAGGGTTTTAATATAATGTCATATATGGTGAACACAGATGATTGTGATTGTATATTGTATATATGAGGAGGTGGGGCCGGTTTAGCTCAGCAGGTAGAGTGTTCGGCTAGGAATCACAGGGTTCTTGGTTCGATACCGGCCCTTGCCAACTCAGCGTATGAGTAGCACAGGGGTATGTACGGTAAAGTGAGGAGCTGATGGTAGGTGTGGTGCTCCACCTCAGATGCTAATCAGTAGGAAGAGTGTTCGGCTAGGAATCACAAGGTTCTTGGTTCGATACCGGCCCTCGCCAACTCAGCGTATGAGTAGCACAGGGATCTGTGCGATAAAGTGAGGATCTGATGGTAGATGTGGCGCTCCACCTCAGATGCTAAGATAATCTCCTTGGTCTAGCCCTAGTGAAAAGGGGATAGACTCCCTCGTTGTCTGATTGATACCGATATTAGGCCGCCCAACCACTTTACTTTTATTCCCATAGAAACTACTAAACATACATCGAGCACAAATTATGGGCAAGGCTATTTGCATTTCACTTCGCCCTTATGCTAATGAAAAAATACCCATGTAGTCATGTGTTCTCTCCACGACCTATGCGTAAATAGATCAGACTGGGTTCTTTTGATAACCAAAAACTGAGTTCATAAGTTTCAAAAAGAAAGGAAACATCTCCACTCTCGCCGGTAAGCCTCTTAAACCAGGAGAACAATCCACTTACTTAGGTAGTAATATCTCGTCCACAGAGAGCGATATTAATACATGAATAGAAAAAGCATTTAGGCCACAAACAAATTATCAGTCATATGGAAATCCGATCTCACTGACAAACTAAAACGGCAATTCTTCCAGGCTGTAGTTATATCAGTCCTGCTGTATGGCTGCACCACTTGGACCCTAACAAAGCGCCTTGAGAATAAGCTAGATGGGAGCTGCACAAGAATGCTACGTGCAGTCTTGAACAAGTCGTGGAAACAGCACTCAACAAGAAAGCAGCTGTATGGCAACCTGTCCCCCATCTCGCAAACGATCCGAGTGAGACGGACTAGGCAATCAGGACACTGCTGGAGAAGCAAGTATGAGTTCATAAGCGACGTTCTCCTGTGGAAGCCAACACATATACATGCTAGTGTGGGTCGCCCACCAAGGACCTACATTGACCAACTATGCGAGGATGTTGGTTGCTGCGCAGAAGACTTCCCAGGGGCAATGAGAGATAGGGAAGGTTGGCGAGAGATTGTCATGGATATCCGTGCTGCGTGTGCGACATGATGATAGAAGGAAACCTCTTAATTCAAAGTAGATTTACTCCGCTTATAATATACCTTCACGATCGTAAAATAATACACCAGAAAAATGTCTTGAAGAGTAATATCATACCTTGTTTTCCCGTTTTCTGAACTTCAAAAATAAGACCCCCGTACGAACAAAATAGACAAACTATGATAACAAATGTAAGCACAATCTAATTTCCCATGGAAGTATCGGTGCTCTTCCAATATGTGATCTACCGAAATGTTTACATTCCAATATGTTATCTACCCATTAACTACCCATTATTTACCCATTGAATATTGAGAATTCTGCGGTATGGGGGTTATCGTCCTTGTCTATGAGCCTCTGTATCGAACCAACCAATCACGAGCCGGCATACTTTGGCAGCAAAGCCAAATAGGCACATTCTTGTGCCCTCTTCTGATTCAGCCTTCAACGGAGACATACCTAAAAAAGGGTCGCTCCAACTCTTCCTGAGTCGGACGTCAAATTAGAACGTCTATCATATCCGAACTATCAGAAGGCCGTAGCTAGGGGCTTCGATAATTAAACCTACCTCAGGATTTCAGTTAAGTGACAAATTATAAACATTTGTGCAGATAAACCAAAAAGTCTGTAAACATATTGTTTTATGTCCAATACATGTCTTTTATTCGAATTCTAGTTGTTATTCTTTAACTCTTAACCTGTCGTGGTTAACTTAATACTTTACAAACCTTGAGAATAGACTTTATCTTTATCTTCGTCTTCTTTCTT
>CM042162.1:56987475-57007475 GCA_023376005.1 Doryteuthis pealeii
GGCTCTGATAGGTTGGTCTCACCACCGCAGAATCATGGGCTGAGTTTGGAAATAAAGCTTTATTAAGAAACAACCAAGTCTTGTTTGTTAATTGAATATCAAAAACAAGAGATGACAGCCCGAAGAAATCAACAACGAAGATCAAACCCCAGCAGAAGCCCTGGCGAGAAGTAAGCATACTAGATCAACAAGAATAACATGGCAGCCAGACAAGTTAGACGAACCAACCAGAAGCAGAAGTGTAACAAGTAAGACCATCAACAATCATCATCTATCATCACCTCTATTTCTATCATCTCTGTCTGTCTGTCTGTCTGTCTCATTTATATACCCGATTTTGAACGGGTATATATAACATATCTATATTTACACTTGAATTTGGTCAATAAAAAAAAATTACCAGCCGTGGTATGAGAAAATACACGTGCATTAATGATAACATTGTTGATAATGTGTCTCTCTTTCAAAAAGTATTATTATGGCATTATTTGTAAATAGCGGTTAACATGCACAAATTTCCATTAGAATATTTTCTGAACAAGCACATCGAGCGATAGGTGCTGCTAACCTGCGGTGAGCAATATAAGATTTTAAAAAACATATACTTAGATTTAGCCAGATACTTTATAACAACTATAATATGGCAAGACCGGGAACATACTGCTAGTAGTGATAGATTTTCTGTACGAATAGAATGATTTGAATTTGTACAAGAATGAAGGCATGTGTATAAAAAAACGAAAGTTCGTATCTGTTGTGGAGAGTTCCTTTGGGCTTGGTTAGTTTTTATCTGACATGGAGGCTTTTAGCTAAAAGACAGGCAACTGGCCTGTGTCCAACGGACAGGTATTCAGCACAAGGCAAGAATCCTAATGAAATCCACAGGACGTGTGAGAAAGAGAATAGAGTTAACTCTGAATTCATATTTCAAGGCAAGTCATAAAGGGAGGTAATCCTTGTTACTTCCGCTCAATTTAAGTGACATTATGCTCCAGTACATAAATAGATAGATATATAGATAGATAATATGAAATTTAGGTAGTTAGTTTAGTAGGTAAGAAGGTAGATGGAGAGAGAGACAGACAGACAGAGAGACAGAGATACAAAGAGAAAGATATATAGAAATTAATAGATTTAGATTGATAGATAGATGGATAGATAGATAGATAGGAATACCATGCTGTGGAGTTGTGATTGACAATTATTCACGCCGGTCACTAATGCTCTAATCATTTTGATCCTCACAAAGCACAGCGACATGTTTGGCCTACTGATTCAACTTGGCTTAGGACATGCATATATATATATATATATATATAATATATATATATATATATATATATATATATAGAGAGAGAGAGAGAGAGAGAGAGGGAGAGAGAGACATAAGGACACACACATAAATATACACACACACTATATATATATATATATATATATATAGTAATAATAATGTGATTCAATATATATATATATATAAATATATATATTGTAATAGTGTCACTAACTCAGTTAGTGAGTTAGTTTTTCAGGATATTATTAGTAGGGTGCTCAATATCAGTGATAGATCTGTTATATATACACGAATACACACACACAGATATATATTTATATATATGTGGGTGGGCGTGTGTGTGTGTTAACGTGGCATGGACTTGGAGTTAACACCTGGTTACTGACAGTTTCTTGTCTATGTGATCATCTGGTCTTGTCTGAAGATAGCACAGGTTAAAAACTGTCAGTAACCAGGTGTTGACTTCATGTCCACACTACCTCAACTCAAATATACATGGTCTATAAATTATATTGAGCCTCATCTGCTTAGAAATATGCCATCCATATTATCCAAAACGTATATATATACATACATACATACATACATACATATATATATATATATATATATATATATATATATATATATATATATATATTTAATGCTACGTGCAGTCTTGAACAAATCGTGGAAGCAGCACCCCACGAAGAGACAGCTGTACGGTCACCTGCCCCCCCCCTCTCAAACTATCCGAGTGAGACGGACAAGGCATGCAGGACACTGCTGGAGAAGCAAGGACGAGCTCATAAGCGACGTTCTCCTGTGGAAGCCAACACATGGACATGCAAGTGTGGGGCGCCCAGCAAGGACCTACATTGACCAGCTATGCGAGGATGCTATATGCTCAGCAGAGGACCTCCCAGGTGCAATGAGTGATAGGGAGTATTGGCGAGAGATTGTCATGGATATCCGTGCTGCAAGCGCGACATGATGATGATGATATATATATATATATATATATATATATATATATATACTGAAAAGACTGGTGGAAATAATTAGCGCATCCTTTTCATGGTATGTCCCAATTATTTCCATCGGTCTTTCCAGTGTCATACCGTTTCCTTCTCTAAATAGTCTGGCTTTTAAATCCCTATCTTTAATATGGAGGAGAACTTTGTCTCTGACCAAGTTATCGGCATCTTCTTTAAAGTTGCATGACTTGACCAGTACTTTTAGGTGGGTAACGAATTTGTTCACCGTCTCTCCTGTCTTCAGTTCCATTTCAAAAAAATTAGTGCGAGCTTTCGATATACTTTCTTTAAGGTAGAAATGTTTGTCGAACAAACTAATAGCCACTTCATATGCGTCCCTTTTGTTTGTGCTGGGGCTTTGTATATATATGATAATCATATCATTCAATATATATGTATATATATATATATATATATATATATATATATATATATATTGGATGAAAGTATCTTACTTATGAAAAGCAACTGAAGTAAGCGACAATTATATTTTCTCTCTTTGCAACAGTCAAAAAGAGAAATTAATTTTTTTTTTCTTTATGCCATGAGACAATTTCCTAAATGTTTCAAATTGTTATATCTCTATTTCTCTAGCCTGTGAAGACTGATAGGGGTGGGTAGTGAGAAAGAGTCATGGAGATATATGTTGTTGACACAGCATGATAAAAATGATGATGATGATGATGATGATGATGAAGTCTATTTCTCTAGGCTATGATGGCCAATAGGGACGGGTGATGAGGAAGAGTCATAGAGATCCGTTCTGTCTGCACAGCATGATGATGATGATGATGATGATGATGATGATGATGCTATCTCTGTTTAACCACTGAGTTAAACAAGAAGAAAAAGTGATAAAACTCTGTCTGATGTTCATATTTCTAACTTCATATGGAATCCATATTCTCAGCATCTCATTTCTTTTCTTCCTAAAAGACTAAAAATCTTTCGGGGTTGAGTGATAAGAAAAGCAATAAATTGAATTGAGTCAACTTCAAAGACACATTTACCATTTCTACTTCAAACATGGAACTGGGAACTTTTGCATCAGCCTAAATATTTTACCCTCGAGACAGAGGGAGGCATGAATTTGACTCTCACCGGGAGCTTATTTATTATTCTTGTTTCTGATGTGTGATGCTGTTCATTGTCGGGGAAGTGACAACCAGTGTAGGTTTCAATAACAAAAACAACAACAAAAAAAAACAGCCATAATTAGGAAGATAAAGGATAATATGTGTAAAACAATAACAAATGTGTAAAACAATAACAATTTTTCTGAATTTTTGAGATGAGGTTTGCTAATTTGTATCATTTGGAGGAAATAAGAATTCAACGGATAAGCAATACCAGATAATCAGGATTTATTTTTTTGCATTTCATCTTGGATGATTTGGAGATTCTCATTTTTAACCAGAGGTTATCATCTTGCAATAAATGATGAAAATAACAATCCAAAAAATCCAAATAATTCAATAACAACAATTATGGTGAGACAAAGGTATTGAGTGATTTTATAGATGGTATTTGGACTTCTGTGATACCATCCAGCCTCTTGTAGTGCTGTTGGTAAAGCAGCTCGTACATAGCAAAAGGTTTTACTGATACAAAAGGGGACATGAGTTTCACTAGGTGTTTAATCGTTATTCTTGTTTCCCATATACACCATGTGGTGTAATGGTTAGAGTCATAGGAAATGGACTCATCGGCCCGAGTTCAAATTCTGGATGAGGTTGTTTGCATTTCACATAGTGCTAATACTCTTGGGAAAGATATGCATCCAAATACTCTCCTTCCAGCTATGGGTAAATAGTAGGACAGACTGAGTACTTAACCAGTTTAGAAGAAGGAAAACTGATTTCAAAACCTCTTAAATTCTGCTTAAGAAATTGACCTTGTGTCACATCCTACTCATGCAAAGTGGTTGGTAAATATATCCACCTTTCTTCAATATAACAACCGAATGAGTTGGGATAAAACACTAGAATTAGGAAGATGAAGGATAATACAAGGCAGAATTATTAATAACTAGCAGTGATACCTGGAATTGCCTGGGAGAAATGATTTCATCTTAGGTTTTATTAAAATGTTGAAAATCAATTAATCTTCTTGATAATTGTAGAGAGTTGTTGGTTGGTTGGCTGGGAGTAATGGCAATGAAGGGGTACTCCCTGGAGCTCCAAAATTGGAACTTTAATATTAGATGCAGTTTAACATCATACCCAGGACACTAAAACCCTCAGCCACCAGCTTCTAGCACATATATGATAAAATGGTTGGGGGTTGCCATAAGGGCAATAGGGTTGGGAGAATCATATAGATGCTAGGTCTTGTCACCAGCCAATTCATTGGAGGTGATCCTCTCCGACTGCCCGTCTAGCCTAAGTAAGGACAAAAGTAGAGTGTTGCATGTCATGGACTACTCAGCCACCAGGGTTTCATCCTTAAGCATTACAGGTCACCACCACGCCCAACAGTTGGCTCCATTGGGGGATTTTATCCCTCTGCAGAGATGCAGTCGGTGTATTCTAAAGTCCCAGCAGTGGGTCATTTAATGCCGATAAAGTTCTGAAATAAATCAATTCTTAATGGATAATACAATTTTTTTATAAATACATTTTTCTATTTAACCCATAGATGGGACCCTAACAGGTACTACCACTCAGAGTGGACCAGGGAGCAATGGTGATAAAGGGGTTCTCCACATTCCCCAAACCTCCAAAACTGGAACCTCACCATCAGATAGAGTTTAATGTCATTCCCAGGACATGTAGACCCTCAGTCACCGCCTTCTAGCACCCATATGATAAAAAGGGGTTGGGGCTTGCCATAAGGGCAATAGGGTTGGGAAAATCATATCAGTGCTAGGGCTTGACGTGACCAGCCGATTGATCGGAGGGGGCCTCTTCGACCGCCCGTCTAGCCCAAGATAGGGTCAAAGGGGGTATAGATTTTCAAGAGTATGATGATGGTGCACCCTTTTTCAGAAATTGAATAAATATTTTATTCTTTATTTTTGTTTCCAATGCATGTCATTCCTCACAAATGAGTTGGTTGATTGGTTGGTTGGTTGGCTGGTTGGTTAGATTTACGGCATGTCAACCTTTGGGTTACTTTATGCTGAAGATGTTTTTGTTTTATTTATTCTTGTTAGGTATTTTTTTAGTTATTTAGTTATTTATTTATTTAGTTTTTTTGCTCTTTGCCTACCAAATTTCCCCCACTGCTGAATTTTCTTGGTATTTTTAACCTTTTGTGGTTTGCATAATGGTGGGAGAGCCAAGTGGTTTAAAGTAGACAAAACAATCATTCATATTTGATAGGAATATATGCAAAAGAAATCCTCCTAAAGGAGTGTTCTATGACACTAAAATGTATCTTATGGTGAGGCTACAGTTTTGGAGATCAAAGGAGTATGGAGTACCTTTTTATTGCTATTACTACTAAGTTCACTCTGACCTGGAGTGGTAGTACCTGTTAAGATCCCATCTTATGGGTCAAATAGATTTGTTTAACTCTTTGCTTACCAAATTTCCCCCATGGCAGCACGAAATTTCTTGGTATTTTTTACTTGTATGATGGGATATTTCAAAGTTCACTATCATCACTATTCTATTCAAATTGAATCCTATTATTATTGTAACCTGAGTCTTTCTGCTCAATTATATTAAACTGACCATCAGTTTTTTGACTTTACTCGCATAAAAACAGTTCTGGTGATAGAGCTGCGATTGTCTTAAAATTGGCAAAGAGTTAAAATTAATATTTTTTTCACGTGTCAATGACTTTATTAGAAAATCCCTAGAACATTTGTAAATCATTTGTAATATTAAGTAGGGTTAGTATATATATATATATATATATATATATATATATATATAAAGTAAAGTATATATATATATGTGTGTGTGTGTGTATGTGTGTGTTGTTCAATATATTTGATTATTACGACTAAATGAACATGTGGAAAAATTATAGACTTCTTTCCTTTTAATTGTTTATTCATTTTTAATTAATTATAATTAATTATAACTAGTTGAACACATGGAAACTACATAGTTTAATTAAAAACAATCCCCAAGCCACTCAAGATCAATATGAGGTATTTCCTTTTTTTTTAATTTTTGAGTTGCTTATTAATTGGAAACCTGATTATAGATCTATTTATAGGCTTTATAAAAAGATTGATAAGCTTTATCAACTATAAAACTCTGAAGTTTCAAGGGCCTGTTTAGCTCAGTTGGTAGAGCGTCTGCCTGGGAATCACGAGGTTCTTGGTTCGATATTGGCCCTCGCCAACTCAGCATATAAGTAGCACAGGGATCTGTGCGGTAAAGTAAATTCTAATAATTATTAAAAGACTTTATCCTCAGAATTAATTAACATCAAAATTTAATATTTAATATTTAGTATAACATATAAAATAAAATTATTAATTTAATTACTATTATAATCACTATTAAAAATCATATATATTATTATTATTACAATATTTACCTCCATTATTACAAGTATTATTATTATCAATTATTGGTTAGCTCAGTCGGTAGAGCGTTCGGCTAGAAACCACATGGTTCCTAGTTCGATTCTGGTCCTCGCCAACTCAGCGTATGAGTAGCACAGGGATCTGTGCGGTAAAGTAAGGAGCTGATGGTAGGTGTGGTGCTCCAACACTGAAATAATCTCTTTGGTCTAGCACTTGTGAAAAGGGGATAGACTCCCTCACTGTCTGGCTGATACCGATATTAAGCAGCCTAACTGCCGACTTTACTTAAGATTATTTTAGCATCTGAGGTGGAGCGCTACACCTACCATCAGGTATGCTTTTTTTTAAATTGCTACACGGCAATAGAGTCAGGACAATTATATAGATGCTAGGGCTTGATGTGACAAGAATCCAGCCCAAGAAAGGGCCAAAGTGGAGTGTTGCATGTCATGGACTGTTCAGCTACAAAGATTCTGCCTTTATGCATCACAGGTCCCCACCCACGGCAAACCTGATGCCCTATTGGGTTTTTCTTTTACCCTTCTGCTCCAGCCGATTTTATGGGTCAGTAGTGCATCTAACTTGGAATCGCAAGTTTCCAGGTTTGATACTGGTCATCACCAACTCAGCACATGAGTAATCTATATATATATATATATATATATATATATAATATACCAAGCGTGTTGGTAGATCCTTGCGGAGAGAAAAAACCCAGCAGAGAGTTTGATTGTAAAAATATACTACCAAACATCAACCAGGAAGAAAAAAATTTTTGAAAAAAAGAAAAGACCAAGATATTCGTACCAACAAAAAATAATCTATTGGTATAGTATTTGGCCAAAAGAAAAAACAATTTATATGTATATATATGTATATAAGATATATATATATTCATATAACCACTAGGAGAAGCTAATCTGTAAAAAGTGCTCGATACCTAAGTAGAGCCAAGTAATAAAGATAATCTACTGAGTCAGACGAACCTACTATTAGTTTCGCATAAAGCTCTTCAGGGCTAAAATCTGACTATCAGATTTTAGCCCTGAAGAGCTTTATGCGAAACTAATAGTAGGTTCGTCTGACTCAGTAGATTATATATATATATATATATATATATATATATATATATATATATAATCTAGTTAGGATTTATTACTAATATTTTATTTAATACACAAAAGGGATATCTTCTTATAGTTTGTCTATAATCATCTGCAATCCAGGTAAACAGGTGCTTCAGGCTGAATATATATATATATATATATATATATATATATATATATATATATATATGCACAATTTTTATCATTTATTACTAGTATTTTATTTCACATACAAAAGGTATATGTTCATATAGTTTGTCTCTAAGTATCTGCAATCCAGTTAGACAGGTGCTTTAGGCTGAAAATTTGAATTCCCTGACACATGTTTATAATAAACATGCTCATCCTGTTAACTTTATCTGCAGTTATTAAAATTTTATTTCAAGTTTAATCAGTCAGTTAGCAATTAAACCAAATATCAGGATTACTTTTTGCTTTGCAAAAAAGTTTTTATCATTTAACATTAATTGATTTCAATTAGTTTGCTTTTCTTTATCAAAATCTCTAAGTCATTGTATTTCTTGCCTTAAGAGTGGGCCTAAATTAATGTGGCTTTTCTATGAGAAAATAAGTACCGAAAATCGAAAAATAAAATGTAAAAAAATAATAAATAATTGATTTTTTTGAGATTTCTTTTTTACTCATTTCGATAATTATTTAATTGGCTATTATTTTATAAAAGAAAAAAATTATACATAGATATTTTTTCTGCTTAAAAAGGGGGCAGGGGTACATTTTCAATCGAGTTTTTCTTCAAAAAGGATACTTTGATGTAATAAAATAAGGTTTGTATTAAATAGATATTTATTTCTAGAATCTAAAAAAAACATCAGGTTTTTCATATTTTAAATGAATTTTATATATTAATTTTTCATAGCAAAAATACTAAAGTTTTGAAATAAAATGACTGATGCATTATAAAATTCATTAATTGATAAATCAATACTGAAAATTTCATTAAAATCAGATAATTCACTGATTTTTGGTAATTTTTTTGCAATCGCGTATTAACAAATTTCTTAGCCATTAAGTCTTTTTTCTTTTTAAGATCTAAAGTTGCTGACTGTTAATTGGTTGGTCAGATTTTACGGCATATCAACCCTTGTTTGATCAATTTATGCTGAAGACGTTTTGTTTTATTCATTCTTGATGGGTATTCAAATTTTTCTTAAACTCCTTTTTCTTAAATGTTGTATACTCTTCTTTTTCCTTACTTCTATTTTTCTTCTGGTATCTTATGTTCTTCTTCCAGCATCTGGACCTAGTCTTGGGGACTTCGTGTCTGATCTTCTAGGTCAGTCTTGTTACCAAGACATTCATCAACCACAAAACCATGTTATTTTTGTAAGCTTTTATTTACTTAACTAAACATTTTATGTAATGAAACATAGCGCGCGTATGCAGGTGAGTCCCAGCTAAGCAGACATATCTTATCTGCCTGACGTCCAAGCCAAAGCTGAAGATCCAACCAGGTCCCATGTGACTTCACTTATTTTGCGAGCTTTCTGTAATATTCCATGGAAAGTCCCGCCCGTGATATGAAAAGGGCTATCCCCTTAGAAATACAGAGGATTGACAATAATCTTATGCAACCGCATAGATTATGTAACATTAAACACATTTTTGTAAATTCATATTTTTTTTACTTAATCCATAGATGGGATCCTAACAGGTACTACCACTCTGGGTCAGGGTGGACCTAGGAGTAATGATGATGAAGGGGTACTCCACACTCTCCAGAGCTCCAAAATTGGAACATCATTACATGGAGTTTAATATCATACCAAACATACTAAGACCATCAACCACCACCTTCTAGCACATATATGATAAAAAATGCTGGGTGCTTGCCACTAGGGCTTGATGTGAGAAGAATCTCCAACTGCCCGTCTAGTGCAAGTAAGGCCCAAAGGGGAGTGTTGCAAGTCATAGACTGCTCAGTTACCAAGATTCTGTCCTCAAGTATGACGGGTTCTCACCCCCAGCCAGCAGGTGGCCCAATTGAGGGAATTTTTATACCTCTGCAGAGTGCACCTCTGCAGAGGGATAAAAATGTGTATTCTTCTGCTCCAGCTGACAGTTAAAGTTGCAGAGCAACATATAAAAAAGATGATGATCACTAAACCTCTAGATGTTGTTTAATGGCATATCAACCTTCATGTGTTATCTAATGCCAAAGCCATCCTTGTAAAATAACAGTAATAGTGCTATTTAAACTATTGATGGGAGATGAGGAGTTTTATATCTTTCCAAAGGGTATTAGCCTAAAAGTGAACACAATAGTGTGACTGGCTTATTAGAATATTTACAACCCATACTTTTAATAAAGTAATATTTATATGAGATGCAATAAAATGTACTAAGACTGAAGCTTTAATATTTTTTTAATCCTAAAAACTAAATAAAGATATGTGAATTGCTGAATAAGTTATTAAGTGATAATGTCTAAACATTTAGACAGCTATCTAGATATCCTCATCATCATCATCATTATCATCATCATAGCTAGGCTTCATGAATGAATATTAAGGGAGTGGCCCACGTTGAATGCAGGCATGTTCATGGCTGATAAGGCCTATACAGGACAGGAAGCACGGTTGCAGCAGATGCAGCTTAAGGTCTGGTCATTGATTGATGGCATTAGATTGTGGTTTTTTCTCCTCTGCCTTTTGTCCTTGGGGATGGCCCTGTGGCTGTTTTTAAAGGAAGAGATGTCAGGCATCACAGTTCTCAGCTAGGGTGGACCAATTCCTAGCTATTTAGACTTTGTGCTAATCTGAAAAAAAAAATTATATAGCATCAATGAAATCAGTCTCAATATATTTTGAACAAAATTTTTTTGACAAAAGAAAAAGTTTTGCAAATGTAGTACCCTCCATATTCTGAACCTTGAGTAGGTTTTTTTTCTTGTTTCATAAACTGAAAATTCATCTCAATGGTAAAATTAGAGGACATGGAGGACATCAAAAGAAATATAATGCCATGTTAAAAGTGAAGAATAATCAAAGTTCCAATTACCGTTGAATTGGGAAGACATGGCAACAAACGGTTGTAACCCAATACAAACCCAAATAGTCAAAATTCTACTGCAGAATGACAGGGTATTTATAAAACTACACAATATCATTCAAATCAAGCAGCCAATCAGAACTCAAGGAATGGAATCACCCAAATCACCCAAATGCATGAATGGATCATTCTTGATTTCTATATATACCAACTGTCTTGGACACTGCTTCAGTTGTACTTAATTAGCTGCTGTTATTCAAACCAACAGTAGACTAACTGACTTCAATAAAAAGAAGAGTTGTAGAGTTGTAGAGGTGCTCCAACCTGTTAAGTTTTTAAGAGCCATCCTTTGGCCTTAAAGCAGGAGCGCTTGTCCAGTGGAATTGGATCCCTGGTAAAGAGTCCTCGATAATGAATCCTTTGGTTCCTCTGGTAATCATATAAGTCCTTCCTGAGTATTGGTAAAGGTCCGGTAATCCTATGTCTATCTTCAGTGAGCACAATTGTAATTATGACCAGTGGGGGGGGGGGGGTAAATAGTGTGTCTTCCACACAGTATGTTTAGTGATTGGCTGCAGGAGTCAATCACATAACCTCGGCCAGTCTATAAATCCTGGTGGGGAATTAGAGCACATCTTATATAAAAATATTCCAACACAACCAATGGAATGTGTTGAATGCCAGGAGAACTGTTTTGAAGAAAATTAATGTTTCATTTATTGTTAATTTCTGTCATGGTAAATACAGTTTCAGTCTCAATACTTTTTGAATACACTTCATATGAACAGATGATGACTATCAGAGGAATTAGATCTTGTTATTTTTTGTGTGTATTTTATTTTTGAAGTATTATAAAAACTTGACTCATTTAAATCATATCATCTTGTCATTCTCCTCCTACTCCCCCTTCTCCTCTTCTCCCCCTAATCATCATCACTATCATCATCATCACAATCATGATCATTACTTCTCATCTTTATCCAACACATTTCAATATCTCTGAATCTTGTACATGGATTTAACAGGCTCTACCAACGGTGAATGTTTGCAGAAACGACCAGATGTTTGTAGATGGAAAAGTCAAATGTGTTTCAGAAGAGCTTCGACTAATGGAAAACTTCACTTTCAATAAATTTTAACACCTTAATTATTATTATCTGAGTCCTGCTTAATTATAATGAACTAACCAACAGTTTTTGTACAGTAGGATCGCAGTAGTAGGAGAGCCGCTGTGAGTGGTTTAAAGTGGACAGAGATTTTAAAGTTTTTCAATATGCGAGTATATACATTACCCACAAACATATTTTTTAATTTTCTCTTACGCAAGTCGAGGATTTCTCACTTCATCTCCTTGGTGGGTTAACTTTAACGGCAAAAGAATTAATGTGTATTAGTAAAATGAAAGGTTAAAAAAAAGTTTTTTAATTATTTTTAATTTTTATTGGTATTTACTATTTATAATGTTTGTACAATAAAAGTAAAAACTGTATTATCCTAACTGATAGACTTCATTGAAAATTAGATCTAGACATAAGATAAGCTTTTTCAAAAACATCTCAGGTAATGAATGACCCTCTCCCTCTGTTTTTGAGGTTTTCAAAAGTCTTCTGTTCCACGAGTATATACGGTAAGAACGGACATATTGTTTAATGTTGTCTTACCCAAGTAGAGGTTTTCTCTGTTCATTTATTTGGTGGCTTAAGTTTAACTGCAAAAGAGTTAATGTGTATGTTTCACACACTAAAATAAAAGGTTAAAAAAAGTTTTTAATTATCTTCAGAAATCGCCTTTTTTTAACTCTTTGCTTACCAAATTTTCCCCACGGCTGCACCAAATCTTCTTGGTGTTTTTAAGTTGTTTAGGAAGTGTGTGGTGTAATGGTTAAAGCCATGGCAAATGGACTCGTTGCCCCGAGTTCAAATCCTGGATGTTGTAATTGCATTTCACTTAGCGCTAATAACCTTAGGAAAGGTATGAATCCTACTCTCCCTCCAGACTGGGTTCTTTAACCATGGTTTGGTAACCAGTCTAGGAGAAGGAAAACTCTGAATTCAAACCTGTTGAACTCTGCTTAAGAAATTGACGTGTTGTATCCTGCTCGTGCGGAGGGGTTGGTAAATATATATATATTAAGTTGATCTTTTAGGTTTTCTCTTCATAGCCATGTCCAGGTCATCTCGTTATGGTCTTTATGGCATCATTTTGTGCTGCTATAAAAAGAGATTCAGTTTCTGTCTCAAGGTTTCTTGTTCTTAACCATGTCCAGGTCATCTCATGTGCAATTTCTTTAGTTTGTCCCTTAAAGTATCCATATAGATATTTTTTCTTCCTATTTTTGTTTTTTAGGTTTTGTTGTTTTATTATTTTTCCTTTTGAAAGCCTATGTAGGACGAGCAGAAACAGTCACAATAGCTGGAAATTTAATTTGTGCAGAATTCCCAGTGGATCACCTTTTCCACCCAGTAATGCCTAGTCTTGTACTTCCTTTGTGCTAATTTTCTACATTCACTTATTATATGATCAACCGTTTTGTCTTTGTCTTCACATTATTATTATTATTATTATTATTATTATTTACTCCTTTTGAGTTTTCACATCAGTGTTAGCTGATGGTCTTTCACTGGAGTCTGAGTGACAGCAAGTCTCCTCAGGTCTCCAGGACTCTTCTGAGTATTCTGGCAGATTGCAGCAGTGCAGTGTTCTGAATGGTTTCAATCCTTCCTCTGATATCCAAACTTTCCAAGCCCTTTTCTAATCCTTTTGGGACTGTTCCAAGTGCACCAACTACAATTGGTATCACTTTCACTTTCATATTCCATAACTTTTTCAGTTCTCTGGCAAGGTCCAGATATTTGTCTATTTTTTCATTTTCCTTTAACTTCACCCTGTGATCTGCTGGCACTGCAAAATCCACCAGTTGACAAGTTCTTTCCTTTTTGTTTATCAACACTAGGTCTGGCCTTCTTGCTGGGATAAGGTGATCCGTTTTTATCTCAAAGTCCCAGAGAATTTTGTGCATTTCGTTCTCAAGAACAGATTCTGGTTTATGCATATACCATTTTGTTGTGTGGTCAAAATTTAATTTTTTGCATAATTCCCAGTGGATCACCTTCCCAACCCAATCGTGTCTAGTTTTGTATTCTCGTTGTAGCAAACTAGCACAACGAGAATACAAAATTATTATTATTATTATTAATTATTATTATTATTATTTCCTTTTTGATTAGATCTTATAGAGCCAGCCCCATACTATGGTCCTTAGGTGCGATTGAGAAGATGCTGTTTGATTGATTGATGTTATTTTCTGTAATGCAGAGGTTTTTCCAAGTAGGGTGATCTTCTGGACAGCAAAGGTGTTGATGCTGCCTGAGATATTGTTGATGAACGAGTAATAGAACCCTGATGACCACTGGTGTTGTTTCTGTCTTAATAACCTCCCCACCTCCATTTGATTTCTATCTCCAGGATTTTGTCATTTAGACAGCTTCTCTGTATCTTTCATGGAGGTGATTCTTTCAGATGGTATTGATATGTTTATGAGCATTCACCTCTTTTTTCCTTTTCTGTCTTTAGTAATGGTGTTAAGCTTATTTCTCTGTTAGTGTGAATGGGCATGTCCTAAAGGATGATACCATCATTGGTCTCTATAATCAGCTGATGTTCATATGACTTCTTAGTGGTTTTAATCTTGCAACTTCTGCAAATCTTCCATCGCAGCTATTCAACCGCCTTTTTGTGCTGTGAATGTACTCAACTGAATCTAGTGGTGAGGTCCAATTTCTTCTTCTTTGTGTAGTGTGGAGCACCCCTTTATCACCATTACTCCCAGATCCACTCTGTTAGGCTCCCATCTATGGTTTAATTAGATCAAAAATGATTTTCAAAAATGTTTAAAAAAATTAAATTGAACACCCGACTAGAATGAACAAAACAAATGTATTTGGCATAAAATAACCCAAGGGTTGACATGCCATAAAACCAACCAACCAACCAATCAACTAACCAACGACTTCTTAGTGGTTTTAATCTTGCAACTTCTGCAATCTTCCATCGCAGCTATTCAACCACCTTTTTGTGTCTGTGAATGTACTCGACTGAATCTAGTGTTGAGGTTCAATTTCTTGGTCTTTGTGTAGTGTGGAGTGCCCCTTTATCACCATTACTCCCAGATCCACTCTGTTAGTGTCCCATCTATGGTTTAATTAGATCAAAAATGATTTTTAAAAATGTTTTAAAAAATTAAATTGAACACCCGACTAGAATGAACAAAACAAATGTATTTGGCATAAAATAACCCAAGGGTTGACATGCCATAAAAACCAACCAACCAACCAATCAACTAACCAACGACTTCTCAGTGGTTTTAATCTTGCAACTTCTGCAAATCTTCCATTGCAACTATGTAACTGTCTTTTTGTGCCTGTGAAGGTACTCAACTGAATCTAGTGGTGAGGTTCAATTTCTTTGTCCCTGGGTAGTGTGGAGTACCCCTTTATCGCTATTACTCCCAGCTCCACTCTGATCTGGAGTGGTAGTACTTGTTAGGGTCCCATCTATGGGATGAATAGATCAAGGAATTATTTTTTTAAGAAATGTGTTTAAAAAAATCAGTTTAAAAAAATTGAATACCCAACAAAAATGAATAAAGCAAAAAATGTCTTCGGGTTGACATATAATGATATTTACATGCCAAATATAAAATCAGTGTTTTTGTTACGGGGCAGTACCAAATATTTTGGCTTGACCAGGAAAGTCTAATTCATCCACAAAGCAAATAAAACTGGCATCTGTAGGAGGGGCGACCAGGAAGTTTTTGGAAAAATTAATAAAGAATGAAACATTCTACATAGACTCCCTGATTAATGTGCAAAATTTTGATGAAACTTTCCATGAGGGTTCTACTGACATCAAAGAGTGTTTTAAAAGTATCTTCTGGAGAGGAACATTTTTAGTTTTAAATTGATCTGGAAGGCCTAATTCACCTACAAAAAAACTTGCCATCTGAAATTACTTTTCAAAACAAAAGTTTTATTTAAAAAAAATCTTTTTAAATAACTGATTAATTTTTCACAGAGAATTTAACTTGTACATTTAACTCCTAACAATGAAAAAATTGTTTGGGATTTTTAATAATTTGTCAAGTTTACATTGCGTACCTTTATTTATCTTATTGTATTTATTTATTTATTTCAAAATAAAATCATGTTAATAAATATGTATTCAATTATTTCCTGATGGTCTGAGTGCTAACATTTGAGTATAGGATGAATAACACAAGACATGGGGTAAGGAAGGCTCGGCTCCAAATTTTAAATCCCGGTGGGGAGTGGGAAGGGTAGGGGCATCTAATTTATTTAGCATTTGTTTAAATATTTTATGTACTCATCTATGTTTTTAAAAAATGTGGAAGACAGTTCTAGCAAAATAATTTTATACATATTTATAAACAAAAAAAAGAATGAGAGGAGGGGAGGGTACGGCATTTTTATTATGCAAATGAATTCCAAAAGGAAGCATAAATTAAAATAAAATCAGCAAATACATTTTTTAATACATTCTCTGAATATTAAATTGTGCACAAATATATATATATATATATATATATATATATATATATATATATATATATATATATATATATATGGGGGTAGTTATGTGTATATGTATGTATGTATGTATGTATGTATAGGAGGGGTTTTGTTGGTTAGAGAAAGATTCATTCCCAAGTATATGTAATATTGAAACAAGAGCATATATATATATATATATATATATATAATATATATATATATGCATTTGTTTCAATATTAATATATATATATATATATATATATATATATATGTTATATACGTATGTATGCAAGGCATTTTCCTGGCTAGAGAAAGATTCCTTTCCAAGTACATGTAATACCGAAGCAAGTCAACACACACACACACACACACACACACACACACACACACACACACACTCACACACACACTCACAAACATATATATATGTATTAATATTTATACATACATAAATACATATATATATAAATATTATATGCATATAATATGTGCACTATATTTATATGATATTATATACACATATATATATGTATGCACTACTTATATGCATATATATATATATATATGCACTATATATGTATATGATATTATATATATATATTATATATATATATATATATATATATATATATTTGTTGTTATTCAGAATTAGATGCTTTGTTTTATTTCTTTAGGAAAGTTTTTTTTTATCATCTGTGTTATATTGTCAATGTTTCTTTTCCTGATATTCTTTTTGTTTATTTCAAATAATAATCATGGCCTCTGATTGGTAACATTTGATTTTTTTACAAAATAATTTTAAAAGGCCAATTATGTCCTCTATAAAGGAGGGTGTGTATGCGTATATATAAAGGTATATACATGCAAATAGGTATATATGAGTAAGTGTTTAAGTATGAACCCAAACATATATATATATATCAATATATTTGTGTGTATGACTGTGTGAGAAAGAATATATATGTGTTAGTATAAGTGTATATAAGTATATATATATATATATATATATATATATATATATATATATATATATATATATATATATATACACATGTAGAATTAAACAAAAGGCACGTCTTCTGTTTAACAATTTTATTAACAATCTTTTCGAGCTTTCTGGCCAACTTTTTTACATTTGGATGGAATCTGTGGATTAGTTCACCGATGTTTTTATCCCAAGTACTTTCAGCACTTCGAAGTGTCATCATCAGGGGTAATGTGTTTGTGTTTCATTTTTTTTTTAGTTAGTAGTAGTGAGAGTAACTAGGAGGGGAACTCTTAGAAATTATATTAAGGGGTGTGGAGGCTGGAAGGAGGAGATGTCAAAGGTGATGGCTGAGTGTCTTAATGTCCTGGGTATGATATTATACTGTATGTGGTGGTGAAGTTCCAATTTTGGAGCTCTGGGGTACCCCTTTATCATCATTATTCCCAAGTCTATTTTGACTCGGAGTGGTAGTACCTGTTAAGGAACCATCTAAGGGTTAAATAGAAAAAAAATGAGTTTAAAATATGTTTTTAAAAAAGATTGAGGTTTTAAAAATTGAATACCCATCAAGAATGAATAAAACAAAACATCTTTGACATAAAATAACCCAGCAAGGGTTGAAATGCCGTAAAACCGAACCAACCAACCAACATACATATCAATATATGAGTGTGTATTTTATATTTTTATACATATGTATCCATATATATGTAAAGGTTTATGTGTGTGTGTGTGTGTGTGTGTTAGTGTATGTGTGTGTAAGATGCTTATGCTGGGATAAATCCTTATATAAATATAAAAAATTGTCGGCTAAAAAAGCCATATCAAAACACATCGTTTGTGTATTTACTTCTCATACTGTCGCGTAAAAAAGTCACTATAAGAGGAATTTAACAAAACGAAAAATCTAGGAGAGTCCAGTTGGTGTTGGGGTTACGGTCCTCGCCTGTCAGCATGACAGTCAGGGTTCGAATAACGCACAAGGCGGTCTTTCTATCTATAGCTCTGCTGATGAGGCCTAATAGGCCAAAATGTACATACAGAGATCAATTTGTTTAGCCTTACATTTGAATAGGTATTCCCACCTAATTGATTAATTATTAATTAATTAACTTTCAAAATTAGGTACGACTTCAATTAAGCACATATTCTCCCAAAATATCAATATATGTGTATGTGAGTGTATGTTTGGTTGTAACTTATTCCCAAATTTATTTCCAAGTTATAAAAATTTGTCACAAAAAATCATCTAAAAAATTGCCCCAAACAATTGTAGTTATTAAAACTTGAGAATCTACAATTTCAGGGTCGCAAGTCTGGATTTGTTCTGGAATGTTTTTAATGTTTTTAATTTGCTCATGGAGTCAACCTGATTCAAAAATGGTATGATATTTTGGGCTATTGCTTCTAGGAGTAAAGTTGACACTTTGAGAAATTGACATTTGCACTTATTATTAGAGATGTGTATGTGTGTGTGTGTGCACGCGTGTGTGTGTGCTTGTGTGTGTGTGTGTGTCTGTGTGTGTTTATGTGTGTGCATATGTGTGTGTGTGTGTGCGTGTCTATGTGTGCATATGTGTGTGTGTGTGTGTGCATATATGTGTGTGTGTGTGTGTGCGCGTGCGTGTCTGTGTATATTTATGTGTGTGTACATATGTGTGTGTGTGTGCATAAGTGTGTGTGTGTATGTGTGTGTGTGTATATATGTGTGTGTTTGAGTGCGTGTCTGTGTGTGTATGTGTGTGTGCATCTGTGTGTGTGTGTGTGTGTGCATGTGTATATGTGTGTGTTTGTGTGCGTGTCTGTGTGTGTATGTGTGTGTATGTGTGTGTATGTGTATAATTGAATACCCATCAAGAATGAATAAAAAAACATTTTTGACATAAAATAACCCAACAAGGGTTGACATGCCGTAAAACCGTGCATATGTGTGTGTGTGTGTGCGTGTCTATGTGTGCATATGTGTGTGTGTGTGTGTGCATATATGTGTGTGTGTGTGTGCGCGTGCGTGTGTGTGTGCATAAGTGTGTGTGTGTATGTGTGTGTGTGTATATATGTGTGTGTTTGAGTGCATGTCTGTGTGTGTATATGTGTGTGCATCTGTGTGTGTGTGTGTGCATGTGTATATGTGTGTGTTTGTGTGCATGTCTGTGTGTGTATGTGTGTGTATGTGTGCATGCGCATAGGTATTATAGGTAATGTTACAATTTGAGATTAGACGTGAAAGCCTTTACTATTCCCTGGTAAAGTTTTGTGACCAACCCACCCCTTGAGATTTTTGGACTTAACACCCCACTTCTAAATTTTTTATTCATTTGTAAAAATTTCCTCAGCTTCTTCTTCTTCTTCTTCTTATTATTATTATTATTATTATTATTATTATTACATTATCATCATCATCATCATCCTCAACAACAACAACAACAACAACAAGTTGAGTTGATTCACATTATCAAGATTTTTTTAAAAGTTTACAGGGTGCGGTATTTGAAAGGAAATACTAAAGTCTGACACTGCACACAAAGTCAGG
>CM042162.1:57012475-57022475 GCA_023376005.1 Doryteuthis pealeii
GGAAAATATATATATATATATATATATATATATATATATATATATATATATATATATATATATATACATACCTATGTCAAACCTTGTTGGATTACTTAAAGCTGAAGTCAGTTTCTTTTGTAATCAATTTTATTGTTTCAGGTAAATAATAATATAATAATAATAATAATAATAATAATAATAATAATAATTTGTAAAAAAATAACCACAAGTAACTATTTCTAACACAAATAATTTGCATACGGTTATATGGTTTCAAAACATGACTCCTGTTTAATAATAATAATAAATACACAATTTGCACAGAGTTAGGTTTGTTTTTTTGTTTAATGACATATCAGTCTTTGTGAGTTATTCAATTCTTGTTCAATAATAGTAGTGTATCTGAGCCAAAGCTGGGAAAATGAGTGGATTCATTCCTTTCTGAGCCAGATGGTGAATGTAATTGTTATAGGTGATATAACCTATGTACATAAATGGAATGCGCCAACGACTACTATAAGTAGCAGGGACAATTGTGACTTGGCACGAAGCAACGCAAGTCAGCTCGCAACTGTATGGTCGGATGCAATCTCCACTTTCTTTTCTGTAATTTCTACTCCTTTTTGTTCAATACATTTGTATCCATTTTACTTTATAAATAACTTTTTCTGATGTTCAATGCATTTATACATTTGACTTAATCACCCAACACTCTCATAATTCTTAAAACTATCATTTTTCCTGATATATAATCAAGAATATGTATATATTTACCAACCTTTCTAGCTGAGCAGGATGCCTTTAAGTAGAGTTTAGCGGGTTTCAATTCAGAGATTTCCTTCTCATAGATTGGTTGTCATACCAAGGATAAAGAGCTTAGTCAGCGCTACTATTTACACATAGCTAGAAGGGCGATAGTTGGGTGCATACATTTAACAAGAGCTTAAATTAAAACGGAGTTGTCCAGGATTTGAACTCGGTTTGTTGTGTCCATTTCCTACAACAATAAACACTACACTACTAACGCCTCCAATATATATATATATATATATATATATATATATATTTATATATTAAGAAATTTGAAAAACGAAGTGTTCCAAAAATAAGATGAATTTGTTTGTCTTATTTTTGACCCTTAAAAACCCCACAACAGTAATGGAGTTTGAAATCACTTTGATGTCACAGTCTAGCGCATTAGCCACTACACCACAGTATGGTCTCTCCTTCATTGCTATTACTCCCAGGTCTAATCTGACCTGTTAGGCACCCATCTATGGGTTAAATAGATCTGTTATTATTAGTATTAGATAAGAATATATAAAAACATATAACATATAACTGTGTGCTAGGAGGCATGTAGTGTAATGGTTACTGTCATAGGAAATAGACTCAGCCACCCAAGTTCAAATCCTGGATGAGGTCATTTGTATTTCACATAGTTCTAATACCCTTAGAAAAGGTATGCATCCAACTATTCTCCATTCAGCTATGGGTAAATAGTAGGGCAGACTGGGCTAAGAATGGTAGTACCTTGGTTAAGCAATCAGTCTAGGAGAAGGAAAAAAAATGAATTCAAACCAGTTAAACTCTGTTTAAGAAATTAAACATATTACCTTCTACTCATGTGGAGAGGTTAGTATTATATATATATATATATATATATATATATGTTTGTTGGTATATATATATATACATATATATATATATATATATATATATTGTATACATCTGTAACTCATGAATAAAACATTAAAATGATATATTGGTCTTTAATTGTTAGCGGATGTTTCTAATTAAACAAGGGAAATTCCATGAGTTCACCTAGTTAATATTATTATATATTATAATAAATTACTAAAATATTTTTTCACTAGTTTCATTTATTTGTCTAATGATTTATTTGATATATTTGGTTGTATTGCACAAAGAGAAATATCCCAAATAATGCATACATATATATAGTGACTGCTTCTTCTTCTTTAGAAGGTAATCTCCTCAATTCTGCTAAAAGTGCCTGTGGGAGTGCATGTGACTCCTCAAGTCAAGTCCATTCTTGCAAGCCGTGGGACAAGCAATATAACAGCCTTTGTTATTGACACTGCTCCTGTGCACTCTCATATGGTTTATCAAAAATGCTGTAGTCCGACATACTTTGTCAAAGAAAAGATACAAGTTGTTTGTAGGCTGCTGCAAAAAGACCTGCGTAAAATGAGCCAGAGATTGTTTGCTGTCATGAAATCTTATATGACTAGCAAGTCCAACTGTGGAAAAACTGGCTGAAATGTTCTGGGACCGAGATCGAGTTCTGCTTCCAATTGTTTGGTTTAAGTCTTCAATTCTTCATGGTTCAAATGTTTTACAACCATCATAGATTATTTTTTGATTGTCTTTTTTTTGTCATCTGCTTCCAATATTGATTTCTATTAAGATTCTTAGATCAATTAATAAATAGATATTAGTTTAGGTATATACACTATCACCCATAGATAGGTACATCTCTAACAATTTTTAAAACAATAGACAAGTGTGTAATTCCATGTCAAATCATTAAAAAAAACTAAAATTGTCACCCAACCTCTTCAATTTTTCTGAAATTTTTTCCAGGTGTGGACTACGTTAATGTTAGACAATCTCCAAGATTTGAGCTTCCAATTTCAAAATTGTTGGCGTTATGTTGACAAGGAGTTGGTGACTTTTTGTAATCTACTTTTGTCTGCAAAATGAGTTGTAGAGCAATATGGCAATTTTACACATGTATTTAATTGTTTGTGTTGATTTATCTACCATTTTAATTCATATTTTTCACACACACACACACATGTGTGCAGGTGTGTGTATGTATTTTCATGTGCGTGTGTATGTGTTTATATGTACATTCATGTTTGCAGATATATGTAAAAAAAATCAGTATATATACAATGTATATATATATATATATATATATATATATACATATCCCATGAAGGAAGATCATAAGAACAGAGAAGCCAGCCCAGATGCTCAGATAGTTTAGTACCAGTACAATTTTTTTTATTATTATTATTCCACATATATTGAACATTATTTGTACCAAAAAGATAGTTTGATATTTGGTCAGAACCGAAGCTACAACATCAGTTAAAATTTTGAAAATCAGAAAAAGCATTTCAGTATTCTGAATTGAAAGAGATTTTGTAAAGCGTGGTGCCTCTGTTTTTTTTATAAGTTTACATTTTCTCCTACACAGTTAATTTTTCTTTACTCCTTTTTAAAACTTTTATTTTCTAATATCAGATGTTACTAGGTATATATATATATACATTTGGGATATCTCATCTGTGTGGTAAAGCATCTAGGAGCTGACGGTAGGTGTGGCGCTCCACCACAGCAAAAAACAATCTTCCTGGTCTAGCGCTAATGAAAAAGGGATAGACTCCCTTACTGTCTGGCTGATACTGACAATAGGCCACTCAGCTGACTTTACTTCTACTTACATTGTAAATTTTAGAATTTTAAAAATGTGAAGCTTCAGTCTCAATACTCTTTTGGATAACATCGCATATATATGTTTGTGTGTATAGATAAGTAAATATGAAGAAAATAGCAGATTAAGAAAGATTTGATGAATGTGAGGAAATATAATGGAAAGGTGAATAACTAATACAAACAATTCGATTAATCTTTCATCTATGTTGATTTTCAGCTTAGATGTGGCACAAGGCCAGAAGTATGGAGCACCCAATGAGAATCAAACTCATTAACAATGGTCTGCAAATCTTGCTTGCTAACCATTACATCACGTGAGGTACCCTACAGATTGGTATATAAATGAGGAGGTGCGTGGTCTAATGGTTAGAGTCATAGGAAATAGACTCATCGACCAGAGTTCAATTCCTAGACAAAACTGTTTGAATTTCCCATAGTGCTAATACCCATGGGAAAGGTATGAATCCAATTCTCCCTCCAGCTATGGGTAAATAGCAGGGCAGACTGGGCTCTTTAACCTTGGTTAGGTAACTGGTCAAGGAGAAGGAAAACTCTGAATTCAAACCTGCTGAACTCCGCTTAAGAAATTGACCTTGTGTCACATCCTGCTCGTGCGGAGGGGTTGGTAAATATATATAAATGAGGAAAAGGGAAAAAGGAGAAGGCAGAGGAGAGAGATAGAGAAGATGGAGGTAAGTGTTGTTTTGGATGTTCATACTGTGTGTTGTAGTGTGAAAGAGGGGTAGACTGAAGGAAAAGACCCTTACCTCCACCCTCTCTCTCTCCTCCACCTCCCCCTATCTCTCTCCTCCCCCTCCCCCTATCTCTCTTCTCTGCCTTCTCCTTTTACCTTTTCCTCATTTATATACTAATCTTTATAAACTAATAAATTCATTCTGATGAAGTTTGTGAAATCAACAGAGTTCAAAATATTAATGGAATTGAATTATTTGTGTTCGTTATTCATCTTTCCATTATATTCCCTCACATAAGTAGATATGTAGATTGTGATAGGAGGAGACAGATGCATAGCCAGAGAGATGTATATTAATGAAAAAAAAATCCTTTTTGAAAAGCTAAAAAAAAAAGATTGTGTTCATTCTCGTTAAGTTTGAATTTGTTTCTTATTTTTATTTCATTCAATTTTTCAGTGGAGCTATCAATTTTTCAATTTAAATTACAAAAAATATTTGTAAAATATACTGACATTCAAAACAAGCATATTACCTGAGGGGACCCTAATGATGTTTCCTTCAATTTATTTTTTATATTCCTCTTTTTTTTTTTGTTTACTTTCCTTCGAATAAATATGAATAAATCTGGGGATCTACAGACCTTTTCCAAAAATGTCAACCCTAAAAAAGTCGCAGATCATTAGGATATAAAATATTCAGAAGGTTCAAATATGTAAAATGGCATTCACTTGATAGATAAAGATGCTGACCCCAAGATATTAAAGACAGGAGAATGGTACAACGGATTAAATGTCCAGTGGGGCAGGGACGGGGGAGATAATAGTGGCAGGTGCTGGGGGAGCAAATAGGCACTGGGGAGGGGGATAATTTGAAAATAAAATAACTGGGATCAAAATTAGATTCAGATTTAGATAGGTAATTCATCTTCAGATACAAAATGTAAAAAACAACATATATGTATGTATATAATATAATATATATATATATATATATATATATATATATATATATTTATATATTATATATATATATATATATATATATATATATATATATAATATTATATATATATATATATATTCAAAAATATACATTGCATATATACTGATTTTTTTTACATATATCTGCAACCATGAATGTACATATAAACACATATACATGCACATGAAAATACATACACACATGTGTGTGTGTGTGAAAAATATGAATTAAAATGGTAGATAAATCAACACAAACAATTAAATACATGTGTAAAATTAATATTTCGTCTGTATTTATTAAAAGACTTCATCAGAAGTAAATTGAAAATCTACTTTTTGGAACTTAGACAATGAGGATAGGATAAAGGGGTGGGGTGAAAAGAAAAAGAAAAAAGTAGACAAAGACTGAAAGACTGTTGTTTCTTCATGTATATATATATATATATATATTATATAATATATTGAAGAAATGGATACAATAGAAACCTACTCAAATCATACGTGTGATCAGCTGCAATTAAGCGGTAACTCGATAAATTCAGTACATTTAACCCTGATGATCCTAGCGATGAAACTCGAGTAGGTTTCTATTGCATCCATTTCTTCAATAAATTTGCTCTACTTTGTATTGAGCACTTTGTATTTGTTTTATCACGGTCTTAACCCCTGGATCCTGTGCACCTCTAACGATCGTGCCCATATTCACCGGTAAGCCACCCTTTATATATAAATAAATGCACTGAGTTGGCAGGGACCAGTACCGAATCTGGAATCTTATGTTTCCTAGGCAGGTGCTCCATTGACTAACCTAAACCGGCAAATACATACGTTCAGTTGACCAACTTATCTAATTGAAGGCATGTGCTGTAATGGTTAAAGTAACAGGAAATGGTCTCTTAGACCCAAGTTCAAATCCTGGATGAGGCGGTTTAAATTTTACGTAGCGCTAATACCCTTGGGAAAGGTTTCCCTCCAGCTATGGGTAAATAGTAGAACAGACTGGGCTCTTTAACCTTTACTAGGTAACAAGTCTAGAAGGAAAACTCTGTATTCGAACTTGTTAAACTCTGCCTAAGAAATTGATCTTTGTCACATCCTGATCATGTGGAGTGATTAGTAAATATATAAGTAATTGATTTATTATTATTATTATTATTATTATTATTATTATCATTATTATTATTATTATTATTATTATTATTATTTATTTTTATGTTATTATTATTATTATAATTTTCATATTTATTTTAAATTATTATTATTATTATAATTTTTATATTTATTTTTATATTATTATTATTATTATGATGATTTTTATTATTATTGTTGTATTATTATATTTATTATTATTATTTTCTATTATTATCATTATTATAATTTTTATTGTAATTTTTATTATTATTGTTATTATAATTTTATTATTATTATTATTATTGTCATAATTATTATTATTTTCATTATTCTGATGGCAATTGTGTACTAGTGATTATTTATGCAAATAATGTGAGTGTGGTTATAATTATGTGAAAATAATAAAGATGTATGTTTTTGAATACTATTTTTATTTGTAGTTATCTTACAATTGTGCATATATTATTTAATGAAGTGATGATATCTAGATGTCTAGACTGCTGTACTGACTTGTCTAGATTTTTTCTTGACAAGTTAGTACTGTTCTGAAAAAAAAAAATATCAAGCTAGTCTTAATATTTTTTGAACAGCAGTTTTTGGTGAAACACAGGATTGTGCAAGAGCAGCACCCTCCATATTCACCAGACATTCTAGTTTTTGTGAATAGGCATCATATCTTGTCATTTACATATGGTTTAAATTTCATATAGATGGAAGGGAAAATTTTCAGCAGGGCTTTGTGCCCCCAGGGACCCTCGGGACCCCATTTCATTGAAATGAAATATATCTGGATACAAAAGTAACCATGGTAATGTAGTTTCAAAATATATATGCTCATTGGGGTCTATCTCCAAAATACTAGGAGTTTGCAACCAAATAAAATGATGCAATGGGTTGAGTTGCCGTGAAAATCCAACCAACCAACCAGCCAAATAAATAAACAAGAACTAAAACATTATATATAGATTTATTTTCTTATATGTTTATTATTCTGTAATCTGGTTTATCTTGTTTCATGTGATTGATATACATACTCCCATAGCAAAGTAATATCTTCACCTTCCCATACTAGAGGCAGTTTTTGCTCATCCCATTTCTCTGCATGGGGTAGCTTATAATATAACATATCTTCCAAAACTTTTCTTGTTTCATAACCAGAAGTTTCACATTTTTATTTCTATTTTCCTTACTTTGAAAAATGTCATCAAATTTAGTTGTTTTTTTAAAACTCGTATCCAAAATATGAGATCAGTTAAAAAAAAAACAGTTTAGCAAAAATCCTCTTCTGTCAGTGTCCTTTATTTCTGAGATACTTTGCAATTCCTCCTCAATAAGGGATATCACCTATCACTGGTGTGTCCATGTGTAGGAGTCCATAGAAGAATGTTTGTTATTAGTTCATCCTTACTTCTCCAGCAGTATCTTGTACATCTAAGTCAGATGGTTTATGTGATGGAAAGTAAGTTGGCCGTATAGCTGCTCTTTTGTAGGTGACCTGCAAAAGTGTAGTTGTACAGCCACTTACCTCCCATCACACAAACCATGTTTCAGGATTTGTTCAAAACAGCATGCAACATCCTTATGTAGTTTCCATCTAGTTTTTCTCCAAGCATTTCAATAAAGTTCAAGTGGTCCAACCCTACAATAGTACTAACATGGCTACATTTTGGAAGAATTTGCATTTTATTTTATCAGAGAGATCAGATTTCCATATGATCATTAACTTTCATGCTGTATCTATGTGTATGCTATTTGGTTTGTTTTGTTTTACGGCATATCAACCTCAGTGGGTCATTTAATGCCGATAAAGTTTTGAAATAAATCAATTCTTAATGGATAATACAATTTTTTTATAAATACATTTTCTATTTAACCCATAGATGGGACCCTAACAGGTACTACCACTCCGGGTCAGAGTGGACCAGGGAGCAATGGTGATGAAGGGGTGCTCCACATTCCCCAAACCTCTAAAACTGGAACCTCACCATCAGATAGAGTTTAACGTCATTCCCAGGACATGTAGACCCGCAGCCACCGCCTTCTAGCACCCATATGATAAAAAGGGGTAGGGGCTTGCCATAAGGGCAATAGGGTTGGGAGAATCATATAGGTGCTAGGGCTTGACGTGACCAGCCGATTGATCGGAGGGGGCCTCTCCAACCGCCCGTCTAGCCCAAGATAGGGCCAAAGTGGAGTATTGCATGTCATGAACTACTCATCCACCTGGGCTCTATCCTTAAACATTGGGGGAGTCTTACCCCTCTGCAAAGGTGCAGTCGGTGCATTCTAATGCCCCACCGACAGGGCGGGTGTATGCTGTGTTGTAACCTAACAAAGGTTAGTAAATGAGAAACAACCAAAAAGAGGTTGAATATGAAATGGAATCTTTATAACATCAACACAATACAATACTCACCAGCGGTGGGAAAGATGGTGAGCCACTGCTAGTGGTATAAGTCTACTCGGTCAGTATAATATTCTTGTATTTATGAAGATTGGGACATACCTATTAATGTTCATAGGTAGGGTATATAACACCCCTTTTTTAGATTTTATCTGCACAGAGTCAACATCTCATCCTTGTCACCAAAATGTTGTAATTTAACAAAGGTTACGAAATGAGAAATAACCAAATGGAGGTTGGAAATTAAATATTAATATAATATTAATATATAATATAATATTAAAAAATGCAATACTCACCAGTAGTGTAAAAGAAGGTGAATCACTGCTAGTATTTTAAGATATTTCAGCAGAATACTCCTGTATTTTTGAGATATTAGGACATACCCATTAATGTTCATAGGTAAGGTATATAACATGCTGATATCTCATTCAATCAAAGTTGATAGCTAATTTTTTTTTTTAATATGGTCAGATATATCTGGAAAATTTTCATGGGATGAAATTTAACACTTTCATTTATATTTTCTGTACTTAATCTTACATCGAAAAATGTCTCAATTTTTTTTTTTTAAACTGGCATCCAGAATATGAGATCAGTTAAAAAAAATAGTTTAACAAAAATACTCTTCTGCCAATTTCCTTTCTTTCTTAGATACTTTGCAATTCTTCCCCAAGTCCATTATTGCTCAATAAGGGATATCACCTCTAATTCCAGCCCTACCCTAAACCCCCGATGAAACGACAATACCAAAATCCTAAATTTCCATGGCGCTTCTCTTGGCAATTCTTCAGACGGTGCATAAGAAATTCTATAAACTGCACTCAACGTCAGAAACGGCTTACTATCCACTTAGATTTATGTATCAATAAATATTGCGACTAACAATTACCCCCCCCCTAAAAAAATGCAATAAAACCTGCATGATTTGACGTCTGAAGATTTGTTGATGAGTCTAATAAAGATAGAATTTATTCATCTTTGGGGATCCTTATTTTTTTTTTTTTGTTTTTTTTTTTGAGGGGGGTCATATTTTTTTAGGGGGGGGGAGGGGCATGAAAACTTTATCTTTATTTATATATTTATTTCTGTTATTTGATTTTATCTTTTTTTTTTCTTTCTTCTTTTATCTAAGCATTTGCTTCCAATGCTGTGGTTTCTATGGAAACAATTGAAAAAAATAAAAAAAGGACCCTAGTCCATTTTGTATTCAACCATGGCTGATTCTAACGAGGACCAATAAAGAAAACAAATAAACAAATAAAATTGATTTCTAATTGTTTGCCTTATCCTCATCATCGTCATCACACAACATAATCACAAATTATCTGTGAAGAAAA
>CM042162.1:57029975-57052475 GCA_023376005.1 Doryteuthis pealeii
ATCCATTTTTTTTCTTTTCTTTTTTTTTTCAAGATGAAAGAATTATAATCTTGAAAATACATGTTCTTTAATACAAATATTTTTCTTGCTAAAAATTGTAGAGCCAGAATATCTTTTTGTGATTTTCTTAAAAATTTCCGACGGAAATTCTTTAAATATTTATTAAGGAAGGGAAAAGAATCATTTTCATTTTTCTTTTTAGATTTTTCTTTTTGATTTCTTTTACTTTTCTATTCTTTTTTTTTTTTAGTATTTTATAATTTTACTCAGATTTAAAAATTGGAATTTAAAAAATTTGAAGGATAAGTAGCATTAGACAATATTCTTAAAATTTGAAATGTATCAAGTCTATAAAAACAAAACAAAAAATTACCCTTGCCTGACCTGCAAAAATTTTTATGTTCTTCGTAGTTCTGAAAACTCCAATTAACTAACTAGAAAATCCACTAAAATATCAGAAAACAATTTACAGTTATAAGAAAAGGCCACCTTTATAAAAACGGGTAAATTTTTATTCATACCTTTTGTGATATGATTGCTTTTAATACTTTATTTTCTATGAACTAAATTGAAGTAACTTTACTTTTACAAAGTTTGGAAGTCTTCTTTTGTAGGAATTATATATATATATATATATATATATATATATACATATATATATATATGTATATATATATACATATATATATCTACATATACATATACATATACATATATATATATATATATATATATATATATATAATATATTGTAGCAATGTAAAAATTAATTTGTGTAAGAATGTAATAATTTTAATACTGGCTGGATTTTTAGAATATGTAATTTAGGCTCAAGAGTTTTTAGAGAATTCAAATACAAAATAATATATATATATATATATATATATATATATATATATATATATATATATATATATATATATATATATATATATACATATACATATATATATATATACAAACCTAATAGATACAGACTATAAAAGTTAATGATTTCAGAAACAAAGCTCCATAAGTTTGGTTCTTAACTTTTTGCCTACCAAGTTTCCCCCATGGTTGTACCAAATTTTCTTGGTATTTTTTTACCTGTATGATGGAATATTTCAAAGTTCACTATTTATTCACCCCAGGTCCCATTCTATTCAAATAAAGTCCTATTATCATTGTAATCTGAATCCTTCAGCTCAATTATAATGAACTAAGCATCAGTTTTTGTACTTTGCTTGGGTTTGGTGTGAGAGCCGATTTGAGCAGCTTAAAGTAGGCAAAGAGTTAAAAGTTTTGAGATATTTTGAAGTTTTTGAGATGTACAGTTGTTATTATCTAAATGTTTTGAATTATTGACTTCATTATTATACCAACCATAATGAGGTGTTTAACATTTTTAAATGATTATGAAATTGATAAGTATAAAGTTTTCAATGATTATTTTAATTTAGATTGTGGAGATACATTTTTGTATAGTAAATATTTACAGACTATGGAATGTTTATTGATGGAGATTTTTTGATCTTTTGTAAAATGTATTTAAATTAAACCTAATTTAGGACTGTTCCTCAGTAATGCCCTCAGTTCATTGAAGATTTCAGGTCTTAGCATCAGATCCTCTCGCCGGGTCGACCCATCCCGCACTTGAGCAAGTGACAGCTTTCCAACTATGCAGAAGGAGGACCATACTAGCACCCAATCAGATCCGCCAGCAAGTTCCTCCCATTATTTGAGGGTATACCAGGTTTTCATTCATATATATATATATATATATATATATTTATACAAAAATATATAAATATATTATATTATACAAAAATAATTAATTTGACTTTGGCATGAAATACCCCAAAAAGTGTTGACCTGGGTATGACACTAAACTGCACTTGATAATGAGGCTCCAGTACTGGAGATATGGGGAGTGTAGAGTATCCCTTTATTGACATTACTCCAAGGTTGACTCTGACCCGGAGTGGTAGTAGCTGTTATGGCCCTATCTATGGGTCAAATAGATCTATTTGAAAATCATTAGTAATTAATAGGACCATATAAAACTTAAGAAACAACTACAAAAAATTTAAATATCAATACACATGAATGTTATACTCTAACCTCTAGGCATAAGATAACCCGAGATGGGTTGGCATACTGTTAAAATTAATCAATCAACAAATCAATTAGCATAAATAACCCAATAACGGTTGACATGCATTAAAATCCACCATTATAAATAAATTTGAATTTTTGAAAAATATTAATAATTAGTAGGACCATATGCACCGCCTCCCCCATCCAAAATATCTTAACTTTCTTTACCAAGTATACCCCAACACCTGTATCAAATTTTCATGATATTTTTTCCTATTGCAAAAGGATCAAGTAGCAGTCTCAGACAAAAAAGATGGCAGGAGTTTTAACATAGTGATTTTTCAGTGCAAAATGTGACATGTGCAAGAGAAGCTGCCAGCAGTGTACAGCAGGATCACAGAGGCGGAGAGCTGCTGTGAGTGGCCTCAAATAAGCAAACAATTAAGAAAGAACTACACAAAAAATGTAGATATGTATTCACAATGAACATTATACTTTAACCTCTAGGTATAGAAAAACCATAGATGGATTGACATGCCATTAAAATAAATCTATCAATCAACTGGCATAAAATAACCCAATAATGGTTGACATACCATAAAACCAATCAACAAAAATGAGATAGGATTGTTAAAACTGATTTTTTATTGATTGTAGGAGATTTTTAATCAGGCATTACTTTTAGGACAACCCTCATATTCGTTAAAATTAATCCATCATTTTGCATGAAATAACCCAAAAATGGTTGACATACAGTAAAACCAATCAACAAAAATGAGATAGGATTGTTCAAACTGATTTTTGTATTGATTGTAGGAGATTTTTAATCAGGCATTACTTTTAGGACAACCCTCATATTCGTTAAAATTAATCCATCATTTTGCATGAAATAACCCAAAAATGGTTGACATACAGTAAAACCAATCAACAAAATGAGATAGGATTGTTCAAACTGATTTTTGTATTGATTGTGGGAGATTTTTAATCAGGCATTACTTTTAGGACAACCCTCATATTTCTTTATCTTAGACACAGTAAAAGTTTACAATACTTAGCTTTTATATAAAGGATATTGAGGAATTGATTTGAGGTGAGAAACTGCAAGAATTGCGATCTATCAAAATCCCTTGATACTGAGTGTTGCATTATTTCATTCAGCCAAAACTTTTTAAAAATAAATGAAATAAAATTTTAAAAAAAGAAAGTTAAATAAGTTTTCAAAATAATTTTTTTCTTATATCCACACAGTTAAACTTTTGAAATTCATTAACGATACACACGTGGAAAACACTGTGGCAAACTCTGTTAACCTTTAAGGTTAAATAGATTATCTGAAATCAGAGAGAAAAATAATTTGATAAAATGGAGCTGACTTTTGGGTCGAAGGCTGAAGATGAGGGAGATGGAAAAGTTTCTCTGGGGCCTGTTTGACAAATAAATGTCAGCCTCATAAAGCCGGTGATAATAATGAGAAAGAAAGAAAAAAAATATTTAAAAGTGTTTTTGAATTGTGATCTGGATGTGTGCATGGCTTTAGGCTTTAATGTCTTCAAAACACGAGTGAAATTCAAAGTTTATGATGAACAGGTAAGTTTTAAAGATCATATGATGTCAGGTAGATATATGCAGAGATTAGTTATTAAGTAACAAAAGTATAAACATATATAAATAAAAGTAACAAATATATATATATATGTAAAGATACCATATATATATATATATATATATATATATATATATATATATATATATATATATATATATATATTGCAGTCAGATGAAGTATATATATATATATATTATAAATCATAGAATATAAATCATTATATATATATATATATATATATGATTTGCAGTCAGATGAATCGATATATATATATATATATATATATATATATATATATATATATATAATGATGATTAATATTCTAGTAATGTTAAAAATTCCATAATAAATAATAATAATAATAATAATAATAATATAATAATATAATATTTATATTGGAATTATATTATAATTGTATTTGAGATTTTGGTAATGATATTAAATTTTTAAAATAATTAAATTGGAGTACTACAATATTAATTATATAATAATTTAATATAATAATTATATTATGAATACTATATATGGTTGTTAATGTTAAGGATAATAGTTAATATCAATAACAATATTAATAATTAATAATGATAAGGTATTAGTAGTAATAATAATAATTGATAATAATAATAATTGTAATAATAGAGGTAAATATTGTAATAATAATTATATATATGATTTTTAATAGTGATTATAATAGTAATTAAATTAATAATTTTATTTTATATGTTATGCTAAATATTAAATATTAGATATTAAATTTTAAGTAATTCTGAGGATAAAGCCTTTTAATGATTATTAGAATTCTAAGGTTTTCAAAATAAAAAAAAGTAGCCCCCCCCCAAAAAAAAAGACATCTAGACATAAGAAATTTTTAAAAATTATTTTTCCATTTATTCGTTGAAATCGTTCAAAACAGGAAGCTAACATATACATTGCATCTTTTTTTGAAAGAGCCTAGGATTTAGATTTGTTATTGTTGTCATAATTTGTATGTGTGTGTGTGTGTGTGTGTGTGTGGGAACAATGTGAACAATATATATATATATATAATATATATATATATATATATATATATATATAGTGTGTGTGTTGTGTGTGTGTGTGTGTGTGTGTGTAGAAATAAATTTGTAACTGTTAATATGACCGGTACTTAAGCTTTTAAATTATTTTTATTGAACAGTTGGCTCAATCTAGAGGATTTATAAAAGTGTTAAAAACGAATTTAGTAAACAAAGTTAGTTATAACAAACAATTAGTTATTGTTGTATGAACAATATAAAAATATTTTTTTTTTAATCATCGACAAGCACAATATAAAAGTTTTAAATGAAAATGACGGCAACCCGAACGATAAATGCTTTGATAGAACAAAAAACCTCTTAAATGGCAATTGTTTGATTAACCACATCGTCTATAAGGCCACCATCAAGGAAAGTGAAAATAACAACGATGAAAAAACATACATAGGTGCCACTGAACAAAATTGGAAAAATAGGTGGTACAATCACAATCTAAGCTTCAATAAAAGAAGATATTCAACCAGTACCACCTTATCCAAACACGTATGGCACATTAAAACACAACGGCTAAAAAATATAATAAAATGGAAAATTATCAAAAAGCCCAAACTTACAAAGGTGGCCAATACAACTGTAGACTATGCATCGAAGAAAAACTGTGCATTCTCCAAAATACGAATATGAATTTACTGAACAAAAAAAGTGAACTTGTTTCCAAATGTAGACATTTAAACAAATTAATCACATATTTTTAGCCCTCTTTTAATTGAATTTTTTGTAGATCTGGACACCGCGTGCATTAAGACCTAAGCATGATTATGTTTTTAAATATGTCTTACATAATAACATTCCATCAGGTGAGCACGTTTCACGTATTATAAACGCTGAAAAAGCTGCTTTTTCAATATTTCAATATTTAACCTTCTGAAGATTGCATAATACGCATGGAACTATAGTTACTGAAAATTACGAGGGGGTCGGTTTAGCTCAGTCGGTAGAGTGTTCGGCTAGGAATCACAAGGTTCCTGGTTCGATACCGGCCCCCGCCAACTCAGCGTATGAGTAGCACAGGGATCTGTGCGGTAGAGTGAGGGGCTGATGGTAGGTGTGGCGCCCCATCTCAGATGCTAAAATAATCTCCTTGGTCTAGTGCTATTGAAAAGGGGATAGATTCTCTCAATGTCTGGCTGATACTGACATTAGGCCGGTCCGACCACTTTATTTGTTTCATTTATGGTTTAAAACTACTCTGCTATTTTAGCATTAAGAATCATTATATGCTAAAACTTTTTAAATTCATTCTTCCTTTTATATATATATATATATATATATATATATGTGTGTGTGTGTGTGTATGTGTGTATGTGTGTGTGTGTATTTGTGTGTGTGTGTGGTAATGTATACAATACAATTAAGAGGCGATTGTTACGATTAGTTTCAAAGTAGCATACTATCCACTTATTATCAGGACAACACGCCTGTGCAAAACATTACTACTACGCTATAGAAAATTTCATTCTTGTATATTTCTTCTTCTTCTTCTTCTTCTTCTTCTTCTTCTTCTTCTTCTTCTTCTAAACCTAACCCTAGCCGTAACACTAACCCTAACCTAACGGTTGATTATGAAAAAAAAAAAAAAAAAAAAAAAAAAAAACACGAAAAATCGAGGAAATTTATCCCGTTTTCGTATATTTCTTCTTCTTCTTCTTCTTCTTCTCTTCTCTTCTTCTTCTTCTTCTTAATTATTATTATTATTATTATTATTATTATTATAACTAATGCTAAATTAAAACTTAGCCCTGGCCGTAACCCTAACCCTAACTCTACCCGTAAATTATGAATGAAAACAATACGAAGCATCAAGGAAATTTCTCCTTTTTTCATATATTTCTTCTTCTTCTTCTTCTTCTTCTTCTTCTTCTAATACTAAAGCTAAATGTAAACCTAACCGTAGCCGTAACACTAACCCTAACCCTAACTCTAGGTTATGAATGAAAATGATTTACGCAAATGATGTCCCCAAAAAGAAACCTAATTCATCACAGATTGAAAAAGATAGGAGACTTACGCCTGAAGCTGAACCAAGATTTTTAAGTTCAACTTGACAAGCTGATAGATAGACACCAGGAGCAGTGGAGTCATTAGTCATGATTTATATTTTCTACTACATTTTGCTTTTGTAAATAAAATGTATTTCCTGTTACATGGAATTTCTATTTGTGCTTATGTGGGCCTGAAATATTTTTGACACCAAAATTGGACCACAAGAAAGAATAGGCTGAGAATTGTTAGCATCTTGCCGTCTTGCCAAAGACGATGGCGTAGTGTCCACATTTTTTTAAAACTGCATCTGCGTGAGTGTCTAAACGGGCCAATTTTTGAATGGCAATCTCTGGTGCAGTGACTGCAAAAAAAAAACAGTGATGCTTGCTGTTTTCTCTCCTTCCTTCTAGCTCTCTTTTATGTGGCAGCTTTTTTCCTCTCTTTTTCACTCTATTTTGTTCCTTATTTGACAAGGAGGCGCCAGGCTGCTCGGTTTTGTGCACCGGCCTCCCATGTGTTGGTGTTGCTGTGGCATGTCTTCATGTCCTTCTTGCAGACATCTTTAAAGCGCAGCCATTGTCTTCCTACCGGTCACTAATTCACCATACAGTAGGTACGTCTGCAATTAGTATGGTGAATAGATTGGGAAACACTAGTTTAAACTATATTATATACCTTTATTATATTCTTTATATTCCTTTATATTCTTTTATTCTTATTCTTCTATTCCTCTTCTTCTTATTCCTCTTCTTCTTATTCCTCTTATTCTTATTCCTCTTATTCTTATTCTTATTCCCCTTATTCTTATTCTTATTCCTCTTATTCTTATTCCTATTTATGTTCTTATTTTTATTCTTCTTACTCCACTTATTCTTATTTCTCTTATTCTTCTTATTTTTATTCTTCTTATTCCTTTAGTCTTATTATTCTTTATATTCGTTTATTCTTTTTCTCTGTATAGGTGTCCCGTCGTGCTTACCAAGCTTGTTTACTACTGAAAAGCGAGTTCGATCCTCACTGGATGCCTCATACTTGTGTTCTTGTGTCAAATCTTATCTGTAGGGTAAGTATTTTTTAATTCTTTTCTTTTCATCTTATATATATATTTATCAACCCATCCACACGAGCAGGATGTGACACAAGATCAATTTCTTAAGCGCAGTTTAACAGGTTTGAATTCAATGTTTTCATTCTCCTAGACTGGTTACCAAGCCATGGTTAAAAAGCTCAGTCTGCACTGCTATTTTCCCATAGCTGGTGGGAGAACTGGATTCATATCTTTCCCAATGGTATTAGCCCCATGTGAAATGCAAACATCTTCGTCCAGGAATTTAACTCGGGTCGACAAGTCCATTTCCTACGACTCTAACCATTAGACCACCCGCCTCCATCATATATATATATATAGTGGAGAGGCGAGGTGTAATGGTTACTGTCGTAGGAAATGGACACGATGAACCGAGTTCAAATCCTGGAGGAGACTGTTAAATTTGACATAGTGCTAATACTCTTGGCTATGGGTAAATAGTAGGACAAAGTGGGCCCTTCAATCTTGATTAGGCAACCAGTTTAGGAGAAGGAAAATTCTTAAATGAAACCTATTATATTATATAAGCTTACACTAGTGACAACTGGTCACGGTATCCCATCGTGGTGTAATGGTCAACAAGTTAATCTCGCAGATCAAGTACTACTGAATAGCGAGTTCGATCCTCGATGGGTACCTCATACTTATGATTTTGTGTGATATCCTACCAGTGGCAAAGGGATTGGGTAAATACCTACTTGCGACCTTGTGTCACACCCGACCCATGGCAAATGGGTTGGGTCTTTAGGGGACGTCCCATCGTGATGCAATGGTTAGCACGTTAGTCTTGCAGATCTATTACTACTGAATTACGAGTTCGACCCTCGCTGGATATCCGATACTTGCGATCTTGTGTCGCATCCTGTCCGTGGAGAAACGAGTTGGGTAAATACCTAGAGTGTCTGATCATGGTCTAATGGTTAGCAAGCTAGTTTCACAGATCCATCACTACTGATTAGTGAGTTCGATCCTCGGTGGATACTTACAACCTTATGTCCCATCCTACCCGTAGCGAACGGTTTGGGTAAAAGGGACGCATCTAATATGTGTTATGGTTAGCAAGCTAGTCTCGCAGATCCATTAATACTGGAGGATGAGTTTGTTCCACGCTGGAAGCCCCATAGTTGCAACCTTGTGTCACATCCTACTCTTGGCATAATAGAGAAATGTTATTTTAATCAAGCATGTGTGTATCAGTTAATTTTTAACAATAACCAAGATCTGTGTCAAGGTTTGGTTTGGCTTCTTTATTTAATGGCATATCAAATTTCGTGGGTTATTTAATACCATAGCCATCCTTGTAGAAGAACAGTAGTTGTACTATTTAACCCATTGTTGGGGGACGTGGAGTTTCATATCGTTCCTAAACGTATGTCCAAAAATGAACGTAATAGGAGTTCGAACTCATTTATAACGATGTTGCAGCCCAGTACGTTAGCCACTACGGCACGGTAACTACCATCAAGATGTGCCCTGGGATCTAAAAAAAGAAAAGATACCAAAACACATGTTGGGGAGAGTCACGCAGCACAAAATAATGAATAAATCAAAACGTCTTCGGCATAAAATAACCCAACAAGTGTTGACATGACGTAAAATCCAACCAATCATCCCACCAAGATTTTTGTTTTTTTATTACATAAACTGCATCTAATGGAGAGGTTTCAGTTTTTGGAGTGCCCCATTCATCGACATTACTCCGAGGCCCGCTTTGCCTCGGAGTGGTAATGCCTATAAGGGTCCCATCAATGGGTTAAATAGAAAAAAAGCAAGAGTTTAAAAAATAAGTTTAAACAAAGAAGAATTTGAATATCCATCAAGAATAAATAAAATAAATCATCTTCGGCATAAAATAACCCAATAAGGATTGATAGGCCGTATAAACCCAACCAACCAACCAACTCTTCTCTCCTCTCTCTCTCTCTCTCTCTCTCTCTCTCTCTCTCTCTCTCTCTCTCTATCTATCTATCTATCTATCTGTCTGTCTGTCTGTCTAGTTTGTAAGAACATATATAAGCAAACAAATAAACGAACAAATGAATGAACCAAACAAACCAACCAACCAAACCAACCAACTCACTCTCTTTTCTCTCTTCTCTCCCTCTCTTCTCTCTCTCTCTCTCTCTTCTCTCTCTCTCTCTAATATATATAATATATATATATATATATATATTATATATATATCTACCTATCTCTCTATCTATCTATCTGTCTGTCTAGTTTGTAAGAACATATATAAGCAAACAAAATAAATGAAAATATGAATGAATCAAACAAAACCAACCAACCAACCAACCAACTCTCTCTCTCTCTCTCTCTTCTCTCTCTCTCTCTCTCTCTCTCATCTATCTATCTATCTATCTATCTGTCTGTCTGTCTAGTTTGTAAGAACATAATAAGCAAAAAAATAAATGAACAAATGAATGAACTAATTCATACCAACCAACCAACACAGCCAACCAACCAACTCTCTCTCTCTCTCTTCTCTCTCTCTCTCTCTCTCTCTATATATATATATATATAATATATATATATATATATATATATTATATTGTCTAGTTTGTAAGAACATATATAAGCAAACAAATAAATGAACAAATGAATGAGCCAAACCAAACAAATCCACCTACCAGCCAACCAACGAACCAACTATCTCCCCCCCCCCTCTCTCTCTCTCTCTCTCTGTATCTATCTATCTATCTGTCTATCTATCTATCTATTTAACTCTATCTATCTATCTATCTGTCTAGTTTGTAAGAACATATATATATAAGCAAACAAATAAATGAACATATGAATGAATCAAACCACCAACCAACCAACCAGCCAACCAACCAACCAACCAACCCACCAAGTGTCAAATGAACGTATTTAATTCATTTCTATAATGACCAACTGTTTTGAAAAAATACCTTTCTTTCCCCGGTATTTAAACATTTAAAGATTGGTCGAAATGTGTTAAATAAAAAATCGATAAGACAACTACTTAATTAGATTGTAACATAATTTATTTTTCTTGTAAACTTATCAGTCGAAAAGAAATTGTTAAATGCTCCTTATTTATTCATTAATTTGTTTTTATATTGTGATTGTTTTGCAATGAAAGTGTTTTGACATCGGTCCTGAAATCTCCCTCGAATCACCGGACCAAATAATCGTAGAGAAAATGGCGGTAGATGAATGAATAATTACCACAAGTGACACGTCTTATTCATCACTTATTGCCTTCCGCCATTTTGGAATTCTTCTTTTTTGTCTTCTTTTCAATCCCCCCCCCTCTCTCTCTCTCGCTATTGCTAATAGATTTTTTTTTTATCTATACACCCTCTTTCTTTTTTGTCTTCTTTTCACTTCCCTCCCTCTCTCTCTCTATTGCTAATAGATTTTTTTATCTATACATCCTCTTTCTTTCTAGTCTTCTTTTCACTTCCCTCTCTCCCTCTCTCTCCACCCACCCCCTCTCTCTCTCTCTCTCTCTCTCTCTCTCTCTCTAATAGATTTCTTTTATCTATACATCCTCTTTGGCTTTTTTCTTCTCTTCTCTTCTCTTTCTCTTGAGGAGAGCGCGGTTAGAGTCGTAGGAAATGGACTCGTCGAGCCGAGTTCAAATCCTGGATGAAGCCACATTTCACATAGCGCTAATACACTTGGTAAAGGTATGCGTCCAACTATTCTCCCTCCAGCTATGGGTAAATAGTAAGGCAAACTGGGCTCTTTAACCTTGGTCAGGCAACCAATCTAGGAGAAGGAAAACTCTGAATTCACACCTCTTAAATCTCCGCTTGGGCTGGTCACAACTAGAATAGGCTCAGACCTATTTAGTGAACTATATCAATTTAAAAACATCTTGTTGATTTTTTTATTTAAATGTCTCCTTTTCTAAATTCTTCCTCTTCACTTTCTCTTGTTACTTTTTATTAAACATTTTTTTTTTACTTAACCTTCTCTTTCTCTTGCTTCTTTTTTAAACGTCATTCTGTTCATTCTTCTTCGCTTACGGGCAAGTTATGTTGAAAGCTAGATCACCGAAGTTAAGCAGCGATGATCCTGTTCAATGCCTAGATGGGTGACCATTTAAGACAATAGTAAGTACTGTAAGAAACTAGAATATCAAAAAATGAGTTGAATCGGCATTAAATGACCCGAAAAGGGTTGATATGCCGTAAAACACTAAACTAAACCAAAATCATTCCTTTTTTTTTTGGTTTTGTTTTGTTTCCTTTTTCTCAAACGTCTTTTCTTACTCCTTCTTCCTCTTTTATTTCCTTTTCTCAAACTTATTCTTTTCTTACTCTTTCCTCTTCTCATTCTTTAGTTCCTTTTCCTCCAATGTTTTATTTCTTACCCCCTCCTCTTCTTTCTCTCATTTGTTCCTTTTTCTCAAACGTCTACTTTTCTTACACCCTCTTCTTTTCCTTCTCTTTTTTTCTCTAACGTCTTCTTACATCTTCATCTTCCCCCTCTCCTCCTTTTTCTCACACCAAAGTTAAGCAGCGATAAACCGGATCAATACTTAATTGGGTGACCATTTAAGCTAACAGCAGGTACTGTAAGCAACCTGATATAAAAATGACTTGATTCAGCATTAAATGACCCATAGCAGTTGATATAGCGTAAAACAAAACAAAATCAAACCATTTTCTTAAACGTCTTCTTTTCTTATACCGGTTATTTCCTATAACTCCAACACAAAAAGGGGAACCACTCTGAATTAATTTTATCTGTAAATTAATCTACCCATTATTTTCCCATTAAACTAGCCCTAAACCGTCAACCCTAACCCTAACCCTAACCCTAAACCATAACCCTAACCCCGTCTTCTTTTTTCCTAGTAGATCAATAAATAAATAATTTACCAGTCAGAGTAGTTCCCCTTTTTACGTTGGAGTTATAGGAAATAACCCTCCTACCTTTCACTTTTGAAAGTCCTCTTTTTAATGTCTCTCTTTTCTTGCTCTTTCCTCCTCCTCCTCCTCTCCCTCCTCCCCCTCTCTCTCTCTCCTTCTCTCTCTCTCTCTCTTCTCTCTTTTCTCCAATGCATTTTTATATCTTCCTTTTTCCTTCCCTTTTTGCCCAACTATTTCACTTCTCCCTCTTTCACTCTTTTTTCTCAAACTTTGTTTTTATTAGACCTTTCTCTTTCACCACTTCTATTTTTTTCTCCAGAGTCTTCTCTCTAATTTCTCTCTTTTCCTTCTCCAATGTTTTCTTTTCTTACTCCTTCCTCTTCATCATCCTTTGCAACTTTTTTCTAAACTTCCCCTTTTCACACCTTCCTCTTTAACCTCCTCTCTTTTCTCAAACGCCTTTTTCTTAAAACTTTCTTCTTCTTTAACTCTCCTTCTCCTTTTCTCCAATGTGTTTCTTCTTCTTTCTCTCTTCTTCTTCTCTTCTTCTTCTTCTCTTCTTCTTCTTCTTTTTTCTTCTTCTCACGATTTTGCTTTTTTATAATTAAATATCTTTTCTTACTTCCTTCTCATTTTCTCCAATGTCTTTATTTCTTAAGCTTTCCTTTTTTCGGTAATCTGAACATTAGCTACATAATGAGAGTAATCTCCTATTGTTTGTTTCACTTAGAGGAAGCCTTACGTTTTGGTTGGTTATTTTCATTTCACCGTAAATCTACAGTGAAAATACGAATTTGTTCGAATGTTTTCAGTACCTGCTGGTGCTTAAGTGGTCACCCATCTAAGCATTGAACAGGATTATTGTGGCTTAACTTCAATGATCTAGCGAGAATTGGTGCTTTTAACATAATTTGACCATAAGCACACTCCAGTGGGACCAGCACGCTACCTATACGGTCATGGAATAGGTTGACTGGGTAATCTGAACATTAGCTACATAAATGAGAGTAATCTCCCCTTGTTTGTTTCACTTTGAGGAAGGCGTCTGTTTGGGTCAACCATTTTCATTTCACCGTAAATCTACACTGAAAATACAAATTTTTAAAAATCAATACAACTGCATGTTTTAACACGAAAATATCATAAAATGTGTTCTTAATTGTGCTTACGCATTATTTGAAATGAACTTAATTGTTATTAAGGCTTCCTCAAAGTGAAACAAACAAGGAGAAGTTACCCTCATTTATGTAGCTAATGTTCAGATTACCCTTTTTTCTATCTTCTCCACCTTTTTTCAAATGCATTCTTTTCTTACTCCTTCCCCTTCCTTCTCTTTCGCTCCTTTTTCTCAAACGTTTCCATTTTTTACTCCTTCCTCTTCTTCCTTTCCTTCTTTTCAAACTTCTTTTATTACTCCTTAACCTTCGCTTGGTTCTTCTTTTAAAGTGTCTTACTAGATGGTTGGTTAGAGAGGCCCCCTCCGATCAATCGGCTGGTCATGCCAAGCCCTAGCACCTATATGATTGTTCCGACCCTATTGCTCCTATGGCAAATCCCAACCCTTTTTATTATATATGTGTTAAAAGCGATTGCTGAGGATCTTAGTGATCTAGGTATGACGTTAAACTGCATCTAATTGTGAACTTTCAATTTTGGAGCTCTTTGGGGTGTGGAGTACCCCCTCATTGCCATTACTCCCAAGTCCACTCTGACCCGGAGTAGTACCTGTTAGGGTCTCATCTATGGGTTAAACAGGAAAACATTATTTTGTTAAGAAAAATTAAGTTTAATTTTTAAAAAATTGAATACCCATCAAGAATGAATAAAATAAAAACGTCTTTGGCATAAAATAACCCAACCAACCTAACTTACGTGTCTTTTTTACCAACTCTCTTCCTCCTACTACTCCTGCTTCCCCCTGCTTCATTTTTCCCTCTCAATTCTTCTTCTTCTTCTTCTTCTTCTTCTTCTTCTTCTTCTTCTTCTTCTCCCTTTCCTTTCTTACGCCCCCCTCATTCTTCTCCTCTCTCACTCAGCGTAGCAAAGAGCAGGTGTTCCAATAATCATTTAAAATCTTTTAGGATTCTCTAATTTTCCTGTCTGTCTGTTTCCCCATTTATTTCTGTGTCTCTCATGCTGTTAGGTTATCAGAATCAGCCGTTTTGTTAATATCTTTCTGACTTTTCCACTGGTCCGTCTTCGCTCACAGACCAAGTCTACCAGGCATGAACTGAAGGGCCAGGGGTAATGGGGTGGGGTGGGGGGGCACTACCGTATTGACCAAGGGAGCTGATACTATCTACTTAGTCATGGGCTGCTGACTTCCCCCTCCTTCGCCCAATTTTATTAAGGTTCTTATTTATTAGTTAGTTACTTACCTCTCATGTTCTATTTCTTTCTTTCTTTCTCTTTCTTTCTCAGTTTTTTTTCTTTTTTTCTTTCTTATTTTTCTTTCTTTCTTTTCCTTACTCTCCTTTCTTTCTCTTGGTTTCTTTCTCAGTTTTTCCTTCTTTTTTCTCTCTTTCTTTTTCTTTCTGTCTTTTGTCTTTCTTTCTCAGTTTTTTTTTTTTCTTCTTCCTTTCTTTCTTTCTTTCTTTTTTCCTTCTTTCTTTCTTTTCTTTTGTCTTTCTTTTGTCTTCTTTCCATTTCCTTTCTTTCTTTCTTTCTTTCTTTCTTTGTCTTTTTTCTCAGTTTTTCTTCTTTTCTTTCTATTCTTTCTTTCTCTTCCTTTCTTTCTTTTCGTTTCTTTCTCTCTCCTCTCTCAGTTTTTCTTTTTTTTTGTTCTTTCCTCTTTTCCTCTGCTTTCTTTCTCCTTTCTTTATTTGTCTTGTTCTTTCTCAGTTTTGTCTTCCGAGATTGTTAACCATTCCTTACCGTCCTGCCAAAGATCCGATGGCCTCTATGTCCACCATTTCTTTTTAAACTCGCATCTGGCACGTGAGTGTCTAACAGGCCAGATTTTTGAATGGCAATCTCTGCGTGCAGTGACTGCCAAACAAACAGTGATACTCTTGCTGTCTTTCTCTCCTTCCTCTAGCCCTCTGTTAATTGTGGCAGCTTGTTTCCCTCTCTTTTTAACTCCATTCGTTCTTTATGTGACAAGAGGCGCTAGGCTGCCTCGCGTTGTCTCTGCACAGCCTCCCATGTGTTGGTGTTGCTGTTGGCCATGTCTTCATATCCTTCTTGCAACATCTTTAAAGCGGCAGGCATTGTCTTCCTACCGTCACTAATTCACATACAGAGGTACGTCTGCAATTAGTATGGTGAATAGATGGGAAACATAGTTTAAACTATATTATACTACCTTAAACACACTGTATTAATTCGCTCACTCACTCTCATTATATCTCTCTCTCTTTTCTATATTGCTCTTCCCTCATTCTGCTCACTAAGTATCTCTGTGTATTATCTTACTTGGATATACACTCCGTTTATAATCTCTATCTCTCGCACACTCAAGTTCGGTCTATATCGGCTCCTCCTCTACATATTTCCTACATTATATTCCTGCTCTTCTATATCTCTGTTTCTATTCTTCTTACGTCCACTTATCTTATTTCTATCTATCTGTACTCATTATTCCTCTTATCTCTTTCCTATCTTTATTCTTCTTATCCTTGGATATGCTCTCTATATTCTTCTTTGTAGTTCCGATTCTATATTCTCTTAATTCTTTTTCATTTCATAGGCGCCCCCGTCGTCTTCTCTAGATGCTAACCAAGCTTGTTCTGCAAATCTTTACACGGGAAAAGAGAGAGATCCTTCGCTGGATGCCCCATACCTTAGTGTTCTGTAGTGTCAAATTTATCTGTAGGTAAAGTATTTTTTTAATTCTTTTCTTTTCTTTTGATCTTATAAATATATATTTACAACCCTCCGCACGGACAGGATGTGACACACAGTCAATTTCTTAAGCGGATTTAACAGGTTTGAATCAAAGTCTTCTTTTGCTAGGACGGTTACCAAGACTGGTTAAAAGGCTCAGTCTGCCCCTGATCATTTTCCCATAGCTAGAGCGGGAGAACTGGATTCATATCTTTCCCAATAGGTATTAGCCATGTGAAATGCAAAGCACCTTCGCTCACAGGAATAACTCGGGTCCGCGAGTCCATTTCCTACGACTGTAAGCCATAGACCCAGCCGCGCTCCCAATTCATATATATAACCTCTTATATGGACAGGAAGAGTCCGAGGTGTATCGATTTTCTGTCGTCAGGAACCGATGGACACGAAACCGAGTCTACAATCCTGAGAGACTTTTATTATGACATAGTGCTATATACTCTTGCTATGGGTAAATAGCTAGGACAGATGGCCTTCAATCTCTGATTAGGCCAACCAGTTTTGGAGAAGGAAAATCTTAAATTGACGCTATTATATTAATATAGCTACAACTATAGACAACTGGTCAGGTATCGATCTGGTGTAATGGGTCAACCAAGTTAATCTCGCAGATCAATTACTACTGAATTGAGCGAGAGTTCGGATCCTCGATGGGACCTCATACTTAGACTTATGTGTGATATCCTACCGATGGCAAAGGGATTGGTAAATACCTACTTGCGACCTTGTGTCACACCCGGACCGTGGCAAACGGGTTGGGGTCTATAGGGGACGCGTCCCATCGTTGATGCAATGGTTAGCATCGTTAGTCTTGCAGATCTATACTACTGAATAGCGATGTCGACCCTCGTTGGATATCTCGATACTTGCGATCTTGTGTCGCATCCTGCGAGGAGGAAAGCGAGTTGAGGTAAATAACCTAGAGTGTCTGATCATTGGTCTAATGGTTAGCAAGCTAGTCTCGCAGATCACATCACTACCTGATTAGTGAGTTCGATCCTCGGTGGATGCTATACTACAACCTTATGTCACATCCTACCGTAGGGAACGGCTTGGTAAAAGGACACATCTATATGTGTATGGTTAGCAAGCTAGTATTCGCAGATCTCGATTACTACTGGGAGTGAGTGTCGTTCCACGTTGGAAGCCCATAGTTGCGACCTCATGTGTCACATCCTACTCTCTGCGCATAATAGAAATGTTATTTAATAAGTGTGTGTATCATTCGTGATTTCTTAAACAATAACCAAATCTGTGTCAAGGTTGGTTTGGCTTCTTTATTTAATGGCATATCAAAATTTCTGGGTTATTTAGTACCCTAGCCATCCTTGTGAAAAGGAACAGCTACTTTGCACTAGTTTAACCCATTGTTGGGGGACGTGGAGGTTCATATCGTTCCTAACAGATCTAGTTCCAAAAATGAACGTATAGTCGATTGGAGTTCGAACTCGTTTATAACGATGTTGCAACCCAGTCGTTATAGCACTCACGGCACGGTGAACTACCATCAAGAGTGTCCTGGGATCTAAAAAAAAAAAAAAAGATACCAAAACAACATGTTGGGCGAGAGTCACGCAGCACAAAAAATATGAATAAATCAAAACGTCTTCGGCATAAATAACCCATAACCCCAAGTGTTGAAATGACGTAAAATCCAACCCATCATCGCACCCAAGATTTTTGTTTTTTTATTACATAAACTGCATCTAAATGGAGAGGTTTCATGGTTTTGGAGTGCCCCATTCATCGACATTACTCCGAGGTGACCCGCTTTGCCTCGAGTGGTAATGGACCTTAGCGGTCCCATCAAATGGTATAAATAGAAAGAAAGCAAGTTTAAAAATAAGTTATAACAAAGAAGAAATTTGATATCCATCATAATAAATAAAATCGCAATAAAATAACCCCAATAAGGAATTGATTAGCCTTATAAACCAACCAAACCAACCAACCAACCAATCTCAACCCTCTCTCTCTCTCTCTCTCGTCTTCATCATTACTATTACTACTAGTACTATATATTATAATATATATATACTCTATTTGTATAGAGACACATATAGACAAAACAGAATAAAAAGACAAATGAATGAACCCAAACCAAACCAAACAACCAAACCACAACCACAACCTCACTCACTCTCCATTTCTCTCTTTTCTCTCTCTCTCTCTCTCTATCCTAGTCTATATATCTATATCTATCATATCTCTAATCTATCTATCCTATCTATCTAATCGTATCTAGTTGTAAGAACATATATATGCAACAAATAAACGAACAATATGAATGAACCAAACCCAAACCAACCAACCAACAACTCTCCTCTCTTCTCTCCTCCTCTCTCTCTCTCTCTCTCTCTATCTCTCTTCTCTTCTCTCTATCTATCTATCTATATCATCTGTCTGTTCTAGTTTGGTAAGGAACATATATAGCAAACAAATATAAACGAACCATATGACATGACACCAAACAAACCAACAACCAACCAACCAACTCACTCTCTCTTTCTCTCTTTCTCTCTCGTCTCTCTCTCTCTCTCTCTCTCTCTCTATCTATCTATCTCTTATCCTATATATTCATCTATCATCTATCTACTATCTGGCTCTAGTTTTGTAAAGAACATATAAAGCAAACAAATAAATGAAGCAAATGAAGTCGAACCAAATCCAAACAAAGTCACCCTAACCAGGCAACCACAACCGAACCAACTATTTCCCCCCCTCTCTCTGAGATCTCTCTCTCGTCTCTCTATCTTTAATCTATCTATCCTATAATCTACTCTACTCTATCTATCTGTCCTAGTTGTAAGAACATGTAATTATATAGCAACAAATAAATGTAGATATCCTTATGAGAATGAATTAAACACCAAGCCAACCAAGCCAGACAAGCCCCCAACCACACCAAGTCGTCAAATGAATGTATTTAATTCCATTTACTATAATGACGCAGCTTTATGCAAAAATACTTCTTCTTTCTTTCACCGTATTTAAAACATTTCTATAAGAAATTGGTCGAGTAATGTGTGTACAATAAAAATCGATAAGACAACTACTTAATTACGATTGTAACATAATTTTAATTTTTCTTGTAGAAACTTCAATCAGTCGAAAAAGATAAGTTGTAAATGCCTCGCTGTATTTATTCATTAGTCTGTTCTTTATATTGTGATGGTTTGCGCAATGAAAGTGGTGCTTTGATCGACCGGGTCTGAAATCTCCCTCGGATTCACGGACCAAATAATCGTAGAGAAATGGCGGTAGATTGAATGAATAATTACCCACAAGTGAACACGTCTTATCATCACTTATTGGCCTGTCCGCCATTTTGGAATTCTCTATTTTTGTCTTCTTCCCCTTTTCTCTAATCTCTTCCCTCTCTCTCTCTCTCTCTCTCCTCTGCTTCTGCTATAGATTTTTTTTTATCTATTAGCAAGCCCTCTTTCTTTTTTGTCTTCTTTTACTTCCCCTCTCTACCTTCTCTCTCTCTCTTCCTTGCTCCCCCTCTCTCTCTTCAATAATATTTTTTTATCTATATCACCCTCTTCTTTCTTGTTTCTTTCACTCCTCTTCTCTCTCATCTCTCTCTCTCTCTTCCTCTTTTCTCCAATGTGTTATTTATTATCTTCCTTTTCCTTCCCTGGTTTTTCCCATTATTTCACTTCTCCCTCTTGTTTTTTCACAACTTGTTTCTCTTAGACCCTTTCTCTTTCACCCACTCTCTTTTTTTCTCCAGAGTCTTCTCTTCTAATTTCTCCCTCTTTTCCTTCTTTTTAATGATTATTAGAATTCTAAGGTTTTCAAAATAAAAAAAAGTAGCCCCCCCACCAAAAAAAAAGACATCTAAACATAAGAAATTTTTAAAATTATTTCCATTTATTCGTTGAAATCGTTCAAACAGGAAGCTAACATATACATTGCATCTTTTTTTTGAAAGAGCCTAGGATTTAGATTTGTTATGTTGTCATAATTTGTATGTGTGTGTGTGTGTGTGTGTGTGTGAACAATGTGAACAATGTATATATATATATATATATATATATATATATATATATATGTGTGTGTGTGTGTGTGTGTGTGTGTTGTGTGTAGAAATAAATTTTTAACTGTTAATATGACCAGTACTTAAGCCTTTTAAAATTATTTTTATTGAACAGTTGGCTCAATCTAGAGGATTTATAAAAGTGTTAAAAACGAATTTAGTAAACAAAGTTAGTTATAACAAACAATTAGTTATTGTTGTATGAACAATATAAAAATATTTTTAAAAAAATCATCGACAAGCACAATATAAAAGTTTTAAATGAAAATGACGCCAACCCGAACGATAAATACTTTGATAGAACAAAAAACCTCTTAAATGGCAATTGTTTGATTAACCACATCGTCTATAAGGCCACCATCAAGGAAAGTGAAAATAACAACGATGAAAAAACATACATAGGTGCCACTGAACAAAATTGGAAAAATAGGTGGTACAATCACAATCTAAGCTTCAATAAAAGAAGATATTCAAACAGTACCACCTTATCCAAACACTTATGGCACATTAAAAACACAACGGCTAAAACATCTATAATAAAATGGGAAATTATCAAAAAGCCCAAACTTACAAAGGTGGCCAATACAACTGTAGACGATGTATCGAAGAAAAATTGTGTATTCTCCAAAATACGAATATGAATTTACTGAACAAAAAAAGTGAACTAGTTTCCAAATGTAGACATTTAAACAAATTAATCACATATTTTTAGCCCTCTTTTAATTGAATTTTTTTTGTAAATCTGGACACCGCGTGCATTAAGACCTAAGCATGATTATGTTTTTAAATATGTCTTACGTAATAACATTCCATCAGGTGAGCACGTTTCACGTATTATAAACGCTGAAAAAGCTGCTTTTTCAATATTTCAATATTTAACCTTCTGAAGATTGCATAATACGCATGGAACTATAGTTACTGAAAATTACGAGGGGGTCGGTTTAGCTCAGTCGGTAGAGTGTTCGGTTAGGAATCACAAGATTCCTGGTTCGATACCGACCCCCGCCAGCGTATGAGTAGCACAGGGATCTGTGCAGTAGAGTGAGGGGCTGATGGTAGGTGTGGCGCTCCACCTCAGATGCTAAAATAATATCCTTGGTCTAGCACTATTGAAAAGAGGATAGACTCCCTCGCTGTCTGGCTGATACTGACATTAGGCCGGTTTGACCACTTTACTTATTTCATTTATGGTTTTAAAACTGCTCTGCTATTTCAGCATTGAGCATCCTTATATGCTAAAACTTTTCAAATTCATTCTTCCTCATATATATATATATATATATATATATATATGTGTGTGTGTGTGTGTGTGTGTGTGTATGTGTGTGTGTGTGTGGTAATGTGTACAATAAAATTAAGAGGCAATTGTTACGATTAGTTTCAAAGTAGCATATTATCCACTTATAATCAGGACAACGCGCCTGTGCAAAACATTAATACTACCTTATAGAAAATTTTATCTTCTTGTATATTTCTTCTTCTTCTTCTTCTTCTTCTTCTTCTTCTTCTTCTTCTTCTAAAGCTAACCCTAGCCGTAACACTAACCCTAACCCTAACTGTTGATTATGAACACAAAAAAAAACACGAAAAATCGAGGAAATTTATCCTGTTTTCGTATATTTCTTCTTCTTCTTCTTCTTCTTCTTCTTCTTCTTCTTCTTCTTCTTCTTCTCATTATTATTATTATTATTATTATTATTATTATTATTATTATACTAAAGCTAAATTAAAACTTAAACCTGGCCGTAACCCTAACCCTAACTCTACCCGTAAATTATGAATGAAAACAATACGAAGCATCAAGGAAATTTCTCCTTTTTTCATATATTCCTTCTTCTTCTTCTTCTTCTTCTTCTTCTTCTTCTTCTTCTAATACTAAAACTAAATCTAAAGCTAACCCTAGCCGTAACATTAACCCTAACCCTAACTGTAGGTTATGA
>CM042162.1:57057475-57064975 GCA_023376005.1 Doryteuthis pealeii
TCTTCTTCTTCTTCTTCTTCTCACGATTTTACTTTTTATAATTAAATATCTTTTCTTACTTTCCTTCTCATTTTCTCCAATGTCTTTATTTCTTAAGCTTTCCTTTTTTCGGTAATCTGAACATTAGCTACATAAATGAGAGTAATCTCCTATTGTTTGTTTCACTTAGAGGAAGCCTTACGTTTTGGTTGGTTATTTTCATTTCACCGTAAATCTACAGTGAAAATACGAATTTGTTCGAATGTTTTCAGTACCTGCTGGTGCTTAAGTGGTCACCCATCTAAGCATTGAACAGGATTATTGCGGCTTAACTTCAATGATCTAGCGAGAATTGGTGCTTTTAACATAATTTGACCATAAGCACACTCCAGTGGGACCAGCACGCTACCTATACGGCCATGGAATAGGTTGACTGGGTAATCTGAACATTAGCTACATAAATGAGAGTAATCTCCCCTTGTTTGTTTCACTTTGAGGAAGGCGTCTGTTTGGGTCAACCATTTTCATTTCACCGTAAATCTACACTGAAAATACGAATTTGTTCGAATCAATACAACTGCATGTTTTAAAACGAAAATATCATAAAATGAGTTATTAATTGTGCTTATGCATTATTTAAAATGAACTTAATTGTTATTAAGGCTTCCTCAAAGTGAAACAAACAAGGAGAGGTTACCCCCATTTATGTAGCTAATGTTCAGATTACCCTTTTTTCTATCTTCTCCACCTTTTTTCACATGCATTCTTTTCTTACTCCTTCCTCTTCCTTCTCTTCCTCTCCTTCTTTTCAAACTTCTTTTCTTACTCCTTAACCTCCTCCTTCGCTTGGTTCTTTTAAAGTGTCTTACTAGATGGTTGGTTAGAGAGGCCCCCTCCGATCAATCGGCTGGTCATGTCAAGCCCTAGCACCTATATGATTGTTCCGACCCTATTGCTCTTATGGCAAATCCCAACCCTTTTTATTATCTGAGGATCTTAGTGATCTAGGTATGACTGCATCTAATGGTGAACTTTCAATTTTAGAGCTCGGGGGTGTGGAGTACCCCTTCATTGCCATTACTCCCAAGTCCACTCTGGCCCGGAGTAGTACCTGTTAGGGTCTCATCTATGGGTTAAACAGGAAAACATAATTTTGTTAAGAAAAATTAAGTTTAATTTAAAAAAAATTGAGTCCCCATCAAGAATGAATAAAATAAAACATCTTCGGCATAAAATAACCCAACAAAGATTGACATGCCTTAAAATCCAACCAACCTAACTTACGTGTCTTTTTTACCAACTCTCTTCCTCCTGCTGCTCTTGCTTCCTCCTGCTTCATTTTTCCCTCTCACTTCTTCTTCTTCTTCTTCTTCTTCTTCTTCTTCTTCTTCTTCTTCTTCTTCACCCTTTCTTTTCTTACGCCCCTCTCATTTTTCTACTCCCCCACTCAGCGTAGAAAGAGCAGGTGTTCCAATAATCATTTAAAATCTTTTAGGATTCTCTAATTTTCCTGTCTGTCTGTTTTCCCCCCATTTATTTCTGTGTCTCCCTCAGCTGTTAGGTTATCAAGAAATCCAGCCAGTTTTGTTAATATCTTTCTGACTTTTCCTCTGGTCCGTCTTCGCTCACAGACCAAGATCTACCAGCCATGAAACTGAAGGGCCAGGGGGTAATGGGGTGGGGTGGGATGGGGGCAATACCTATTGACCAAGGGAGCTGATACTATCTACTTATTCATGGGCTGCTGACTTCCTCCTCCTTGCCAATTTTATTAAGGTTCTTATTTATTTAAATAGTTACTTACCTCTCATAGTTTCTATTTCTTTCTTTCTTCTTTCTTTTTCTTTCTCTTTTCTTTCTTTCTTTCTTTCTTCCTTTCTTTCTTTGTCTTTCTTTCTCAGTTTTTCTTTCTTCTTCTCTTCCTTTCTTTCTTTGTCTTTCTTCTCAGTTTTCTTTCTTTCTCTTCTTTCTTTCTTTCTTTCTTTCTTTCTTTCTTTGTCTTTCTTTCTCAGTTTTCTCTTTTCTTTCTTTCCTTCCTTCTTCTTTCTTTCTTTCTTCTTTCTTTTTTTTCTTTCTTTCTTTCTTTCTTTTTCTTTCTTTCTTTCTTTGTCTTTTCTTTTCTCAGTTTTTCTTCTTTCTTTCTTTCTTTCGTTCCTTTCCTTCTTTCTTCTTTCTTTCTTTGTCTTTCTTTCTCAGTTTCTTTTTTCTTCTTTCTTTCTCTCTTTCTTTCTTCCTTTTCTTTCTTTGTCTTTCTTTCTCAGTTTTTTTCTTTCTTTCTCTCTTTCTTTCTTCCTTTCTTTCTTTGTCTTCTTTCTTCAGTTTCTTCTTTCTTCTTCTTTCTTCTTCCTTCCTTCTCTTTCTTCTTTCTTTCTTTCTCTTTTCTTTCTTTCTTTCTTTCTTTCTTTCTTTCTTTGTTTCTTTCTTTCTTCCTTTCTTCTTTGTCTTCTTTCTCAGTTTTTCTTTCTTTCTTTCTTTCTTTCTTTCTTTCTTTCTTCCTTACTTTCTTTCTTTCCTTCTCAGTTTTTCTTTTTTCTTTCTTTCCTTCCTTCTTTCTTTCTTTCTTTCTTTCTTTCTTAATTTCACTCTTTCTCTCTTCTCCTTTCCTTCCTCAGTCACTTTATTTACATATTTCTCTTTCAATTTCTTTCTTTTTTTCTTATGTTTTTTTTATTCATTTCTGTCTCTCTCTCTTCCTTTCTCTTACTTCCTGCTTCTCTTTCCTTTTCTCTTCTCCTTTCTCTGATTCTTTTCCAGTCAATTTCTTTCTTTCTTTCTTCTTTCTTTCTTTCATTTTTCTTTCTTTCTTTCTTTCACTGTCAAGCTACCCCCCACCAATTCTTTTTTTAAATTTTTCTACATATTTTCCAATAATAACATAAAAAAAATGCTTTTCACCACTCCTTCCTTTTTGGTTTTGGGGCTGGGTGTGTTGTGGACTGAGTAGCAGTGAGGTGGTTATGATGTGGGGGATGGGATGATTTCATCCCAAATTGAAAGACAAGAAAGATAGAACTCTATCTGATTTAGGGGGTTTCAAGAAGACCCCTCTTTCACCAGTCAACCCTTCAGGAAGTTTATGAACCAATAATTGCTTCCTTTTACGAAACTGGTGAAATTTTCTCCTTGAATTCCTTGTAATAAAAACATAAATAAAAAAGCTTTAAAATCTTCAGAGGTCAAATAATCCCTGTGAAATTTCTATACAAAGATTTTTTTTGTCAGAACTGGTCTTAATACATAATTGGTTTCATACTGAAAGATGCACTTCTGCTCTACATTAAACAATGTCTTAACTATATATAATTACAAAGTGATATATATATATATATATATATATATATATATATATATATATATATGTTTATAAAGATAAATCTAATGATCAGATAAACCTACTAAAAGTTTTGCTTAATGCTCTTCAGGGCTAAGATCTCTTTAGTCGGATCTTACCCCCGAAGAGCATTAAGCGAAACTTTTAGTAGGTTTATCTGACTCATTAGATTTATCTTTATTATTTGCTCTACTTGGGTATTGAGCACTTTTTACTTATTAGCTTTAGTTTCCTGGTGGTTTTGTATGAATATATATATCTTATATATATATATAGACATATAAATTGTTTTTTCTTGTGGCCAAAATATTGTACCAATAGATTATTTTTGGTTGGTATGATTATCTTGGTCTTTTCTTTTTTCCAAAAATTTTTTTTTCTCCCCCGGGTAATGTTTGGTAGTATATTTTTACAATCAAACTATTTGCTGTTTTTTTTCTCACCACGAGGATTTACCAACAAGTTTGGTAGATTATATATATATATATATATATATATATATATATATATATATACGCGCACACACACACACATATATATAGAGAGAGATATAGCACACTATATTATCAATATTGATATACACACACACACATATATATGTGTGTGTGTGTGTGTATACATGTCAGTATCATCTGGATAGCAAGCGAGACTACTACTTTTTCACTTGTACTAGACCAGGGAGATTGTTTTTTGTATCTAAGGGGGAGCACCACACGTACCATCAATTCCTCATTTTACTGCACAGGTCCAAGCTGTGCTACTCATGCACTGAGTTTATGAGGGCTCCACCGACTGAGTTAAGACTGAGTAATAACTGAGAATTTGTCTCTATTCTGCTCTACGAACTGGATTGGATTGTCCTCTTTGCTCCATGAGTAATGACTGAACCAGCTAAGTCTTAACTCTTTGAAGACATAGACCAAAAACGAAAGTTTTAATGGGCTGAATCATCTTGTTACTAACAGACATGTGACATGGAAAGCCACACTCACAATCCGGGGGATGACAATTACTTTTGTTTCCCTACAATGTAAATAATATTACTTTAAATAACAAACAATATTTTAAAAAGCTTACTTATTATGGCAAGACTATTTTTGTAGATTGAGGAATTATATATGAAATTAAATCAGAAAATTCAGCAAACACCGTGTGTGACATGTGGAGCATCAGACAGCTGTTTTGACTTAATAAAATCAAAACAGCTGTCCAGTGTTCCGCGTGTCGCACACTGTGTTTGCTGAATTTTATGGCCATGGTAATTTAATTAAAGTAAAACTATTTAACAGTCAACTATCATTTATATTTATGTTTAAATCAATCCTGATTTAGAGACAAAAATAATTTAAGTGCATTGTGTACAGATAAACTTTAGTTTTTTGGAGAAAGTAGAACAAAAAATGATCATCCTGCAGAGGAGTAAGATACCACCAAAAACACTAAATTCTGGAGAGTATGGTGCCACACCTTTGTTCTCATTACTCCCAAATTCACTTTGACTCTGAGTGGTAGTACCTATTCAAGTACCATCTATGGATCTGTTTAAAAATTATTAGTATTAGGAATACTTAAAATCATATAATTGTGTGTGAATTATGTGTACTAGCAAAATTAAAAACGACCTCCAGGCGATGTAAATGTAAAAATAGATTTTTGAAACATATTGCCTGAAGGGTGGGAGTTAAAAATTCAATCTCAGCGAGTTTGTACCCAAAGTAAGTAAAATCATCAAATTCATTAAAGGATTAAAAAATAAAACAATTTGAAATGTAAACTTTAAATATGTATTAAAATAAAACAAACTATATATAGATATATAATACCAGTCATGTATTAATTAAAACTTGTTTTAAAAAACAATGAGGACTGTCTAATGTTGCATGTTGAAATTTTGAGTGTATTTATTCTATGTTATGACGATTTTGGGTAATGTGACGGAAGCAGTGACGTAGTTTTTGTTACAGACAAAAACCGAAGCGAATTTCCATTATTAATAGATAAAGTTTAGTTACTTGAAGCTTTAATTGTTTATAAATGGTTATCATTAGTTAGTTGAGACTATTCTATTGGTTGCAAGAAAACAAAATAAAACAAAATGAATAACTTCAGCATTAAATAGCCCAATAAATGTTGACATGCCAGAAAACCAACCAACCAACCATACTAAGAGAGAGCAAGAAGAAACTAAAGATTTTCTAGATCTGTATACTTAGACTTTTACAGAGGAATTTTTGAAACAATAAAATTCAGAGTAATTTTTGTGACTCGGTGCAATGCAAATAAGTTCCCCAGAATAAGAATTAGAGCAATTTTTGTGACTTATTGCTATACAATAAGTTACCCAGAATTAAATTCAGAGCAATTTTTGTGACTCGGTGCAATGCAAATAAGCTCTCCTGAATAAAATTCAGAGCAATTTCTGGGACTTATTGGATTACAATAAGTTGCCCAGAATAAAATTCAGAGCAATTATTGTGATTTATTGGAATACAATAAGTTGCCCAGAATAAAATTAGTTTATGAAAATAAAATTCATAGCAATTTTACCAAAATAAAGCAATTTTTGTGACTTATTGTAATACAAAAAAAAATTGCCCAGAATAAAATTCAGAGCAATTTTTGTGATTATTGGAATACAATAAGTTGCCCAGAATAAAATTAGTTTACCAAAATAGAATTCATAGCAATTTTACCAACATAGAGCAATTTTACCAAAATAGAACAATTTTTGTGACTTATTGTAATACAAACAAAAAAATTGCCCAGAATAAAATTCAGAGCAATTTTTGTGACTTATTGTAATACAAGAAGTCACCCAGAATAAAATTTTCTACAAGATGATATGAATTTTATTAAAATTAGTTGAGTTTTCAAAAGTCTTATAACAAAATTAAAATTATCACTTTGCACAAAAAGCCACTTGAAAATGGATACTGCATTACCTCGACTGCCTTGTTATTACTTATATAATATACATTTTCGTAATTAGTTTAAACAAGGAAGAAAAAAAATCTATTTTTTCGTGGATCTTGAATAAAGTTTGTTAAAGATGATGTTAATCATGTTTTATATTAATGAAAATTAAAAAGAATGAATGTGAGACATGTTTTCATTGTCAGATCTCCTGGGCAGAAAGAAATCCCTCTTGTTTCTTTGAAAATGTCATGAAGGATAGATGCCATTGGGAAGCCAAGAGGCGTACCTTTTTCTTTAAAACAAAGAAATGACAAAACAAGAGAAAATAAACATACGAAGCAGAAGAAGAAGAAGAAGAGAAAAATGAACAAACAAACTGCACGGTGAAAAGAAGAAAATATAAAAGAACGAAAACAAACAAACAAACAGGTTAGAGGAGTTCTTTGAGGGTAACAATTGGATTTGTATCCACAGCAATCAGTTCCATTGTACATCCTCACCTTTCAGGGTTACCGTTTCCCTCATCCATTGTTATCAAAGATGTGTGAGTAGAGGGGGGGAGGCTTTGGGTTCTGGCAACATGGGAAGAATGAGCTGAAGAAAATGCCCCCCCCTAAAATAAACAAAAAACAACCGTAAACAAAAAAGAATAAAATAATGATTCATTGTTTAGTTTTATTGAAAGACCCTGTTTTTTTTATCCCCTTTCTTTATTTGCTTAAATAGAAAATAAATGTAATTGACATGACTAACTAACGCAGCAATTTTATTGACAAAACTGGCTTTTGTTAAGCCTCCCCACTTCCAAGATTCCCGTTCAGAGGTTGTTGGAATCATTTTACAGAGTTTTCCCCTTTTGATCAGCTCTGAATGAGTTTAAGAAGAAGGCATGCATCTTGGAATTTGGGAATTTCTCACTTTCATAACAGATTTGTTTAATTGGAGAATCAAATTCATCTCTGGGGGTTTGTCATTCAAAACATTTAGAAACGAAGATTGTATGCATCCAAAAAGAAAGCAAACCTTTTTTAAAAATGAATTTATTGCTATACCTACAATGGAAGTAAAATATGGAAATAAATCCGACAATATAAGAAAAATAGAAAAACAAAATATCCCCCTCCCCAAAAAAGATTAATTTATTTTTGATGGTGAAGTCGATGTTTAAACGTTTCGGTTTATATCAAATCTTCATCAGGAAAATAGAATGCAATACTCCACTTCGGCCCTATCTTGGGCTAGACGGGCGGTCGGAGAGGCCCCCTCCAATCAAT
>CM042162.1:57069975-57084721 GCA_023376005.1 Doryteuthis pealeii
CTGGTCACAGTGGAACAGGGAGTAATGGCAATATATATGTAACTTTCAAAGGAAGAAAAACTTAACAAACTGTCATTTGAGTACGATAGATTTCAACCAGAAACTCAAAATGAGTCTAGTCTCTTCAGATAGATTTTACAAAATACAGGGAAAATTGAATAGAAAAAATATTTAATCTTTTCACATGCCCATATAAGAAAACCTTTTTTAAGATAATAAAAACAACAAATTTTGAATTCAAAACACAGGACTTGCCAAAAAGATACAACTGTAACCATTCCTTCCTGTTTGTCAGACTTTGCCCCAACCCAATAAATATAAAATAAATAAATTCATATATTCAAGGTTGTCTAGTTTGGTCCATTACTGATATTAGTTTCAATAAAAAAAATCCTTCAAAATTAATATTAACATTAAGATAAATAAAAAACAATAAAATATTAATACTGTTATTAAAATTAATATTAATTAATACTAATATTAAAATACAACAAAATAGATTAAAATAGAATAATATAGAAATTACATCATCATTGTAAGTTAATCACTAAAAAGTATTGCTCTGTATATAATTAACTTATTAGTTATTATACATTGAGCTCTCTTAGGGATTTATAAAAATCCTTGTATGAGTATATATGTTTGCACCTAAAAGAACATACAGTATGGATGTACAGTGAGATTTTGATGATCCCAAACAGAATCATCTTTTACTTACCAGTCATTTGGATTACCTTGCATTTATATATATATATATATATATATATATATTATATATATATATATATATATATAAATGAATAGATGAATAACTTAGTTCAGATATAGATTAAAATGCATTTCAGCATTTTTTTCCTTTTTTCAGTCTGATTTGAATAATTTGAAGATTTCATATCTGGTCAGACTAAAAAATAAAAATTAAAATCTTGACTGAAAGGGGAAAAAAATGCCAAAATAAATTAAAATTTGTATCTGAACTACGATATTCATTTATCTATAATACTCCATACATATAAAAAATATATACGCAAATCTTTATATGTATATTTGAGATTTTAATTTTGGTTGAATCCTATCAAGGAAACACTTGATACTATACACACACACACAGACACACACACACACACAGACGTTTCACAAATACCACCAAATTGTCATTGATACCATACCCCACATACACATATATATTTGTTTCACTCTTTCTATCTATCTGTCTATTCATCTGTCAGTGGTGCCTTCAACACACCAAATGCTTACCTTGCAGAAGAATAAAACACACCCACTAGAAACTAAACTGTACCTGATGGCAAGGCTCCAGTTGTGATGCTCAAATAAGTGTAGAGTCAACCCTTCAGTTGTCATTAATTTAAGGCAGAGTTGTAGTATCTATCTACAAGGGAAATTATTTGTACTAAGAATAATTACTTGAATCTATAATGGTATTCAGAGGATTATTAAAATTAGTTACTTAAAACAATATAATTGCCTGAAATACTTGAAACAATATAACTGTTGAAAATTAATTGTATTAGATAGAAATACTTGAAACAATATAACTGTATGAAATTAATTGTATTAGATAGAAATACTTGAAACAATATAACTGTGTGAAAATTAATTGTATTAGATAGAAATACTTGAAACCATATAACTGTATGAAAATTAATTGTATTAGATAGAAATACTTGAAACAATATAACTGTGTGAAAATTAATTGTATTAGATAGAAATACTTGAAACAATATAACTGTGTGAAAATTAATTGTATTAGATAGAAATATTTTAAACAATATAACTGTGTGAAAATTAATTGTATTAAATAGAAATACTTGAAACAATATAATTGTGTGAAAATTAATTGTATTAGATAGAAATACTTGAAACAATATAACTGTATGAAAATTAATTGTATTAGATAGAAATACTTGAAACAATATAACTGTATGAAAATTAATTGTATTAGATAGAAATACTTGAAACATATAACTGTATGAAAATTAATTGTATTAGATAGAAATACTTGAAACAATATAACTGTGTGAAAATTAATTGTATTAGATAGAAATACTTGAAACAATATAACTGTGTGAAAATTAATTGTATTAGATAGAAATACTTGAAACAATATAACTGTATGAAAATTAATTGTATTAGATAGAAATACTTGAAACAATATAACTGTGTGAAAATTAATTGTATTAGATAGAAATACTTGAAAACCATATAACTGTATGAAATTAATTGTATTAGATAGAAATACTTGAAACAATATAACTGTGTGAAAATTAATTGTATTAGATAGAAATACTTGAAACAATATAACTGTGTGAAAATTAATTGTATTAGATAGAAAATATTTAAACAATATAACTGTGTGAAATTAATTGTATTAAATAGAAATACTTGAAACAATATAATTGTGTGAAAATTAATTGTATTAGATAGAAATACTTGAAACAATATAACTGTATGAAAATTAATTGTATTAGATAGAAATACTTGAACAATATAACTGTATGAAATTAATTGTATTAGATAGAAATACTTGAAACAATATAACTGTATGAAAATTAATTGTATTAGATAGAAATACTTGAAACAATATAACTGTGTGAAAATTAATTGTATTAGATAGAAATACTTGAAACAATATAACTGTGTGAAAATTAATTGTATTAGATAGAAATATTTTAAACAATATAACTGTGTGAAAATTAATTGTATTAAATAAAATACTTGAAACAATATAATTGTGTGAAAATTAATTGTATTAGATAGAAATACTTGAAACAATATAACTGTATGAAAATTAATTGTATTAGATAGAAATACTTGAAACAATATAACTGTGTGAAAATTAATTGTATTAGATAGAAATACTTGAAACCATATAACTGTATGAAAATTAATTGTATTAGATAGAAATACTTGAAAACAATATAACTGTGTGAAAATTAATTGTATTAATAGAAATACTTGAAACAATATAACTGTTGAAAATTAATTGTATTAGATAGAAATACTTGAAACAATATAACTGTGTGAAAATTAATTGTATTAGATAGAAATATTTTAAACAATATAACTGTGTGAAAATTAATTGTATTAAATAGAAATACTTGAAACAATATAATTGTGTGAAAATTAATTGTATTAGATAGAAATACTTGAAACAATATAACTGTATGAAAATTAATTGTATTAGATAGAAATATTTTAAACAATATAACTGTATGAAAATTAATTGTATTAGATAGAAATACTTGAAACAATATAACTGTGTGAATATTAATTGTATTAGATAGAAATACTTGAAACCATATAACTGTGTGAAAATTAATTGTATTAGATAGAAATACTTGAAACCATATAACTGTGTGAAAATTAATTGTATTAGATAGAAATACTTGAAACAAATATAACTGTGTGAAAATTAATTGTATTAGATAGAAATAGTTGAAACAATATAACTGTGTGAAAATTAATTGTATTAGATAGAAATAGTTGAAACAATATAACTGTGTGAAAATTAATTGTATTAGATAGAAATACTTGAAAACAATATAATTGTGTGAAAATTAATTGTATTAGATAGAAATACTTGAAACAATATAACTGTGTTGAAAATTAATTGTATTAGATAGAAATACTTGAAACAATATAACTGTATGAAAATTAATTTTATTAGATAGAAATACTTGAAACAATATAACTGTTGAAAATTAATTGTATTAGATAGAAATACTTGAAACAATATAACTGTGTGAAATTAATTGTATTAGATAGAAATACTTGAAACATATAACTGTGTGAAAATTAATTGTATTAGATAGAAATACTTGTGAAAATTAATTGTATTAGATAGAAATACTTGAAACAATATAACTGTATGAAAATTAATTGTATTAGATAGAAATACTTGAAACAATATAACTGTGTGAAAAATTAATTGTATTAGATAGAAATACTTGAAACAAATATAACTGAAAATTAATTGTATTAGATAGAAATACTTGAAACAATATAACTGTGTGAAAATTAATTGTATTAGATAGAAATACTTGAAAACAATATAACTGTATGAAAATTAATTGTATTAGATAGAAATACTTGAAACAAATAAAATTATTGTATTAGATAGAAATTACTTGAAAATTATTGTATTAGATAGAAATACTTGAAACAATATACTGTGTGAAAATTAATTGTATTAGATAGAAATATTGAAACAATATAACTGTGTGAAAATTAATTGTATAGATAGAAATATTTTTAAACAATATTAACTGTGTTGAAAATTAATGTATTTAGATAGAAATACTTGAAACAATAAACTGTGTGAAAATTAATTGTATTAGATTAGAAATACTGAAACAATATAACTGTGTGAAAATTAATTGTATTAGATAGAAAATACAATATAACTGTACCTGTGTGAAAATTAATTGTATAGATAGAAATACTTGAAACAATATAACTGTTGAAAATTAATTGTATTAGATAGAAATATTTTAAACAATATAACTGTGTGAAAATTAATGTATTAGATAGAAATACTTGAAACAATTAAACTGTATGAAAAATTAATTGTATTTAGATAGAAATACTTGAAAACAATATAACTGTGTGAAAATTTAATTGTATTAGATAAGAAATACTTGAAACAATATAACTGTGTGAAAATAATTGTATTTAGATTAGAAATACTTGAAACATATAACTGTGTGAAAATTAATTGTATTAGATAGAAATACTTGAAACAATATAACTGTGTGTGAAAATTAATTGTATTAGATAGAAATATTTTAAACAATATAACTGTGTGAAAATTAATTGTATTAAATAGAAATACTTGAAAACAATATAATTGTGTGAAAATTAATTGTATTAGATAGAAAATACTTGAAACAATATAAAACTGTGTGAAAAATTAATTGTATTAGATAGAAAATATTTTAAACAATATAACTGTGTGAAAATTAATTGTATTAGATAGAAATACTTGAAAACAATATAACTGTATGAAAATTAATTGTATTAGATAGAAATACTTGAAACAATATAACTGTGTGAAAATTAATGTATTAGATAGAAATACTTGAAACAATATAACTGTGTTGAAAATTAATTGTATTTTTAGATAGAAAAACTTGAAACAATATAACTGTTGAAAATTATTGTATTAGATAGAAATAAAACAATATAACTGTGTGAAAATTAATTGTATTAGATAGAAATACTTGAAACATTAATAACTGTATGAAAATTAATTGTATTTAGATAGAAATACTTTGAAACAATATAACTGTGTGAAAATTAATTGTATTAGATAGAAATACTTGAAACAATATAACTGTATGAAAATTAATTGTATTAGATAGAAATACTTGAAACAATATAACTGTGTGAAAATTATTGTATTAGATAGAAATACTTGAAACAATATAACTGTGTGAAAAATTAATTGTATTAGATAGAAATACTTGAAACAATATTAACTGTGTGAAAATTAATTGTATTAGATAGAAATACTTGAAAACAATATAACTGTATGAAAATTAATTGTATTAGATAGAAATACTTGAAACAATATAACTGTGTGAAAATTAATTTGATTAGATAGAAATACTTGAAACAATATAACTGTATGAAAATTAATGTATTAGATAGAAAATACTTGAAAACAATATAACTGTGTGAAAATTTAATTTGTATTACTAGAAATATTGAAACAATATAACTGATTAGATAGAAATATTTTCAAACATATAACTGTGTGAAAATAATGTATTAGATAGAAATACTTGAAACATATAACTGTGAAAATATAATTGTATTAGATAGAAATACTTGAAACAATATAACTGTATGAAATTTAATTGTATTAGATAGAAAATACTTGAAACCATATAACTGTTATGAAAATTAATTGTATTAGATAGAAATACTTGAAACAATATAACTGTGTGAAAATTAATTGTATTAGATAGAAATATTTCAAACAATATAACTGTTATGAAAATTAAAATTGTATTAGAAGAAATACTTGAAACAATAACTGTATGAAAATTAATTGTATTAGATAGAAATTACTTGAAACAATATAACTTTGTGAAAAATTAATTGTATTAGATAGAAAATATTTCAAAACAATATAACTGTATGAAAATTAATTGTATTAGATAGAAATACTTGAAACAATATAAACTGTGTTTGAAAATTAATTGTATTAGATAGAAATACTTCGAAACCATATAACTGTATGAAAATTAATTGTATTAGATAGAAATACTTGAAACAATATAACTGTGTGAAAATTAATGTATTAGATAGAAATATTTCAAACAATATAACTGTATGAAAATTTAATTGTATTAGATAGAATTACTGAAACAATATAACTGTGTGAAAATTAATTGTATTAGATAGAAATACTTGAAACCATATAACTGTATGAAAATTAATTGTATTAGATTAGAAATACTTGAAACAATATAACTGTGTGAAAATTATTGTATTAGATAGAAATATTTCAAACAATATAACTGTATGAAAATTAATTGTATTAGATAGAAATACTTGAAACAATATAACTGTGTGAAAATTAATTGTATTAGATAGAAATACTTTGAAACCATATAACTGTATGAAAATTATTGTATTAGATAGAAAATACTTGAAACAATATAACTGTGTGAAAATTAATTGTATTAGATAGAAATACTTGAAACCATATAACTGTATGAAAATTAATTGTATTAGATAGAAATACTTGAAACCAATATAACTGTGTGAAATTAATTGTATTAGATAGAAATATTTCAAACATATTAACTGTATTGAAATAATTGTTTATTAGATAGAAATACTTGAAACAATATAACTGTGTGAAAATTATTGTATTAGATAGAAATACTTGAAACAATAAACTGTTGTGAAAATTAATTGTATTTAGATAGAAATACTTGAAACCATATAACTGTATGAAATTAATTGTATTAAGATAGAAATACTTGAAACAATATAACTGTGTGAAAAATTAATTGTATTAGATAGAAATATTTCAAACAATATAACTGTATGAAAATTAATTGTATTAGATAGAAATACTTGAAACAATATAACTGTATGAAAATAATTGTATTAGATAGAATACTTGAAACAATATAACTGTGTGAAATTAATGTATTAGATAGAATACTTGAAACAATATAACTGTGTGAAAATTAATTGTATTAGATAGAAATACTTGAAACCAATATAACTGTGTGAAAATTAATTGTATTAGATAGAATATTTCAAACAAATAATGTATGAAAAATAATTGTATTAGATAGAAATACTTGAAACAATATAACTGTTGTGAAAATTAATTGTATTAGATAGAAATAACTTGGAAACCATATAACTGTAATGAAAATTAATTGTATTAGATAGAAAATACTTGAAACCAATATAACTAGTGAAACAATATAACTGTATGAAAATTAATTGTATTAGATAGAAATACTTGAAACAATATAACTGTGTGAAAATTAATTGTATTAGATTAGAAATATTGGAAACAACTATAACTGTATGAAAATTATTGTATTAGATAGAAAATTACTTGAAACAATATAACTGTGTGAAAAATTAATTGTATTAGATAGAAATATTTCAAAAAACAAATATAACTGTATGAAAATTAATTGTATTAGATAGAAATACTTGAAACAATATAACTGTGTGAAAATTTTGTATTAGATAGAAATTACTTGAAACCATATAAACTGTATGAAAATTAATTGTATTAGATAGAAATACTTGAAACAATATAACTGTGTGAAAATTAATGTATTAGATAGAAATACATTTGAAAACAATATAACTGCTGTGAAAATTAATGTATTAGATAGAATATTTTCAAAAATATAAACTGTATGAAAAATTAATTGTAATTAGATATAAATATTCAAAACAATATAACTGTATGAAAAATTAATTGTATTAGATAGAAATATTTCAAACATATAACTGTAATGAAAATTAATTGTATAGATAGAAATTACTTGAAAACAATATAAACTGTATGTGAAAATTAATTGTATTAAGATAGAAATACTTGAAACAATATAACTGTTGTGAAAATTAATGTAGATAGAAATATTTCAAACAATATAACTGATGAAAAAATTTGTATTAGATAGAATATGAAACCATATAACTGTCATGAAAATTAATGTATTAGATAGAAATACTTGAAAACAATATCAACTGTGTGAAAATTAATTGTATAGGATTAGAAATATTTCAAACAATATAAACTGTATGAAAATTAATTGTTTAGATAGAAATACTTGAAACATATAACTGTATGAAATTAATTGTATTTAGATAGAAATACTTGAAACAATATAACTGTGTGAAAATTTAATTGTATTAGATGAAATATTAAACAATAACTGTATGAAAATAATTGTATTAGAAATATTTCAAACCAATATAACTTGTGAAATTAATTGTTATTAGATAGAAATACTTGAAACATACTTTGAAACAATAAACTGTATTGAAAATTAATTGTATTTAGATAGAAATACTTGAAACAATATAACTGTGTGAAAATTAATGTATTAGATAGAAATTTTTCAAACAATATAACTGTATGAAAATTAATTGTATTAGATAGAAATATTTCAAACAATATAACTGTATGAAAATTAATTGTATTAGATAGAAATACTTGAAAAACAATAAACTGTATGAAAATTAATTGTATTAGATAGAAATACTTTTGAAACAATATAACTGTATGAAAATTAATGTATTAGATAGAAATACTTGAAACAATATACTGTGTGAAAATTATTGTATTAGATAGAAATATTTCAAACAATATAACTGTTATGAAAATTAATTGTATAGATAGAAATTTTCAAAAATTAACTGTATGATTAATTGTATTAGATAGAAATATTTGTAACTGCTAGAAAATTAGATAGAAATACTTGAAACAATATAACTGTATGAAAATTAATTGTATTAGATAGAAATACTTGAAACAATATAACTGTGTGAAAAATTATTGTAAATAGAAAATTTCAAACAATATAACTGATGAAAATTAATTGTATTTAGATAGAAATATTTCAAACATAATAACTGTATGAAAATTAATTGTATTAGATAGAAATACTTGAAACAATATAACTGTATGAAATTAAATTGTATTAGATAGAAATACTTGAAACAATATAAACTGTATGAAAATTAATTGTATTAGATAGAAATACTTGAAACAATATAACTGTGTGAAAAATTAATTGTATTAGATAGAAATATTTCAAACAATATAACTGTATGAAATAATTGTATTAGATAGAAATTATTTCAAACAATATAACTGTATGAAAATTAATTGTATTAGATAGAAATACTTGAAACAATATAACTGTGTGAAAATTAATTGTATTAGATAGAATATTTCAAAACAATATAACTGTATGAAAATTAATTGTATTGATAGAAATATTTCAAACATATAACTGTATGAAAATTAATTGTATTAGATAGAAATATTTTAAAACAATATAACTGTATGAAAATTAATTGTATTAGATAGAAATATTTTCAAACAATATAACTGTATGAAAATTAATTGTATTAGATAGAAATACTTGAAACAATATAACTGTGTGAAAATTAATTGTATTAGATAGAAATATTTCAAACAATATAACTGTATGAAAATTATTGTATTAGATAGAAATATTTCAACAATATAACTGTATGAAAATTAAGTATTAGATAGAAATATTTCAAAAATATAACTGTATGAAATAATTGTATTAGATAGAAATATTTCAAACAAATATAACGTATTGAAAATTAATTGTATTAGATAGAAATACTGAAACAATATAACTTTGTTGAAAATTAATTGTATTAGATAGAAATATTCAAACAAATATAACTGTATGAAAATTAATTGTATTAGATAGAAATATTTCAAACAATATAACTGTGTATGAAAATTAATTGATTAATAGAAATATTTTCAAACAATACTAACTGTATGAAAATTAATTGTATTAGATAGAAATACTTGAAACAATATACTGTGTGAAAATTAATTGTATTAGATAGAAATACTTGAAACAATATAACGGTGTGAAAATTAATGTATTAGATAGAAATACTGAAACAATATAACTGTATGAAAATTAATTGTATTAGATAGAAATATTTCAAACAATATAACTGTATGAAAATTAATTGTATTAGATAGAAATTTTGAAACAATATAAACTGTGTGAAAATTAATTGTATTAGATAGAAATACTTGAAACAATATAACTGTGTGAAAATTAATTGTATAGATAAATACTTGGAAACAATATAACTGTGTGAAAATTAAGTATTAGATAGAAAAATACTTGAAACAATATAACTGTGTTGAAAATTAATTGTATTTAGATAGAAATACTTGAAACCGTATAACTGTCTACAAACAAAATTTTTATTTTTATTAAATAGCACTAGTAACTTGTAACCAATTTTATTAAATAGCACTAGTTACTTATAACCATATAAATGTGTATGAATTATAATGTGTATTAGAATTATGGGGATACTTGAAACTGTATAATTATGAAAATTACTTGTATTAGATAGGAATACTTGAAACCATATAACAGAGCAAACAAATGATTATTATTATCAAATGGTAATAGTTATTTGAAACCATATAATCTATACATATATAAAGGGCAGTTGTGTGTATAGGTATGTCAGGAGGAAACTTCGAAAATAAAACAATCAACGACAAAGTAAATATATATATACATTAAATATCACCAGGGCTTGATTTTTAAGCAAAAATAATAGAGATTTGATTTATATTCATGAAGATAATTAAAACATTAAAATTAAAATGATAACAGCATGGGTTTTTTTTTCATTTAATATTTTAGATAGTAGACATTAACATTTCCTTTTAGAGTAGCTGGATCAATGCAAGGTCTTTTTTTTTTACATAAGGATTTAAATGGGGCATCCCACGAGGATTCAACTCATGATTCAGTAATAATGGATCTGTGGGACTAACTTTAAAAAAAACCTCTACCCAGGCGATGCTAGCCGCTGCTAGTTGTGTATAAATTATTAATATTAACTCTTTGCCTACCAAATTCCCCCCATGGCTGTACCCAATTTTCTTGGTAATTTTTACTTGTGAGATGGGATATTTCAAAATTCACTATTTATTCACATCAGAACTCATTGTACTTAAATAAAGTTCTGTTATTATTGTAATCAGAGTCTTTCTGCTCAATTATAAGGGATTAGCATCAGTTATTGTACATTGCTTGGTGGTGGTGGGGAGAGCCGCTGTGAGCAGCTTAAAGTAGGCAAAGAGTTAAGAATAGTTGTTATATACTCATTCAACATTGGGTATATAAACAGAGAGAGAGAGACAGACAGACAGACAGACACATAATAGATAGATGATTGATGGTGGTTCTTACTTTTTACATTCTGCTTGTTGACTCGCTGCTTACTGCTTCTACTGGTTCTAACTTGTCGACCATTTTCTCTGGGCTGACTTCTCCTCAGGGCTTTCTGCTGGGGATAATTTTCTTTGTTGATTTCTTCATCTCTTGTTTTTAATATTCAATTAACAAACAAGACTTAGTTGTTTTCTTGATAAAGCTTTATTTCCAGAACCTAGTCCATGATTCCGCTGTGTGGGAGATGCTGAACCAGAGTGGTAACAATTGCATCTGTGCTCCTCAGAAATCAGGTCGCATCTGAACTAAACTAAAACTTATTCTAATGGCACCCAATCACGCGCATTCAAGGGGTCAAGTACAAAGGTTATTACCCACCCATAACTGTCGGGTAATTTTCCATAGGACCCCGTTATTCTAAATCTGACGGACCCTAATTCAAAGTATTCTAACTACTGGTACCTTCATAATTTATAAGCTGCTCATAAATTATGTAACATAGTTACTTGAAACCATATCATCATCATAAAGTTGTGATGACTGCACATAGCTCCATGACTTTTTCTTGCCACCTGTCTGTATCGACCATCACTCCTGGTAGGTCCTCTGCACAGCATCTAGTATCTGTGCAGAGTTAATTGATGTAGGTTTTTGCCAACCACCCCACACTGGTGGGCCCATAGAAGAATGTCACTTATGAGATTGTTCTTGTTTCTCCAGTAGTTTCTAGCATGTCTAACCCAAATAGTTTGTGTGTAGAAGCAGGTGTGGTAGGAGGCAGGTGTGGTAGGAGGCAGGTGGCTATTGTTGGATTATTTGGTGGTATATAAGCCGTGCTACAATGCACCACTTAAATTTATAGACTAAACGAGGTCACGTGGATTAAACCTCAGCCAATCAACAGCCCGAATACGTGGCTGTGACTACTTAAGCACTGATACTGAGATGTCTATTTGCAATCATTGATGAAGGACTTGCAATACTGAGGAGCCCCAAGGAACAACCAAAGGATTCTTTACCAAGGATTTCCGCTGGACAAGCGTTCTTGCTTGAAACCTAAAGGATGGCTCATAAAATAGTAACAGCCATACAGCTGCTCTTTTGTGGTGTGCTGCTTCCAGGAAAGACTGATTTCAGTATTAAATAATATGTAAAATGCATAAAACAACCAACCAACCAACCAACCAACCAACCTATGTGTTTATGTATTTATCTATCTAGTTGTTATGTAAACAAAACAAAAAAAGAACACAAATAGAAAAAATAAACTAATAAATAAATTAGCAACCGACCAATCAACCATCTAATCTATCTATCTATCTATCTATCTATCTATCTACGAGGACTAGTCAAAAAGTAATGCCATTTTGTTTAGGACAGGTATAACATAATTATCAACACAGGAACATTATGTTTATCTCTCAATCCCTCTCTAAGGGGCTGAAAAGATGAAAGTGATTATCCCAGTGACGAAGAAGTGAAATCTGTATTGAAAAAGTGGCTCAAAGAACAGTCAACAAAATTTTACAGGGTAGGGATACATGCTCTCATTCGAAGGTGGAACATTGCTATTGAGGGAAATGATGACTATGTGGAGAAGTAGGGATGTGATCCACAGAGAACCAGCTTCATTTTGATGTATGATGCATCTTACTATGTTGGTAATTATACCTGTCCTAAACAAAATGGCATTACTTTTTGACTCAACCTTCAATCTATCTATCTATCTATCTATCTAATTGCCATAAAACCCCTAAAAACGAATAGAACAAAAAATAAACAAAATAATGAATTAACAAAACCAACCAACCAACCAACCAACCAACCACCTATCTATCTATCTATCTAAGGAGGCAACCAAAATGGCCCATAATTTTATTTTTGTTTCACATTTTCAGTTTCTTGGGATTTTTGTTTTGATTTTACCCAACCCCTCCATCTCCAATTCATTCGGTGCACATAGCATGTGCTCATCATCCAAAATCATTTGAAATCGGGATATGTTAAGTAGGATAAAGCCATAGAGAGAACGAGGTATTTTGGTGAAAGTAGGCTGTGCAAAAAGAGGAAAGCAAGTTTTCATTTTTTTATGGATCGGTCGGCGAGTGTACCTAGCTAGCTTGAACCATAGAAAAGTATGACCAGTTTTGTTAGCCTTCCCCAAAATGCAACTTCCGGCTATATGCTGAGATGTATGTAAACCTCTGTAACCCATTCTCGAGTAAATAAAAATTATTTGAGGTGGATGCAGGGATACCCACATCAAATAGTATCTATCTATATATCTCATTCTGTTTATATCTATCTATCTATCTAGTTTATAAGAACAGATATAAACAAACAAATAAATAAACAAATGAATGAATCAAACCAAACCAACCAACCAACCAACCAATCAACCATCTATCTAGCTATCCATTTATCTATTAACCCAAAAACCCAAATAGAAATAAACAAACAAATAAATGAACAAATGAATGAAATAACCAATCAACTAACTAAGCACCTACCCAATCCACAAAGAAATTATCTATCTATCTATCTATCTATCTATCTAGTATGTATGAAAACCCAAAAACCCAAATCGAAACCAACAAATAAGTGAACCAACCAACCAACCATCTATCTCTCTGTCTCTCTCTATCTGTTTGACTGTCTGTCTCTCTATCTATCTATCTATCTATCTATCTATCTCTCTAGTTTGTGAGAACAGATATAAGCAAACAAATAAATTAACATAGATTGAACCAAACATCAAAACCAACCAACCAACCAACCATCTATCTATCTATCGCGGGTTTCTATCTATCTACCTGTCATCTTGCTCTGATGATTTATGTCACAGTACATATTATTTCTAATCAATCAACTTGTATCTATTTCACGCTGAAGTGAATCTCACCTCCTCTGCCGCTAACACAATAAACACTCCAAAATCTCTAATACAATCCATCAACAAACATATGGTCCATAATCTCTCTCCCACCCATACCATATACAACCAATACTTCTTGTTCATACTATCTAAGTACGTGTTCATGATCAAATCCCAAAATCACAAATCCGTAACAAAAGATTAATAAATCTATAACCAAACAACCACACCATCCCGCCCTCCCTGGTCTAGTTTGTGAGAATAGATAAGAACACAAAAAACAACCAAACCAATCGGCCAACCAACTCTCTAAACCAGTAGTCCACCAACCACCCCCAACATTCAGACCCTACATACACTCACCCTAAGGCCTCTCTCTCCT
>CM042162.1:57084821-57092321 GCA_023376005.1 Doryteuthis pealeii
AATTGAGGATGATCTCTGTGGATCACATCCTACTTCTCCATAATCATAGTTTCTCTCAATAGCAATGTTCCCTTTGAATGAGAGCATGTATCCCTGCCCCATAAATTCTGTTGACTGTTCTTTGAGCCACTTCTTCACTACAGATTTCAATTTATCCTCACTGAAATTATGTTTACCTCTCAATCCCTCTCTTATGGGACTGAAGAAATAAAAAAGTGATTATTCCAGTGATGAAGAAGTGAAATCTGTAGTGAAAAAGTGGCTCAAAGAACAGTCAACAAAATTTTACGGGGCAGGGATATATGCTCTCATTCGAAGGTAGAACATTGCTATTGAGAGAAACAGTGACTTTGGACCAGCTTCATTTTGATGTATGATACATGTTACTGTGTTAATAATTATGTTATACCTGTCCTAAACAAAATGGCATTACTTTTTGACTCACCCTTCTATGTATGTATGTATGTATGTATCTATCTATCTATCTATCTAATTGCCATAAAACATATCATGTGCTCATCATCCAAAATCATTTGAAATGGGGATATTTTAAGTAGCACAAAACCATAGAGAGAACAAGGTATTTTGATGAAAGTAGGCTGTGCAAAAAGAGGAAAGCAAGTATTCATTTTTTAATGGATCGGTCGGCGAATGTACCTAGCTAGCTAGAACCATAGGAAAGTATGACCAACTTTGTTACCCATCCACAAAATGCAACTTCCGGCTATATGCTGAGATGCATGTACACCTCTGTAACCCATTCTTGAGTAAACAAAAATTATTTGAGGTGGGTGCAGGGATACCCACATCAAATAGTATCTATCTATATATCTCATTCTGTTTATATCTATCTATCTATCTATCTATCTATCTAGTTTATAAGAACAGATATAAACAAACAAATAAATAAACAAATGAATCAATCAAACCAATCCACCAATCCACCAACCAACCAACCAACCGATCAATCCACCAACCAAACCAACCAACCAACCAACCAACCATCTAGCTATCCACATATCTATTTTGTAGGCAAAAACCCTCAAAAACCCAAATAGAAATAAATAAACAAACAAATAAACAAATGAATGAAATAACCAATCAACTAACTAACCATCTACCCAATCGACAAAGAAATTATCTATCTATCTATCTATCTAGTATGTAAGAACAGACATAAACAAACAAATTAATAAACAAATGAATGAACCAAACAAACCAAACCAAACCAAACCAAACCAAATTCCACCAACAAACCAACCAACCAACTATCTATCTATCTATCTATCTAGAATGTATGAAAACTCAAAAACACAAATCGAACAAAAATAAACCAACAAATAAATGAACCAACCAACCAACCATCTATCTCTGTCTGTCTGTCTGTCCGTTTGTCTGTCTGTCTGTCTGCCTCTCTCTCTCTATCTGTCTGCCTGTCTAGTTTGTGAGAACAGATATAAGCAAACAAATAAATTAACGTATGAATGAACGAAACCAAATTCCACCAACCAACCAACCAACCAACCAACCAACTATCTATCTATCTATCTATCTATCTATCTATCTAGTAGGTATGAAAACCCAAAAACTCAAACCGAAAAAAAACAAAAACCAACAAATGAATGAACCAACCAACCAACCATCTCTCTGTCTATCTCTATCTCTCTCTATCTGTCTGTCTGTCTATCTATCTAGTTTGTGAGAACAGATATAAGCAAACAAATAAATTAACATATGAATTAACCAAACATCAAAACCAATCAACCAACCAGCCAACCAACCATCTATCTATCTATCTATCTATCTATCTCATTGATATGAAAACCCTAAAAACAAATGGAACAAAAAAAGACCAAACAAATAAATAAACAAATGAATGAACCAAATTCAACCAACCAACCATCCAATCAACCAATCAACCAGGCATCCAACCATCTATCTATCTATTTATCTATCTATCTATCTATCTAGTTTGTAAGAACAGACATAAACAAACAAATTAATAAACAGATTAATGAACCAAACAAACCAAGCCAAACCAAAATCCACCAACCAACCAACCATCTATCTATCTATCTATCTATCTAGTAGGTATGAAAATCCCAAAACATAAACCGAACAAAAGTAAACCAACAAATGAATGAACAAAACCAACCAACCATCTATCTCTCTGTCTATCTCTGTCTCTCTGTCTCTCTGTCTCTGTCTCTCTGTGTCTGTGTGTGTGTGTCTCTCTCTCACTCTCTCTATCTGTCTGCCTGTCTAGTTTGTGATAACAGATATAAGCAAACAAATAAATCAACGTATGAATGAACCAAACCAACCAATCAACCAACCAACCAACCAACTATCTATCTATCTATCTATCATAGTAGGTATGAAAATCCAAAAACACAAACCGAACAAAAGTAAACCAACAAATGAATGAACCAACCAACCAACCAACCAACCAATCAATCAACCATCTATCTCTCTGTCTATCTCTGTCTCTCTCTATCTGTCTGTCTATCTATCTAGTTTGTGAGAACAGATATAAGCAAACAAATAAATTAACATATGAGTGAACCAAACATCAAAACCAACCAACCAACCAACCAGCCAACCAACCATCTCTCTCTCTCTCTCTCTCTCTCTCTCTCTCTCTCTATCTATCTATCTATCTCATTGATATGAAAACCCTAAATACAAATGGAACAAAAAATGATCAAACAAATAAATGAACAAATGAATGAACCAAATTCAACCAACCAACCAACCAACCAACCAACCAACCAACCAACCATCTATCTATCTATCTATCTATCTATCTATCTAGTGTGTAAGAACAGACATAAACAAACAAATTAATAAACAAATGAATGAACCAAACAAACCAAACCAAACCAAAACTAAAATCCACCAACTAAACAACCAACCAACCAACCAACCAACTCTATCTATCTATCTATCTATCTATCTAGTAGGTATGAAAATCCCAAAACATAAACCGAACAAAAGTAAACCAACAAATGAATGAATAAAACCAACCAACCAACCATCTATCTCTCTGTCTCTGTCTGTCTGTCTGTCTGTCTTTCTCTCTCTCACTCTCTCTCTCTCTGTCTGCCTGTCTAGTTTGTGAGAATAGATATAAAGTAACAAATAAATCAACGTATGAATGAACCAAACCAATCCGCCAACCAACCAACTAACCAACCAACCAACCAACCAACTATCTATCTATCTATCTATCTATCTATCTATCTATCATAGTAGGTATGAAAATCCCAAAACACAAACCAAACAAAAGTAAACCAACAAATGAATGAACAAAACCAACCAACCAACCAACCAACCAACCAACCAACCATCTATCTCTCTGTCTATCTCTGTCTCTGTCTCTGTCTCTCCCTCTCTCTTACAAACCAACCAACCAATTAACCAACCAACCAATTAACCAAAACCAACCATCTATCTCTCTGTCTATCTCTGTCTTTCTCTGTCTCTGTCTCTCTCTCTCTCTAACAAACCAACCAACCAACCAACCAACCATCTATCTCTCTGTCTGTCTGTCTGTCTCTGTCTGTCTGTCTCTCTCTTTCTCTAACAAACCAACCAACCAACCAACCATCTATCTCTCTGTCTGTCTCTGTCTGTCTGTCTGTCTCTCTCTCTAACAAACCAACCAACCAACAACCAATCAACCAACCAGCAATCTATCTATGTATCTATCTATCTATCTATCTAGTTGCCATGAAAACCCCAAAACACAAATAGAGCAAAAAGAACAAAAACAAGAGGAGACAAAAAACAAACAAACAAAAAAACACTTTAATGCTTCATTTGAGCTGTTACGGGAGAGAGAGAGAGAGAGAGAGAGAGAGAGAGAGAGAGAGAGAGACCCCACCCCATCCTGAAAAACAGAGAAGTGGCTGAAACTCCTGACTTGCCTCAGCACATCTCATTGTGCATATGACCATGAGCCTCTTCCTTACCCCCCCCCCACACCAGTCTCTTCTTTCTCCTTCCTTACTGATAATAACCATATCCGCCTTTTACAGATCCCTGGCATGGCTGGACCTGCCTCTCTCTCGAGACAGCTGTGGGCTTTCTTCATCTTCACACTTACTGATGATGTCTGGCTTGCAAAGAGGGCAGTCGGTGGGGGGTGGGGGTAGAATTGGATTTTTTCGTGGTGGTGGGGGGATTGGGAGTGGAGGAGTAGTGATGGGAGGTAGACATGGTTCACTGAGGCCAGGAAAAGTCTGAAGGCTTATAAGCTCTCTTCCAGGTTTATCTCAGCTTTCTCTCTTTCATATTCTTTAGATGATCAATGCTCAGATGCCCTCAAACAAGATAGCTTTTTTCTTTAGTTACAGTTTGAGGTGACACCCACCCATCTATCTTGTTTTTTCTCTCTCTTTTCTCTTATTTTTTGGGGGTCTTCTACAATATGTTCTTTTGTTTTTTGTTTTATTTTTGGTTTTTTGATTTTTATCTTCTTTTGAAATTGACTTCCTTATTCAGGTTTTCTTTCTTTCTTTCTATATTTTTATTCTTTCTTTCTTTCTTTCTTTCTCCATTATTATTCTTTCTTTCTTTTTCTTCTTTTTTCTTTCTCCATTTTTATTCTTTCTTTCTCTTTCTTTCTTTCTTTTTTTCCATTATTGTTCTTTCGTTTCTTCTTTTTTTTTTCTTTTTCTTTCTTTTTTTTTCTCATTATTGTTCTTTCTTTCTTTCTTTCTTTCTTTCTTTTTCTTCCTTTTTTTCTTTTATTTCTTTCGTTTCTTTTTTTTTTTCTGTTCTTTCTTTTTTTTTTTCTTTCTTTCCTTCTTTCTTTCTTTTCTTTCTTTTTTTTCTTTCTTTTTTTTTTTCTTTCTCTGTTCTTCTCTTTCTTTTCTTTCTTTTTTTTCTTTCTTTCTTTCAGAGAAAAACACTGGCTTGTAAAAGAGACAATCCTTGAATATTCCTTAAAAAAAAAATCAACCGTTTACATTCAATCATGGTCTGGTCTATCAAAGGATCCACGATGATTCTCGGCTTCTATAAAACAAGAGTGCGGATAATTTTTGATTCTCCCTCGTAGTTACTTACTTGATAGGAATTCCCTTTTACTTATAACTGTGATAGAAATTTCTAATAATATATATATATATATATATATATATATATATATATATATATATATATAGTTCAATGAGAAATCAAAACAAATAAAAGTTTTTGCTTTTATTTATTTAATTACGGGAACGGTATTACAACCAGCGGTTTCTTACTGAAAGCATTCATCAGGTAAGACGAAACGGTTCCTTTGAAAATGACAGAAATTGTGTAAATGGTCAAATGTGTGCGTCTATCAACGCTCTATCACAGATATTGAGCACTCTTCTAATAACACTGTACGTTGGATTACTATTACTTTTTCTAGTATACTAGTGCCAACCATACACATTAATATATATATATATATATATATATATATATATATATATATATATATATATTATACCAATCTCTCCACACGGGCAGGATGTGACACAAGTGGAGTTTAAGAGGTTAGAATTCTTAGTTTTTCTTCTCCTAGCCAAAGTTAAAAAAACCTAGTCTAACCCAGTATTTACCTATAGCTGGAGGGAGAATACCTTTCCCAGTGGCATTTGCGCTAGGTGACATGCAATGAGATTTGAACTCAGGTTGTCGAATCCATTTCCTACGACTGTAACCATTACACCACGCACCTCTCTATAATATATGAAAGATATCCGTACGGTACATTGTGTATTATTGGGTATTGTTGTGTATAGTTAGTATTTGCCCAACCCGTTCGCCACGGATAGGATGTGACACAAGTTCGCAAGTATGGGACATCCAGCAAGAATCGAACTCGTATTGTTGTGTCTAGTATGCCACAGACAGTAATGGCTATTTTTGAATGCTACTTTGCTGCATTTTGGCCCAAAAAGCGATATAGCTTTGTGTCTTAAATACCCGAATATTTTTGCTATGGTAATGGATAATGTTGCTTCCTAGTTGTTGTAAGTGGAAGCACTCTTGCAGTCAAGGGAGGTAATCCCACAGGTTATATATATTGATTTGGTTATATTTTATTTATTTGTATGAGAGAGGCTAACTTAAAATACGTATCCACCAAAGTTTATTTGCCTAATTAAAAATTTAGGCAAATTTAATTAAACATGAACAATAGTATCTTATATTCCAGAATTGTAGGAATAAATATTATTTACTTCTAATAACTGTGAAATTAATACGCATATTTAATTTCAAGCGAAATGGACAATAGAAAGAAGGTTGAAGCCCCCCCCCGCCCCAGACACACATATACTACATACATACATCTATATGATCACCTACACATACACACATAGGTTCATATCCACACATATATGCTTATACACATACACGCACACACAAACACCAAAATGCCAACATCCGTAAGCACATTAGCCATGATAGGCACACGGATGCTCGTACCTGTACGGTCACACACACACATACACATACGCAGACACATATACTTACAAGTGTACACACGCTATCACATAAACGTTTACACACGCGCACATATACAAGCACACACATGCTTGTACTCATACACTTGCACACAAATGCACAATGCATACGCGCACACTTGCATTCATACACTTGGTCAAAGACACACACATACACACACAAAACCGGACATACAAACACATGCACACACACACACACAGACACACACAGACACACACACACATATATATATATATATATATATATATTATATATATATATATATATATAGCTTGTTTCTCGTCCTAACACACATACACACATATACACTAGCATGCATAATCACAAATGCATACGCGCACGCTTGTGTTCACACAGTTGGTCAAAGACATATGTACAGCACACAGACACACACACACACACACACACACACACCCACACACACATATATATATATACATACGTTATATCCTCCTTTTAACACACACACGCCGCACATACTAGCACTCACTCGCGCATACAAATGCACACACATGCTTGTACTCATACACTTGCAGACATATGCACACTTGCATATACGCAGGCTTGCATTCAAACACTTGGTCAAAGACGTACACACACACACACACACACACACACACACACACACACTCACTCTCTCTCTCTTTCTCACACAAACACACACATGCACATATATATATGTATATATACACGCTTTATCCTTTTCTTACACACACGCATACACACACACATACACTCACCGAAAAATACACCTTAAAGCCACTAACCAAACATTCTAACTACTAAGCGATATCCCAGGGAACTAATAACAAGCACAAAAATATAATCAAATTTCTTGAATTTAATGGGATTATTTTATATTTTTTAATCATTTTTTTTCCTGAATGCACCAGTCGGCAAATGTATTCTTTAAACAACGCTAGGAAATCCAAGCTCCCCGTGGGGCTACACCTTAAACTCAAATTCTTCAATCTCCAACACACACAGATG
>CM042162.1:57097321-57104821 GCA_023376005.1 Doryteuthis pealeii
AGTTTGATTGTAAAAAATATACTACCAAACATCAACCAGGAAGAAAAAAATTTTTGAAAAAAAGAAAAACCAAGATATTTCGTACTAACAAAAAATAATCTATTGGTATAGTATTTGGGCCAAAAGAAAAACAATTTAATATGTATATATATGTATATAAGATATATATATATATTCATATAACTGCTAGGAGAAGCTAATTTGTAAATATATATATATATATATATATATATATATATATATATATATATATATAATATATATATATATGTGTGTGTTTAGGTATAGGTTTAGATATATGCATACATTTATACATATATATACATACATTTATACATATATATACATATACATCCATATACATACATATATATATATATATATATATATATAATATATATACATATACATACATACATCAATATATTTGTATACATATACACACACACACACACACACACACACACACACACATATATATATATATATATATATATATATTATATTATATATGTATAAACATATACATATAGTGTTTGAAATTTATTAATTTTAAATTATCAATATTAAGCGTAATATATTTTCCATAACGTATTAGGAAAACAATCAACATAAATTTTCTTGTAACATTTTTAACACAAGTTTGACTAAGTAAGAGGAAAAGTTGAAAAAAACAGAGTTTCTGTTTAATAGTTGAAAATTATGCCAAACTCTTCAATTTTTCCAGTCACTAAAATCCAATGACGTACAGATGTCTTACTACATTATCATCTTACGACTATTTTTCACAAGTTGAATTAGTTATTAATCAGGATTTTTGAGTTTTATATTGTAAAGATGGCTATCATCTGTCAAGATGTGAGAGTCATATATATATATATGTGGGTGGTATATCTATATATATATATACATATATATATGGATGGTATATATATATATATATATATATTATATATATGGGTGGTATATCTATAAGAAAACAGGATATAGCACTTGGTTTGAATAATCGCATAGGCCAGAAATGTCAGTAACTAAGTGGCGCTGACTACATCTCTACGGCACCCTTTATATATATATATATATATATATATATATATATATATATATATATATCTAGTTTGTTCATATCTATCGATCTATCTATCTATCTATCTATCTTATTTTGTTCATATATATCTACCTTTTTTTGCCTGTTCATATCTATCCAATCATCTACAAGTTAAGATCCGAATTAATTTTTCCTATCGAGAACGGACTGTGTGGTCGTGCAGTCGGGTAATACCCAAGACTCAAAGGGATCTAAGTAAAAAAAAAAAAACAAAAAAAAAAACATATCTCTTCTAAAGTAGGTCTCAATGGGTTAAGGCTTAACTAAGTTGAATTAGTTATTAATCAGCCTGTTTGAGTTTTTTTGTGTTAAGATGCTGTCATCTGTCAATATATATATATATATATATATATATATATATATATATATATATATATATATATTGCTAGCATATCTAATTATCTATTATTCAAACCAAGAGCTCAATATCGTGGATAGAACATTTGGTTTGAATAATCACATTGGCGAGAAACTGTCTGTAACCAAGTACCGTTGGGTCCATCTCCACGCTACTTTAAGTTATGTATATATATCTTATAATGTAACTTACCCCCCCCATATATATATATATATAATATATATATATTCACATTAGTCTGTTCTCATCTATCTATTTATCTATCTTATTTTGTTCATATCTATCTATCTATCTGTTCCTATCTATCCATTAATCTGCAAGGTAAGATACGAATTAAGGTCGAGGACGGACTGTGCAACTGCGCAAAAAAGGATTTAAGCAGAAAACTTTTTCATTTTTAATGTAGACCTTGTGCCAAGCTAAGGTAAGCTTTTTAAGTGGTGACTATAAATCCCAGCTGTTCAACTAAGACCCAATTTTCATTGACAAGAATAAAAGAACTTGTAGATTTTCTTGTGCCCGTTGATCCTACGGAATGAAAGTTAAATAAAGCAAAAAGCCAGATAAATACCAGGACCTTGCTAGGGAGCTGAAAAAGCTGTGGAACGCGAAGCTGATAGTATTAACAAACTTGTCATATAGTAGATTTTCTTCTGCCCGCTGACCCTACAGAATGAAAGTAAAAAGTTGGACAAATACCAAGACCTTGTTAGTGAGCTGAAAAAGCTGTGGAACGTAAAGGGGATGATAATACCAATCATAGTTGGAGTCATTGGAACAGTCCACGAGAAGCTGGAAAAGAGACTTGATGACCTGGAGATTAGAGTGTTCGGCATGGAATCACAAGGTTCTTGGTTCGATACCAGCCTTCGTCAACTCAGCATATGAGTAGCACAGGGATCTGTGCGGTAAAGTAAAGAGCTGATGGTAGGTATGGCGATCCACCTCAGATGCTAAAATAATTTCTATGGTCCAGCGCTAGTGAAAAGGGGATAAACTTTCTCACTGTCTGGCTGATACTGACATTAGGCATCCCCGACGACTACTTTGCATTTACTCATAAAATATAGAGTAATTAGAATAGTTTCTGTAGATCTAAGAAGACTTACTGTCACTCTGACTCATTTGAAAAACCATCAGTTAAAACCATTGCAAAAAAAAATCGCGAGGGGTAAAATAATGATAAAAATAAATAAGGAAAGGTTCCATGATTTCAATTAGCCAAAAAAATGAATCAGTCACTTTTTAGCGCCCCTTCTTTGGGATCGTCCCATATTTCACCCCTGACGAAATTTTTTTTCTTTTTGTGCCCTTCTCTCACCCACCAACTGAATAGGTACTAAATAATAATAAAATATGACTAATTAGTCAAGATTTGATTAATTTTATGATTGCAAATTATGTCTTACCATTGTCTGGGACAGGAATGACCAATTTGTAATTCCTCATTATTCACATTTGCTGGGAGTGGGAAGAATGCCACTTGTCATTGCCATCATAAAAATTCTTTAAGATTTAGGAATGGTTAGTGCGAAATGTTGGAATTATATTTGCTTCATTGATAGAAATCAGGAGCTCAAATGCAAGAACCAAATAAAAAGCAGTCTTGGAGGCTTAAGAACCATCACCTACAATTCCCTACCACAGACACATAGACAGACAGACAGACAGACAGACACACACACACACACACATATATATATATATATATATATATATATATATATATATTATATATATATATAAAGGGGAAAGACTCAACGGAAAAGAAAAAGAAAAATCGAGCGAGTCACAATTTTAGCTGTCGGAAAAAAGAAAGAAACCGAATGAGTCAAGATAATAATGAATATAGAAAAGTGCTCCATACATACGTAGAGCCTGTTTAGAGGACCGAATAAGTAGCAAAGTTGGCTATCCAGATTTCAACTAGAAGGATTATAATTCCTTGATCAGACCGATATCTTTTCAGCACGACCTAATATATACATATATATCTGTGTGTGTGTGTGTGTTGTGTGTGTGTGTGTGTGTGTGTGTGTGTGTGTTATTAGATGAAAATATACATTTAACTAACGTAAATGACTAAAAGACAAAGTTAAATGTAAAGGCTGTTTGGAATGAACTATGAGAAAAAAATATTTTGCTGCCATATTTCGGGAATCCTATTCCCTTCAACTGGCGGAGAAAATAAAAAAATAACCCTCCCTAAAAAAAAACAAGGACAACAACAACCAACCAACCAACCAACCAAACAAACAAACTAACTAACAAACAAACCGACAAACAAACAAAAAACATTTTCTTTTAGTTGTTTACTTTAGTTAGATATGTCATTTTCATCTAATCTTATTATAATGGAGATTGTGGGTTTGTCTATCTGTAACCGAAACGATATTACTATACAAGTCACAATTCCTTTCGTTATTTACATCATATTCTTCATGATTTTATTTTTATTTAAACCTCAATTATTAATAAAATTGTTTTACATTACTTACACTGTTGACCATATCTACATACTGATAACATGCAATTGTGTTTATATATACAACAAAATAGCGGTTTACAGTATGAATGGGAAGGCTAATTGGCATATTTATCTTAAAAAATTGATTTTAATAAATATGTGCTTAGTATTATTGATTTCTAATTCTTTGGTTTTATCTTATTGAATATGAACAAAAATCTCTTCAATAAATCTTAAAAGAAATCCCTTAACAAGAAGAAATAACTGTAATATTATTCTTTACTTCCTATTTTAACTAAGCAGTTTAATTAGGAAAATTTACAAATGAAAGACGGGAGTAACGGAAAATGGTGGAAGAGTTAGTTTCAAAGTTATTCTATTTTTCAATCATACCCCCTCTGTTCCAAATCCTTTTATCTACATTCTTATTCAGTTTCATTAGCCTTTCTAATTTAATATGATATTTTATTATAAGATTTAACTAAAATACTTGCACCCGGAGGGTGCATATATTTGCTAGTTTGTATAATGAGCGAATGTGGAACCACAATATATATGCTGGCTATCGGAATTCGACTATATCTGCACACGTCATGTCACTAGAAATTCGACTGCATTTGCATACGGCCTGGCACTAGGTTTTCGACTGTATCTGCACACGGCACATTGCTAGAAATTCGACTATATTCGCGCTCTAAGAATTCGACTATATATGCACACAGCATGAGGATAGAAATTCGACTTTAGTCGCACTTGGCACAACACCAGTAATCTAATATATTTTTTTAGACCGCACAATGTTAGGAATCCGACTATAATTGTATACGGCATGGCTATAGGAATTTGACAATAGACGCAAACGGCAGTAAGAGGGTTAAATGACCAGATTTCTCAGCTATCGCTATGGTAGATTTTTATCGGCTAAATTAGCGGGAAAAAATCAGCCGGATCTCGCCGACAAATGGCTAATTTGGCAATACCGCTTCTTTTTCGCTGCTGTTTATTTCATCTTGTGGACTCTCCTTCTTCTTCTTCTTCTTCTTCTTCTTCTTCTTCTTCTTCTTCTTCTTCTTCTTCTTCTTCTTCTTCTTGAGAAACGGAGAAATTGATTATCTTTTCATTGTTTTAACGCTCCTCACCTCCCCCAATCCCATCACCTCACTATCTCCCTATCCACCCCCCCTCGTGCCTTCGATCCGTCTTTTTTCGTTTCGTTTCTTCTATCTATGCTGCCCCAAGGATTGATGAAAAATAAACGAAAAAGAAAAGAGCCGAGACTTCATCCTCCCTCTTTCACCCATAACATTCCTCCTTCTCCATCCCAGACTACATCTGTTATTTGCTTCCTCAGTTCATCAATACCATTCCAACTTCCTCGCCGAAGACCCCCTCTCTCTCTCTACCACCTCTCTTTCTTTCGTTCTCTCTCTTTCTTTCTCTCTCTCTCTCTCTTTCTCTGGATTCTTATTACTTCTTTAAGAGTCCTTGACTTTTCTTCTTACATCTAATGAGTTGTTAGATAAAATCCCTTGGTATGTGCAAATGGCTAAGATATAATCAGACCGTTCGTTCCTTTGCCTCTTGTCTTTTGGAGTTAGTTTCCTCAAAGAATGGTGCCACCAGCCATGGCCAATTCCCAAAGTGGGTGGCCCCTAATTGTTGTATTTCCTTGATGTTCACTTACCTGGTGGCATCTTCGGTGTGATGTGGTAGGGGTGGTCAATTAACCGATATGATGATTTAATTGTATTTGGTAACTTTTTAAGGGCCTAAATCTTCCCGCATATTTCATTGGGATATTTATGGACAATATTCATTCGTTTAAGACAAAAATATTTTTAACATTTAGACAAAAAATTTAAACATGTTATTTGGGTTTTAAGTAAGTACTTAAAAAAACAAATAAAATGTTTTTAATTACTTAAAAACCAAATTTTAATGCAAACAATATGAAAGATCTATTTGAAAAAGTCAACATAGAAGACATTCTATCCTAATTGAAGGAAATAAAATTATACCAAAAATATAGACATGAACCTAATCAATACCATACAACATAATCCCCAGTGATGCTAACACATTATTAAAACCAATTACTACAAAAGTGTAAATATAGATAAACAACATATATTACTTCCTAACCACTAGGTATGACATAACTCCAGACGAGTTGATATGCCGTTAAAACCAACCAACCAACCAACCAACCAACCAATTGGTTTTAAATGTTTTAAAAATTTTGTCTAAATGTTAAAAAATATTTTTGTCTTAAACGAATGTATATTATCCATAATTGTCCCAATGAAATACGCGGGAGGATTTAGACCTGAAAAAGTTACCAAAAAGAATGTAAATACTACATTGGTTTGTTTTAACCAAGATAATGCCACCTTTTCATTAAATTCGTAGACAGTACATCGGTAGCAATATCACGTCTACTGAAAGCGATGTCAACATACTGATAGGAAAGGCATGGACTGCTATTGGCAGGTTTAACAACCATATGGAAATCTGATTTCGTCTGATAAATTAAAATGGGAATTCTTTCAAGCTGTAACCGTGTCAGAACTACTGGATAGTTGCACCACTTGGACTGTAACAAAATGCCGAGAGAAGTAACTAGATGTTAACTTCTCAAGAATGAAGTTTTATTGTCGAAAAAGAAGTTTGTAGAAAATCATAAATCATCTGGTCTTTAATGATAATGATTTTTTTACCAGTTCATATACCTCGGTAGCAATATCTCATCTCTTGAAAATGATATTAACATATTAACATATCATTGGTAAATCATAATTTCTTCCCGCACAAGTAGGATATGACATATTGTCAATTTCTTAAGCGGATTTTAATAGGTTTGAATACAAGGTTTCCTTCTCCTATACTGGTTGCCTATCTAAGTTTAAAGAGTCTAGTCCGCCCTACTATCTATCCATAGCTGGAGGGAGAATAGTTAGATACACACCTTTTCCAGGGTATTAGCGCTATGTGAAAGCCAAACAGATTCATCTAGAATTTGAACTCGTCTCGCCGTGTCGATTTTCTACGGTGATATCCATTGCAAAACGCGCCTCAGTACTAATGTATGCTTGCACTACTTTGACTATAACGAAACGTCTGGAGAAAATGCTAAATGGGAACTACACACGGTTTTGAAACATTTCTCTGAATATTTGAGATGAGGCTTGATGATTAGTATTATCTGCGTTATTCGGACTATTGTCCTCATCTTCATTGTTATCTGAGCAACGTTTCGGCCGATGTGCCCTCCGGCCTTCTTCAGGTATTTCTTGTCGGACTCGGGAACCTTCTCGGACTCGAGAACCTTCTTTTCGAACTCGGGAACCTTCTTGTCGTAACCGGGAACCTTCTTGTCGTAACCCGGTGCCATCACGGAACTTTGAACCTAACCCTTTATTCAGTCCACCGGGGGGTTGAACCAATCTTGGAAGCAGCAGGCTACAAAACAGTAACTGTACGGCTAGTCACCACCTATCTCACAAACCATCTAAATCAGACGAACAAGACATGCTGTAAACTGCTGGCGGGGTAAGAACGAACTCACAA
>CM042162.1:57119821-57129821 GCA_023376005.1 Doryteuthis pealeii
AAATAGATCCTTCATATTGTTTGCTTTAAAATAATGGTTTCTGATGGGAGCAAAAAATCTGCATTCCATCAATAAGTGTTTAACTGTCAGGGGTGTTTGACATGTTTCACATTGTGGTTGTTGTTCTAATTTGAGTATATAAGAGTGTGTTAGTTTTGTATGACCAATGCATAATCGGGATATAATGACTTGTTCCTTTCTAGACTTCCTTAAAGTTGGTCTGCAGCCTCCCAAAGTCGGTTTGATTAGGAAGAGTTTATTGTGGATACAGTTAAAGTTCTAAGTCTTAACGTTTTGTTCGTAGCCATCGTCCTGTTTTAAACATTAGTTAAAAAAATGTTATTATCAAATTCATATTAAATATGGGGCTCTTTTTTAGCAAAAAAAATATTGAGCTTGTGCATTATTTCATAGAATAAGCTGTAAATTTTTAAGTTGATTTTTTAAGATTAATTTTTAACAATAATCAGATCAAATTTTAGATGTATTAAAAGATTACGAAATTTTATTAAAAGATAAAATCAAATGTCTGAATTTTAACAATACTGGTGAATCATCATTACGGACAATTGACAAACAAACAAACAAACAAACAAACAAAAAGAGAAACGGTGGTTATTATATTATTTCACTTTTAGTGTGTTTTTCACTCTAGTGAAAACTGGGGGTCAATCACTGAGTGACAGAAATTCTTCTCAAATCTCCGGGACTCTTCTAAGTATTCTAGCTGATTTTAACAATGATTTTGTCTGGATAGTCTCGATTCTTTCTTTAATTTCTAATTCCTTCTGTCTCTTAGTATATCGAGACCATTTCGAGGGTAACAACTACAATTGGAATCATGTTCTGCAGTTTTTACGTATTTGTCTATATTTTCATTTTCTGTCATTTTTACTCAGTGGATTATTATTTACTCCTTTTGAGTTTTCACATTAGCATTAGCTGATGGTCTTTCACTGGAGTCTGAGTGACAGCAAGTCTCCTCAGGTCTCCAGGACTCTTCTAAGTATTCTAGCAGATTGCAACAGTACAGTTCTGGATGGTCTCAATCTTTCCTCTGATGTCCAGATTTTCCAAACCCTTTTCCAATCCCTTTGGGACCGTTCCAAGTGCACCAACTACAATTGGTATCACTTTCACTTTCATATTCCATAACTTTTTCAGTTCTCTGGCAAGGTCCAGGTATTTGTCCATTTTTTTCATTTTCCTTCAGCTTCACCCTGTGATCTGCTGGAACTGCAAAATCCATCAGTTGACAAGTTCTTTCTTTTTTGTTTATCAACACTAGGTCTGGTCTTCTTGCTGGAATAAGGTGTATTATTATTATTATTATTATTATTATTATTATTATTATTTTGTTCACTCCTGTGAGTTTCTCATCCCAGCGTTAGCCGATGGTCTTTCACTAGGGTCTGAGTGACAGCAAATCTCCTCAGGTCTCCAGGACTCTTCTGAGTATTCTAGCTGATTTCAGCAATGCTGTTGTCTGGACGGTCTCAATTCTTCCTCTGATTTCCAGTTCATCCAGTCTTTTTTCCAATCTTTTTGGGACCATTCCTAGTGCGCCAACTACAACTGGTATCACTTTGATTCTCATATTCCACAGCTTTTTCAATTCTCTGGCAAGGTCCAGGTATTTTTCTATCTTTTCGTTTTCTTTCATATTCACCCTGTGACATGCTGGAACTGATTATTATTATTACTATTATTATTATTATTATTATTTGCTCTTTTTGAGTTTTCACATCAGCATTAACAGATGGTCTTTCACTGGAGTCTGAGTGACAGCAAGTCTCCTCAGGTCTCCAGGACTCTTCTGAGTATTCTGGCAGATATCCAAACTTTCCAAACCCTTTTCTAATCCTTTTGGGACTGTTCCAAGTGCACCAACCACAATTGGTATCACTTTCACTTTCATGTTCCATAACTTTTTCAGTTCTCTGGCAAGGTCCAGATAGTTGTCCATTTTTTCATTTTCTCATTTTCTAATTTTCCTTTATCTTCACCCTGTGATCTGCTGGCACTGCAAAATCCACCAGTTGACAAGTTCTTTCTTTTTTGTTTATCAACACTAGGTCTGGTCTTCTTGCTGGGATAAGGTGATCTGTTTTTATTTCAAAGTCCAGAGAATTTTATGCGTTTGTTCTCAAGAACAGATTCTGGTTTATGCATATACCATTTTGTTGTGTGGTCAAAATTAAATTTTTTGCATAATTCCCAGTGGATCACCTTCCCAAACCAGTCGTGTCTAGTTTTGTATTCTCGTTGTGCTAGTTTGCTACATTCGCAGAGTATTATTATTATTATTATTATTATTATTATTATTATTATTATTATTATTATTATTATTATTAACAACAACAACAACAACAACAACAACATAATAGGAAAATAACAAATGTAGAGATGAAATAGTTATCATATGATAAGTGAATTAAGCAAACTAGCACAAAGTGAATATACGAAAAGGCAAGACTTATTGGGGAAGATGATCCACTTGGAATTGTGCAAGAAACAGAAATGTTGCCATACTGATAAGAAACTGAAATTTCACCATACTAATAAGTGGTATATGCACAAACCAGAATCTATCTTAGAAGATGAGACGCATAAAATTGTCTATAACTTTGAGATACGAATGGATCACTCAATCCGGGTCAAAAGACCAGATCTAGTTTTAATCAATACAAAAAAGAACCTGTCATAGAATGTTGGCTTGAAAAAAATTCAACAAAAATATTTACGGCCAACAAAACATTCATCAGTTGACCATGACATCGGGCATGGTTTAGGGCTCAAAGCATCCTTACCACTAATCTAGAGTGCCCCCAGCGATATCTTAAATTACCACCAGACCTTGTTGATTCTCGAACACCTTCTGGAAATGCCAGGTCAAGATACAACCACTCCATATAATCCTTGTTGCATTCACGAATTTCCAGCAAAGAATCGTTAATTCAATGATGTAAGTATTGAATTAACTGACTACTTGATACGTCAATTCACTGAACGTGAACGAGAAGAGAATTTCCAAGAAAATTCACGTGTGTAGGCAACAGTGTAGAAAATTCCAATAATGAATCATTAACTCCATTATGTTAATTTGAATTTATGACGAGATAATAACATCAAATTATTTGCCTGATTTTTTTAGATAAGGCTTGATGTATATCATTTTGATTTTTAGGACTGTTGTCCTCATCTTTATTGTGGTATGTAAAACAACGTTTCGGCAACTGTATCCTCCAGCTTTCTTCAGTTGTTCCTTGTAATTCCGAGCATACCAATGTGCCAACCTGGGAAATCATTTTGAATTGTTTGACTGTTGATCAGACACGGCGTTGAAGAACTTTTGAAGATCTCATTCAAATAATTACGTCATTGTTTTTATATGCATTTAAATCCGAGATGCGTCACGAGAAGCGTCACTAAAAATTTCACGACCATTAAAAAAGAAAAAAAAATATTTGTCTTATTTTTTTTTAGATGAGGCTTGATATGTATGATTTTGATTTTTCGGACAGCTGTTCTCATCTTTACTGTGGTTAATAAAAAAAAGAGTCAAATTAGATTGGAAGACCGAGACAACGTTCTAAATTGTTCAGGTGCAGATAACTGTGTGTCAGAATATCAATCAATCAGTAATCAATTTTATCGGTGTAATTTCTAATGATACAGACTTTAAACATAGTCCAATATAGATATTGAGGTTATCTCCCTTTAAATTTCTGTGAATTTTCGTTGAAATGAACCATTCCAACTAAAAATATTCGGTGTAATGAGTTTCGATTGATTGATTGATTTTAATGCTATGTCAACCTATCTAGGGTCATTTTATGTCTTGAGGTTAGGGAATTGTGTTCATTCTATGTTCATATCTACATTTTTAGTGTAATTGTTTCTGTAGAGTTTTTTTACAAACAGTCCTATCAATACGAACATTTTTTTTAAACATATTTGTTTGAACCATAGATGGGACCCTAAAATATACTACAACTCCGGATCAGAATGGAACTGGAACTAATAGCAATGAAAGAATACTCTACACTCCGAGATCTCCAGAACTGGAGTCTCACCACCGGATGCAGTTTAATGTCATACCCAGGACATAATAAGTTTCAGTGTAACGAGTTTCGAGCAAGTGAGTTTCCGTATTAGGATAGCCTCCCCTCATTGAACTTTACATTTCAGTACAGTGGTACGTTGACTTACGAACTTACGAGTTGTCCGAATTACGAGCTGTCACCAGGTCGATTTTTTGCTTTGTGTTGAGAGATAAAATCTTAAGTACGAGCGAACTTCAGATACGGATATGTTAATAAGTTTACTCAAAACATTTAAGTTTCCAAATTTATTAGTCCAAAGAAAGATATCTGAAAAATAAACATTAAAACATATTACTGCACATGGGCCATATTATCTTTAGGCACCCCTTTTTGATCTCGATTAAGAAAGGACATGTTTTTCATTTACACCGTCAATATCCGGTTGCTTGTTAGGGTTAGGGTTAGGTTAGGGTTAGGGTAGGGGTAGTTTTATAATTAAAAAAAACTAAAAAACAACCGGATATTGACGGTGTAAATAAAAAACATGTCCTTTCTTAATCGAGACCAGAAAGGGGTGCCTAAAGGTCATATGGTCCCTGCACATAATTCATTACATTCTATTTTAGTGTTTTTTTTAATACACTATAGTGTTATTTTTCTTATTTAAAAAAGCGTAACAAAAAATTAGGTTTTTTTTATGGGCTTGAGTGGGCTGGAACAGATTAATGGGATTTCAATTTATTTCAGTGGGTAAAATTGATTTGATACACGAGCAAATTGAGTTACGAGTGGAACGAATTAAACATGTGAGTCAAGGTAAAACTGTAATTAAATTAAATTTTATGAATATTCTGCTGTCCAGACACCAGTCTAATGCTCTACCTTAAAACGATAACATAAAATGGAGGATTGCAAAGTATCTGTGAACTGTTTCAGTTTTCCATGTTTTTTTTTGCCGTAAATGTTTCTGTTGAAAAGTTCCAACTACAAATTCTACATTTGCTTTAAGCTTCTTAAGTGTGTCATAAACTAAAGAGTTTTCCGAATTTTTTGTTGTTGTTGTTGTTGTTCTTCACACCTTCGTCTGTCTTCTGGGCCTCCTTGAATCATAGTGGAGGACACTTATCTCGTTGTTTTGATCTTCTTTTGTTGGTATATCATCACCGAATTTTATTTACTTATCTTATACTTACGTTTTCTTTTTCTTTTCTTTTTTTTTTGTTGTTATGTTTCTTCTTTTTCTTTTTCTTTATTTTCAAATTTTTTCTTTTTCTTTTTTGTAGTCTTGTTTTTCCTTTTAATATTTGTTTGCGCAGTTCTGTGGATACTTTTTAGGCAAAAGTTTTCTGCTGCAATATTATTTTTCAAGATCTGCTATCTTCTTCCCTAACTAATATTTCAGCAAGTTAATTTAATAAGAAAATATTTACCGCCACTGTTTACAGTTAGCTGGGCTAGTAAATTACATTTTTGGAATCGTAAAGTACGGACAAATTCGAAAGAAAGTAAAGAACAAGCATAATATTCAACCATACATTATAAATACCTACCTACCTACCTTCGGTTGGCTGGCTGGCTGGTTGGTTGGTTTCACGGCATGTCAACTCATGTTGGGTTATTTAATGCCGAACTTAATCATATATGGTAAGAAATTATGTGGAATTCCTGGGTATGACGTTAACATGTATCTAATGGTGAGGTTCCAATTTTGGAACAATGGGAAGTGCCCTTTATCGCCATTACAGAATGAATAAAACAAAATGTCTTCCGCATAAAATAACCCAAGGGTTGACATGTCGTAAATCCAAGCAATCAACGAACAACCATCTATGGGTTAAGTGGCAAAAATGAGTTTAAAAATAAAAGGGTTTTGTAATTTGCTTGGAGCATTGTGTTTATATTGGTATGCTGGTTGGTTTTGAAGGCTGTCACAATGCAAGTGTAAAGAGAAAAAAAGAAGGTATGATGTTGTTTGTTAACCTGTTACTTTATTCTTAATATTTCGGGATGAAAAATCCTATCATCAGAAGAATACTCGAACTGAAGTGGTCCTAGCAGTTGCTCAATTTGTTCTGTCTCGGGTCTTCCAAATTCTGTGTGTGTGTGTGTGGTTGGGGGTGCTTGTTTATGTGTGTGTTTGTGTGTGTAAGAGTTTAAATATGTATTAATCATATATGGCAAGCAATTATATGGATGTGCTGGGTGTGACGTTAAACTACATCTAAGGACGCTGTTTCAGTTTTGAAGCACTTTACTCCCAGGTCCTCTTTGACCCGGAGCGGTAGTACGTGTTAGGGTTCCATCTGTAGGTTAAATAGAGAAAAAAAACGAGTTTAAAAAATTGAGTACCCCTGAAGAATGAATAAAACAAAATGCCTTCCACATACAATAACTCAAGAGTTGACCATGCCGTAAAATAAAACCAACCACCAACCAACCAACCAATTATAGGTTAAATAGGAAAAATGAGTTTAAAAAATGTTTAAAAAATTCGAGTTAAAAAAATTTGAACACCCATCGAACATGAATAGAACCATAATTTTCTGCATAAAATAACACAACAAGGGTTGACATGCCGTAAAATTCAACAATCAAACAAATAAACAATTATATGGTTTCAAGTAACTACTATTTAATACTGTCTTGTTGGTGGGGCTTATAATTCGTTGATTGTATCCCCTGCAGAAAAGTAACCCCCCACCCCCCGCATAGAAAAAGGGAATGCCCTGGGTATGATATTACATTGTATTCGATGGTGAGGCTTCAATTCTGAAACTTTAGGAACAGTGGGGGTGACTCCTTCATTGCCATAACTATCAGTCACACTCTGACTCAAAGTGGTAGTACCTGTTTTGGTTCCATCTATAGATAAAATAGATAAGTCTTTAAATCATTGGTATTAGATAGGAATACTTGAAACCATGCAAATTATTTATATGATTAGTTACTTGAAGCTATAATCGTTTACAAAAGATTATTCTTATTAGTTACTTGAAAACATATAATTATGTGTAAACAAATTATTATTATTATTATTATTATTATTATTATTATTATTATTATTTTCACTCCTTTTGAGTTTTTCACATCAGCGTTAACTGATGGTATTTCACTGGAATCTGAGTGACAACAAGTCTCCTCAGATCTCCAGGACTCTTCTGAGTATTCTGGCAGATTGCAGCAGTGCAAAAGTCTTGATGGTCTCAATTCTTCCTCTGATTTCCAGGTCCTTTAGTCTTTTTTCCAAGTTTATTGGGACGGTTCCAATTATTATTATTATTCACTCCTTTTGAGTTTTCACACCAGTGTTAGCTGATGGTATTTCACTGGAGTCTGAGTGACAGCAAGTCTCCTCAGGTCTCCAGGACTCTTCTGAGTATTCTGGCAGATTGCAGCAGTGCAGTGTTCTGAATGGTTCCTTTGATATCCAAACTTTCCAAACCCTTTTCTAATCCTTTTGGGACCGTTCCAAGTGCACCAACCACAATTGGTATCACTTTCACTTTCATGTTCCATAACTTTTTCAGTTCTCTGGCAAGGTCCAGATATTTGTCCATTTTTTCATTTTTCTTTAACTTCACCCTGTGATCTGCTGGCACTGCAAAATCCACCAGTTGACAAGTTCTTTCCTTTTTGTTTATTAACACTAGGTCTGGTCTTCTTGCTGGGATAAGGTGATCTGTTTTTATTTCAAAGTCCCAGAGAATGTTGTGCGTTTCGTTCTCAAGAACAGATTCTGGTTTATGCATATACCATTTTGTTGTGTGGTCAAAATTAATTCTTTTGCATAATTCCCAGTGGATCACCTTCCCAACCCAGTCGTGTCTAGTTTTGTATTCTCGTTGTGCTAATTTGCTACATTCGCAGAGTATATGGTTAACAGTCTCATCTCTATTACCGCAAAGTCTACATTTACTATTCCGTTGGGTCTTATTAATTTTCGCTTTGATATAGTTTGTCCTTATGGCATTATTTTATGCAGCAATTATAAGTGATTCAGTTTCTCTTTTGAGGTTTCCCTTTCTCAACCATGATTATTATTATTATTATTATTATTATTATTATTATTATTGGACTCCTTGTAAGTTTTTTCTCACCAGCGTTGACTGATGGGTCTTTCACTGGAGTCTGAGTGACTAGAACTCTTATGAGTATTCTAGCCGATCTTAACAATAATGTTGTCCGGATGGTCTTGATTCTTCCTTTAATTTCCAATTCAAAGAAACCAACTATAATTGGTATCACTTACGCCTACATTATTATTATTATTATTATTATTATTATTATTAGTAGTAGTAGTAGTAGTAGTACTAGTAGTAGTAGTTGTTGTTGTTATTGTAGTATATCCCTCGTTATGAGTTATTCACACCAGTGTCATTATTATTAAGAGGAATGATTACTTAAGACCAAATAAATATCATAAAACCAACCAACCAACATTTCCTATTTAAGAATAATCGTTTGTAAATAATTATAATTTCAAATAACTATTTTTAATAATTATATGGTTTCAAGTATTCCTGTCTAATACTAATAATTTGCAATCCTTTTAAACAGGTAAACACTCCATACTTAGTTGCAATATCAATATTTTAAGAGCTAATGTCTCAATAAAATTCACAATCATTTTAAACATTACCTCAACCGGTACTAACATAGTGTCAGAGTGGACATGGGAGTAATGGCAATAAAGAGGTGACTCCACACTTTCAAGAACATCAGAACTGAAGCCTCGTACCATATAGAGTTTAGTGTCATACCGGCGTCAATTTACCTTAATTTTGGGGATTTAGCATGCGTCACGTTATTGAGTGACAACATGAATATACTGAGGTAAGTGAAATCTGCTCCCCGTACCAATGTACATATGCCATTATTACAGTAGTTAGAAATCGATCTGGGTTATGGACTTCTTAGCACACCAGCTCTCGTCGTGATCATTTCTCCACAGAACTTGTCATGCTCCCTCACTGATATTGATCACACTTTATATATAAATATAGGAAAGTATATTATCAAAAATTAATATATATATATATATATATATATATATATATATATATATATATATGAAAGTAAGTAAACAAACAATGTGTTTATTCTTTATATGGCCTTTTTAGCCGACAATTTTTGGAGGATATATGCTTAATTGAAGTCATACCTAACTTTGAAAATCAATTAGTTAATAATTAATGAATTTAGGCGGGTATATATATTCAAATGTAAGGCTAAACATGGGAGACTGCTCCGCGTGTGACTCGAAACATTTTCTCGATTTGTTTAGCCTTACATTTGAACATATATGCCCGGCTAAATTCATTAATTATTAACTAATTCATTTTCAAAGTTAGGTATGACTTCAATTAACCACATATCCTCCAATATATATATATATATATATATATATATATATATTAATATATATGAGAAGTAAACAAACAGACGATGTTTGTGATATGGTTATTTTCAGCCGACAATATTTGGGAGAATATGTGTTTAAATGAAGTCGAACCTAATTTTATGAAAGTTAATTAATTATTAATTAATTAATTAATTAATTAGGCGGGGTTACCTATTAAATTTAATATGAGTATTTGGATGCATGCCTTTTCTAGGCGCAATGGGAAATGCAAACAGCCTCATCCAGGAATGTAATTCGGGTCGATGAGTCCATTTCCTACGACTCTAACCATTGCACTAGGCGCCTCCAACCTATATGTATATATGTGTGTGTGTTCATTTATTATATATATATATATGTGTGTGTGTGTGTGTGTGTGTGTGCGTGTGTGTGTGTTTGGGCAGCATTCTTTCATTTATACATGTAGAATTAAACAAAAGACACATCTCATAATCATTTTATTTTTTATCTTTTCGAGTTTTTTTAAAACTGGAACACATCACCCCTGATGATGGCACTTCGAAGAGCCGAAAGTACTCGGGACCTGAACTTT
>CM042162.1:57134821-57184821 GCA_023376005.1 Doryteuthis pealeii
ACGTGTAATCTTTTTATATGAGTCCTTATTTAGTTTATTTAACGTCTTTCTAATTTAATATAATATTTTATTAGGTCAAAAACTTAAATACTTAAATATTTAAAATCTGTATATTAATACTGATGTTCCTAAAAAGTACGACCGCTATCATCTTGACACACACTCTGGGTAAAAATGAGACCGTCTAAATAAGTGTCTTCACCTCAGCTAAGTAATGGAATATTCCGTTGTTATTAGAAATAAAAGTAAGAAAAAGGGCATGCTACACAGAAAAAGTATAATCATAAATAAATAGAATAGAGGATATATATATATATATATATATATATATTATATATATATATATTTCAAAATAATTATTTTTTCAGTTTTTTCTAAAAATATTTATTTCATACTGTCGGACGGATTCACTTCCATTCACTTTTCATATATATATATATATATATATATATATATATATATATATATAAAGTACCAAACGTTGCTTACAGCTCGTGTAAATAAATATATTTGAGAAAGCATATATCTGTGTGAGTATCACTTATTTCGATGATTGCGCCAACAAATATCTCGCTACAATGTACCCTTTTCGCCTTGTTACGCTAGAAAATGTACAAAAATTGCAACATTATGAGATAGATTGAAACCTCTGATAAACTTGAACATACTATTTTTTTAAAACCTGATTCTAAAAACAAAAGAGAACAAAAAGTGTTTTCATAACTTTAAAAGACGTCTGATTACGGCAAAGTTTTCAAAAAGTGAAGAACTAATTAAAATTAATTAAAAAGTAATTTTAATCATGACTTGAAGATCTTAGAACTTTGAAATTTCTTTCATCTTATTTCTTTTGCTTTTTATCACATCTTTCAGAGCGACTTTAGAAATAAAAGAATCTAGCCGGAAGCTTATTTCCGGTTTTTCAGTGAAGAAGAAGAAGAAGAAAAAAAGCCCTCCAAGATGATCTGTTTCAATTTCGGAGATGAGCAGTTGTTATTTACACGTCTCGGAATATTGTTATTTGTTTATTTATCTATTTAGTAAACTTTTTTTTTTTATCTATTTTATTTTTGTCTAAATGAAATGAAAATTTTTTTTGTTGCTTTTCGGTTTTGCTCAGTTGGTAGAGTGTCCTACTTAGAACTACAAGGTTCCGGGTTCGATACCAGCTCTGGCCAACTCGGCGTATTAGTAGCACCGGGATCTGTGCGGTAAAGTGAGGAGCTGATGGTAGGTGTGGCGTCTCAGACGCCAAAAACAATCTCCTTGGTCTAGCGATAGTGAAAAGAGGATAGACTCACTCGCTATCTGGCTGGTGCCGACTTTAGGCCATCCCGACGGCTTTAATTTTTACCCATGACGTAGTGGCTAACGTCCTGAACTACGCCATCGTAGTAATCGAGTTCGAATTTCAGTGTCGCTATTACGTTCAATTTTGGACTAATCATCATCATCATCATCATCATCATCATCATCATCATCATCATCAACTCACGTTGACTGCACAGATTCCCATGACTCTTTTTCTCTCACAACTCGTCCCTATAGGTCATCGCTCCTGGCAGGTCTTCCTGAAACCAGGAAACTCATTGAATTTCTAAAAACAGAAAACTCATTGGAATAAGTGTGTTGAGTATTTTGAAGAAAAATAACGTTTAATGGCTTATTCATTTCCGTCCTGGTAAAAATATCTTCAGTCTTGATACATTTTGAACAAATCTCGTTATCTGAACCCCCCCCCCCAATAAAAAAGAAAAAAAAGAAAAAAGAACAATGTTTCATCCATAGCAAATTTCTGTCTTAGTAAATACAGCTTCAGACTTGATACTTTTTAACGTAGGTTGTATTTTGAAGAAAATTAACGATTTATTCATGGTTCATATCTGACTTGGTAAATAAAGTCTGATCCTTTTTTATCACACATAATATTTTGAAGAGAATTGACGTTGTTCTTGGTAAATATAGCTTCACTTTCGAAACACTTTGATCACAGATCATATTTTGAAGAAAACTAACTTTTTATTCATTGTACATTTCATATTTTGAAGAATACATCCTCACGCTCGTTTCTTTTTAACACAGTTCAAATTTGGAAGAGAATTAATATTTTATTCATTGTTCATTTCTCTCTTGGTAAATAACAGAACTATCTCAATAATTTTTGAACACAACTCGAATTAAAAAAAATATCATGTCATTAATTGTTCATTTCTGTCTTGGTAAACAAAGGTTCATTCTCGATTCTTTCTGAATTCAGCACGTAAAACAATATAGTTTCATTAATTGTTTATTTCTGTCTTGGTAAACACAACTTCAGTCTTGGTTCTTTTTTAACACAGCACGTAACAAAATATTGTATCATTCATTGTTCATTGATGTCTTGGTAAATAGCGTCAGTCTCGATACTTTCTGAACTCAGCTCATTAAAAAACTTCTTTAATTCATTGTTCATTGGTGTCTTGGTAAATAGCTTCAGTCTCGATACTTCCTGAACTCTCCCTCCGATCAATCGGCTGGTCACGTCGAGCCCTAGCACCTATATGATTTTCCCAACCCTATTGCCCTTATGGCAAGCCCCAACCCCTTTTTATCATATGGGTGCTAGAAGGCGGTGGCTGCGGGTCTACATGTCCTGGGAATAACGTTAAACTCTATCTGATGGTGAGGTTCCAGTTTTGGAGGTTTGGGGAATGTGGGAGCACCCTTCATCACCATTGCTCCTGGTCCACTCTGAACCCGGAGTGGTAGTACCTGTTAGGGTCCCATCTATGGGTTAAATAGAAAAAATGTATTTATAAAAAAATTGTATTATCCATTAAGAATTGATTTATTTCAAAACTTTATCGGCATTAAATGACCCACTGAGGTTGATATGCCGTAAAACAAAACCAAACCAAACCAAACCTTTCTGACCTCAGCTCGTTAAAAAACTTTCTTTCATTCATTGCTCATTTCTGTCTTGGTAAATAGCTTCAGTCTCGATACTTTCTGAACTCAGCTCGTTAAAAAAACCTTCTTTCATTCATTGTTCATTTCTGTCTTGGTACTTTTCTCGATAATTTTCGAACACATCTCGTACATAGAGAAAATGCTATGTATATATCACATATCATATGACATCTAAAAATAAAAATGAGAATATAATAAAAGTGTGACAGAAATAATTAAAAAGCTGTTACACCTATTTGCTACCTTGACAGGGGCCCGATCCCAAAGTTGAACGCGCGCTATTTCGAAAAGACAGATGTCTGGAAAATAGATCTGGAGATAGTCAAACATAGATGTTGGTTGAAGAAGACTTATTTGTCGTCAGGGGAGGAAATACGTTCTCATTTCGGTAGATGTCAGAATTCACATTGTCTGAAGGTTTCAGACTCTCTTGTCCCTAAAGAAATGCACACTGCACAAGGTGCGCGCTTTTTAAGATATCATCTCTCTTTCTCATAGAGCGATTCTCTGATGGTACACAGATGTTTGATCAAAGACGCTTGTAAGAATTCTGAATAAACAACACATCTACCTTTTATGCACACACACACACACACACACACACACACACACACACACACACACACACACACACACACATCTTTATTTATTTATTCATTGTAGTGTACAATACATTTAAGGTGCGATTGTTACCATTGGTTTCAAAGAAGCATGTTAGCCACTTATCGTCAAGACAACGTGTCCATTAAGACCTAAGAGAAAGAGAGAGAGAGAGAGACAGACAGACAGACAGACAGACAGACAGACAGACAGAGTACAATGTCCATCAAGAAGTATTGGAAACTGCTATAAAAAGGTAATAAAACTATTCATGCAAAAGTGCAAAAGACAGGGTTATCACATATTAGTCGTGTGTGGAGACCCGTGATACTTAAGGACGGAATCTTGGTGGCTGAGAAGTTCATGACATGCAACACTCCACTTTGATCCTTACTTAAATTACACGGGCAGTTGGAGAGTTCCAGTCCGATCAATCGGCTGGTCACGTCAATAACATTTTATGATTGCCCCGACGGTATTGCTTTTATGGCAACCCCAACCCTTATATCATATATGTACTACTTCTGGAGCTTTGGGGAGTGTGGACTACCCCTTCATTGCCATTACTCCCAAGTCCACTTTGACCCGGAGTGGTAGTACCTGTTAGGTTCAATGGGTTAAATAGATCAAAAATGTGTTAAAAGATGAGTTTAAAAATGAAAATCCAACAAGAATAAATAAAACAAAAATGTCTTCGGCATAAAATAACCCAGGGATTAACATGCCGTAAAAACCAACCAATCAACGATATAGAATGGATTTTTCTATTTATGTGTTGTATCGTGAGGTTGAAAGATACACAGATAAATGTTGTGCTTAACACATTTATTAAGCACCAACATCCGGTACTAAACGGATACTTACAAACATAGAACAAATAAGTATAAACAATTAACAAGACAAACTCACACAAAAAGAGCTGGGCCAGTTCGGTATAAGCAAACGCAGCAAAGTCAGTCTGAATATTATTCAGCTAGTTAATGTACTTTAATCGTAGGCTATTCTAAGGCTATGAGCTGTCTATCTGGCAGAGTGCTGAAGGGGTGTTAGCTACTCTACAACATTAAGCAATGAAGTAATAACGTAAGGTCAACAAGATCAGAAAACTCCCATTTTGAAGGTCGACAGAGAATGGACTTTTTCTAAGCCATTGTTACATAATTTTATAAGCATAATAATTTATGTAGTTAGAATATTTGAATCGGGGTCCGTTAGATTTAAAATCGGAGGTGGGGAAATTTCCATATCCGTTAGGGTTATGATTGGCATGATGATGACCCGACTCCACCTTTCGGAGATAGTTTTAACTTCAGATGCGACGCAGATTTCAGAGTGACTAGACTCGAAGTCGCTTGCTCCGATGGTCGGCATCTCACCCGCGGCGGAATCAACATGGGCTGGTTGTGAAATAAAGCTTTATCAGAAAACAACCAAGTATTGTTAATTGATTAATAAAAAAAAAGAAATGACCAGTCCAACACGGAAAAGAAGAAGAAGCAACCCTTAACAGAAAGCCCTGAAGAAAAGTCAGTCTGAGGAAGATGGCGGCTGAGTTAGAAGCAGTAAGCAGAGAGTAAAAAGTTAGAACCAACATCTCATCTATATATATATATATATATATATATATATATATATATACCAACCCCTACGCACAAGCAGTATGTGGCACAAGGTCAATTTCTTAAGCGGTGTTCAACAGGTTTGAATTCAGTTTTCCTTCTCCTAGACCAGTTGCCTAACCAAGGCTAAAGAGCCCAGTCTGCCCTACTATTTACCCATAGCTGGAGGGAGAGTAGGATTCATACCTTTCCCAAGGGTATTAGCGATAAGTGAAATGCAATTACCACGTCCAGGATTTGAACTCAGAGCGACGAGTCCATTTCCATGACTTTAACCATTACACCACGCGCTTCCATCTTATCTATACCTCTCTCCGATTATATACCCGCGATGTTGAACGAGTATATAATACCATGACCATGAGCCATCTAACATGAGGTTAGTTAGTGGATGAGTACTCCTATTTTGAATGTGGATTTAGAATGGATTCTTTTCTCTAAGTCATGAAGTAGATAACACGGGGTAGATCAGTAATCCCATTTTTTAGGTCGATTAAGAATGGATAGTAGATTTTTTTTTTAGGTCGATTAAGAATGGATTCTTTTCTATCCAGGCCACGAAGTAGATAAAACGGGGTAGATCAGTGGTTCCATTTTTTAGGTCGATTAAGAATGGATTCTTTTCTATCCAGGCCACGAAGTAGATTTAGAAAACTTGTAGATTACAGTGCTTCCATTTTGGAGGTCGACAGGGAATGAATTCTTTTCTTTCCAGCCTTGAAGTAGTTAACACTAAGTTAGCAAGTCTGAGGTAGGAGAAAGTTGTACGCTATGAAGATCAAAGACGTCCACGAAAGAAATAGTATAGTTCACCTCACTTACAAGTAACGTAAGTGCTATAATTTTTTTTTTCTTAGAAGACAGATCTGTTTACGTCTCTCGTAAAAATTGTCCTCTTCCAGAGTTGCAATACGTATACATTTCTCGTAATTTGTTTTCGTTCTTCTAAAATTTGTGGTTTTATTAATAGCGTCCGTGCTGATTTTTTATTGTCGGGGGAAATGAACACGGCGATCCGCGTTCAAATTGTGGGCGAGGCTGTTTGCATTTAGGAAAATTATGCATTCAAATATTTTCTCTCCAGCTAAGGTTAAGTATGGCACCCCAGTGAGAATCGAACTCACTAACAATGGTCTGCTAATCTAGCTTGCTAGTAATTACATCAAATAACGTGTCCAAGTACTCTTTTTCTATAATTATTTACTAAGTTTACTTTAGATGTGACAAGCTAGAAGTATGTGGCGTCCAGTGAGAATCGAACTCACTAACAATAGTTTGCAAATCTAGCTTGCTAACCATTATACCAGATAACGTATCCAAGTCCTTTTTCTATAGCTATTTACTAAACTTAGCTTAGATATGGCGCAAAGCCTTAAGTATGGGGCGCCCAGTGAGAATCAAACTCACTAACAATGGTCTGCTAATCTAGTTCACTAACCATTACACCATATAACGTGTCCATATCCTCTGTTTCTATAGTTATTTACTAAACTTAGCTTAGATCAGGCACAAGGCCAGAAGTATGCGGCGCCCTGTGAGAATCAAACTCACCAACAATGATCTGCTAATCCAGATTGTTGACCATTACACCACGCGTGACACCCAGGAAATTATATTATCTAATGCAGGGCCGGGTTAGCTCAGTCGCTAGTGCGTTTGGCTAGAAACCACAAGGTTCCTAGTTCGATACCGGTCCTTGCCAACTCAGCGTATGAGTAGCACAGGGATCTGTGAGTTAAGGAAGGAGCTGATGATAGGTGTGGCGCTACACCTCAGACACAAAAACAATCTCCTTGGTCTAGCGCTAGTGAAAAGGAGATAGGCTCCCTCGCTGATTGTTTGATACTGACTTTAGGCCACCCGACGACTTTAATGCAACATACATTAGTTATGTAATATAATTCATGTTTTGTGTTTTGTAAATATTTGAAAGTACCAATTCATGACAAACTTCTGTTTATTTTTATAATAATTTTAGACAAATTTCTTTATCACACTGAGGATTAACGTGTAGGAATGAAAATAAAATTAGAATAAAATTTAGGAAAAAAAACTCCCATGAGCCTTTACCGGAAGAACCCCCGTGCATGTGAAGAAGGACTCACTTCCGATCTATCGACCATTTGAGTTTAGGCCTTGACTGTGTCTAGTCACTACAACTGACCAGGGAACATTTCCTTGCCATATGGTGGCCATGACCGGTGAATAAAGCCTAAATCATAAAACCACCTTCTGCCTTTGTCTCTTTCTTTTTCGTTTCTTGAATTCCTTCCTTTTCGACGTGACCACCAAATAAGATGGGGTTAAAAGCAAACCCAAAGAACACGAACCAAGAATAAACACAACTACCTTTTAAACCTTAAAATACAAAACCTCTTGCTGCCCCATAAACGTCATAACTGAGGTTGTTGTTTTTCACATGAACCCAGCAAAATATTGTCGCGAACAAATTTAGCTTCACCCGAATCCAATATGGTGACCACTGACTTATGCCCCAGTCCTTCGTGATATTGTAATATTCAAGCAATCCAAAAAGTAGATCTTTTTTATTAAAATGATTTCTGCTGGATACGACCGAAAATATTAAAAGACTCCAAATTACACAACGATTTTTAAGGCAGCAATGAAATCACTAAGTGTATGTTGGCTTCTACTCGTCTCACGTTTCCTCAAGTAAATCCACTAACATTTCCAAAACATGTGTAATCTATTAAAATGCATGTTTTTGAGATGTGCATTAATATGGCCATGTCTTGGGAAGGAAAGAAAAGTCTGGAAATAATTGTTTCGTAATTTCAATAATGGAGTGTTCTGTGTATGATTCTAAACTGCATCTAGTGGTGAGGTTCCAATTCTGGATCTCTGGGGAGGTGAAGTTCCCCTTCATCACCATTACTCCCAGGTCCACTCTGATTCGGAGTGGTAGAACCTGTTAAGGTCCCATCTATAAGTTAAATAGAAAAAATGAGTTTGATTTGGTTTGGTTTGTTTTGTTTTACGGCATATCAACCTCAGTGGGTTATTTAATGTCGATAAAGTTTTGAAATAAATCAATTCTTAATGGAAAATACCATTTTTTAATAAATACATTTTTCTATTTTACCCATAGATGGGACCCTAACAGGTACTACCACTCCGGGTCAGAATGGACCAGGGAGCAATGGTGATGAAGGGGTGCTCCACACTCCCCAAACCTTCAAAACTGGAACCTCACCATCAGATAGAGTTTAACGTCATTCCCAGGACATGTAGACCCGCAGCCACCGCCTTCTAGCACCCATATGATAAAAAGGGGTTGGGGCTTGCTATAAGGGCAATAGGGTTGGGAAAATCATATAGGTGCTAGGGCTTGACGTGACTAGTCGATTGATCAGAGGGGGCCTTTCCGACCGCCCGTCTAGCCCAAGATAGGGCCAAAGTGGAGTATTGCATGTCATGAACTGCTCATCCACCTGGGCTCTATCCTTAAGCATCACGGGTCGCACCCACGGCCAACAGGTGGTCCATTGGGGAGTCTTACCCCTCTGCAGAGGTGCAGTTGGTGCATTCTAACGCCGCAGCCGACAGGGCGGTCGGAGTGTAGTACCTGTTAAGGTCCCATCTATAAATTAAATAGAAAAAATGTGTTTAAAAAAGTACACACGAAGAATGAATAAAACAAAATGCTTTTTCGTATAAAATTACCCAACGGTTGGCATGCCGGTTGGTTTCAAGGTATGCATAAACCATTCTGTTGCATGGTAACAATTTAATTTCTTGTACAATTCCCAGTGGATCACCTTTCTAACCCAGTCGTTCCTAGCCTTATGTTCTTGTTGCGCTAGTTTGCTGCATTCACTTAATGCATGGTTTATGGTCTCACCTCTGTCACCACACACTCTACATTTGCTGTCTTGTTGTGACTTATCTTTTTTTGCTCTGATATAATTTATTCTTATGGCATTGTTTTGTGTTGCTATTATGAGAGGCTCGTTTTTTCTCTCATAAGGATTCCTTTTTGAAACCATGTCCAGGTCTTTTTGCGAGAAACTGTCAGTAACCAAGCGCTGTAGTCTATATCACCCTTTTGACAATGGTGCCATAAAGACCCTAATAAATCGATACATAATACAAGGTCACCCTATAACAAATAACATTAGACAAATACTCGTCGATAACTCAAACATGATAAATAACATTAAAAAATGATTTAAAACAAACAAAATCAATTAAAAAAACTGCAATTACGAGAAAGCATAACTATAAAAAAATGAAACGAAAAATAAGAAATAAAAAAGATAGCAGAGCCGGTGTACTATAATAAGTTGATAATAATAAAATAAATTGAACTACGACTAGAAGACCTACCCGGCGTTGTCCGAGAGTAGGGAATATCATCCCATATAACGGAATAGTAAGTAATATGTTTCACAGTATGTTTCTTCTAAATGAATAGTAAAAAAGTCAAGTCGACGGTGTGGCCTAAAGTTGGTATCAGCCAGACAGCGAGGGAGTCTATCCCTTTTTCAATAGTGCTAGACCAAGGAGATTTGTTTTTGGGTCTGAGGTGGAGTGCTAAACCTAGAATAAATTTAAATAATCTCAAATAAATTTCCGAAACGAAATTAATCAAGAATTGTTGCAATTATTAAGAGAATACAATGATTTTTAATGATTTTTAAGAACCATTAAATGATTTTTAAGAACCATTAAATGATTTTTAAGACCATACGATTATTTAAAAAAATATTATTTTATTAAGAAAATATTATTTTATCAAGAAAATTATGCAATTATTAAGAAAATCATACAATTCTTAAGAAACTTATTGGATTAATTTGATAGTTATGTGATTATTGAGAAAATTAGGCAATTATTAAGAAAATCATACAATTATTAAGAAACTTATTCGATTAATTTGATAGTTATGTGATTATTGAGAAAATTATGCAATTATTAAGAAAATCATACAATTATTAAAAAACTTATTCGATTAATTTGATAGTTATGTGATTATTGAGAAAATTATGCAATTTTTAAGAAAATTATGTGAATAATTAGAAAGTTATCTGATTATTTTAGAAAATTAAGGGATTATCAAGAACATATAAACAAGAATTGATTATGCGATCATTTAGAAAATAAATGCAACTCTAAAAAATATTTGCAGTTTTCAAAACAAAGATTTAGATTCTTTTTTAATTGCCCATATTTTTATAAGTAAAAGAGAATGTGTTTTCTCAGATGACTCATTAACCCAGCCTCGGTGAGACATACTCTTTCACATAAACTACGTGTTGGAACTTCTCCACTTTGAATGTTGCTGGACAAAAATAACCCTTTCTAATAGCCCGCTTCAATTTTTTGTGTGTATATACTGACAGAAAATAGAATTGTAACATTCTGAAGTACAATGCCGATATTTTTAATATAATATATTTTATTACATTAAAACTTAGATACTTACGCCCGACGGAGAGCGCATATTTTTGCTAGTAGAAATAATAGCCTTAAGATTTCCATTTTTCTAAGCAATAAGATTTTAAGGGCAGGTTCTTTAGACTAAAATTAACATAACCAGTGGAAATTGATATGTTTAATCTATTTCGTTATCCCCAAGGATATAGGTTAGTGCAGTGATTTTCAAACTTTCAAACTGGAATGTCAATGATTGTCATTATTTTATAGACATTTTTTTTTGGTGGGGGGGAAATCACATTTATTTATTAATAAATAAAAAGGATATTTAATTAACTCGGTTCACTTTCGTCAAAGTTGTCACCTTTTCGTAATGGAACATTAACTCTTTGCCAACCAAATTTCCCCCACAGTTTTTTTAATCTGTATGATGGGATATTTCAAAATTCACTATCCACCTCAGAACGCTTTCTATTCAAATAGTCATATTTGTAATCTGAGTTCTTCCTTTAAATTATAATGAACTAACCATCAATTTTTTGTACTTTGCTAGGCTGTGGTGACAGAGCTGCTATGAGCGGTTTAAAGTAGATAAAGAGTTAATGTACTACTTACTTGTTTCAGCCTTGATGTGATTTCGAAATTGTAAAACCCAAGGGAAATAATTGTAGATGTGTGATTAGGTGTGAACTTTTTTCATATTGGGAATACCCTAAAAGTACCCATAACTCGGCTCCCGGCAGACGAATCGATTGGAAATCAACTTCAATTTCATCGCTTGGGAAATCTAGGAATAAGTTATAATAGAAATGTTTATGCTATGTCTCAACATAAGAAAAAACATTAAAAAAAGTGCTGTTGTCCTTGGTAGGCTATTAATTTTCAGTAATAATAAATGAACGTGATGCATGTATATATATATATATATATATATATATATATATATATATTAGTCATCCACAGACACGTGTTTCGAAGTTTATTTCTCATTAGTGCGGCTCGACGTTTTAACAGCTACCTCTAGCCGGGATCGAAACCCGACAGAATTTTCGTCTGCAATTTCCTTACTCTTGTGGCCATCAACGGCTGTCAGTCTGGGTGGAACAATTAATTGATACATACCTACAGTGGTATTTTTTTACGCATCATATATATATGATGTTTGCTACATTGGGCGACTACAAAGATTGAGGTTAGAATAAACCAGCACATTCCATCTGTTATCTGCACAATAACTTTGACCGCTATTCTCCATCAAGCAATCTATATTCACCTTCCACGATTGGGCGACACCTGTTTGGACAATCCGATTGTCTGCAGCATATAACCCTCAATGTTCTCCATCTTGCCATCCTCAACCAACGAGTACACATAGCTGTACTCGAGGCCCTCCTCATCAACAAAATTCCGTCCTGCTCTTTGCATACAAAACAATTTCTTTCTCTACGCCTTTTCGGCCCTGATTCTTGATCCCACCAACATAAAAAATATATATATATTTACATTTAAACCGATATGCACGCCTAATTCATTTAGTTATAATTAATTAATTAACAAAATTAGGTATGACTGTGTAATTAAGTACATAATCTCCCACAATTGTGGCCTTTTGCCATTTCAAACATCATTGTCTGATACTTCACACACACGACACATATATATATATATATATATATATATATTATATATATATATTATATTGTGTGTGTGTAAATATATATCATATGTGTATATATGTATATATATATATATATATATTTATTATTTGGCCTTATATATATATATATATATATATATAAGCGAGAGAGAGAGAGAGAGAGAGAGAGAGAGAGAGAGAAGCGAGAGAGAGAGAGGGGAGGTTGGAAATAATCCATTCTATTAGCATTCCTTTGATGTCTACTGAGATATTCTGAGATATATATGCTTAAGGGGGGGTGGGGCTTATTGGGGTGACTCCGAGATAGAGGAGCCCTAGTGTGGCTGGTGTCGCCTTTGGGGTGAGGAGTGGAATCACAAGCGACAATCAATGACAGCTGGGGGTCCAAACAATGTAAGAGTTAGGTCATTGCATTAGTTTTAGTTGTTAATGGTTTAAGTAATTTGATATTCAGACAACAAGGAAGTTTAGGCCGCTAATGGCAGAGCAGGTGGAAGAAGATGGGAATAAATCAACTTACTTAGAATCTTTCTTTCATTCTTTTTCTCTCTTTTTTTTCTTCTTTTTTCATTTTTTTTCTTTTTTTTTCACTTCATTCTTTCTTTTTCTTCCATTTTTTCTCTCTTTCTTCCTTTCTCTTCTCTTCTTTCTTTTTTTCTTTTCTTTTCATTCTTTCTTTTTTCATTCTANAAAGAAGAGAGATCGAAGCTTGTGATTATTATCTAAAAGACTACCAATGACACAGGGCTTCTGATAAAGAGAATCCCCAATGGAAGACCAGACACGAAGTCCCCAAGACGAAGTCCAGACGCTAGAAAAGAGACGCTAGAAGAATAGAAGTAAGAAAGCAAGGAAAGAGGTATACAACAAAAGAATGTAATGTCCGTAGATACTCTTCTCGGTCAATCTGTAGAATTCCTTAGTAGAAAGATTGTAAAATCAGTTTACTCATTGTTACGTTAATCTGTAGTATTCCTTATGGGAGGAATTCATCCGGCAACTGAATTCATCAACAACCGTAAATATATGTTGTCATTTTTTCGTTGAATAATCTAACTCCTGCTACTTGGTAGAGTCTATAAATATAAGTTGTGGCATTTCGTAAAGCTTAGAAATCATCCAACAGATTCCATAATACTTTGTATTTTGGTTCTGGAAAATAAGACAGGAAACTGATATTTCTCCAGAACATATTCCATATAAAATTCGACTTTATTTACATACAGCACGACACTGGGAATTTAGGTAAATCAGATTTGTTCGTAGAAATGTCTATACGTGATTGATGCCTCAAAGACACTCTGAAGAATGCTGCTATTGCAGTAGAGGACTGGGAGAAGCTAGCTTGTTATAGACCTGACTAGAGAGCCACCATCTACCGGTCTATGAAAGAATTTGAACCCAACCGAATTAAACACTAAAAATTGAAGTGGACTATTAGAAAGGGTAATTTTCAGTCCAGCAACATTCAAAGTGAAGAAGTTCCAACATGTACTTTATGTAGAAGAATATGTCTCTCCAGGGCTGGCCTTGGTGTGTTATCTCAGAAAACACCAGGATACAGTGTCAAATGCTACTGGCACTCAACTATGAAAAAAAATAATCAGGAAATGGTCTGACAGCCAACACGTGCTTGATGCGTAGAAGCAAAGAAGTAAATTTTTAACTAACCAAACCCATTAAATAAACGATAAAAAAGAATATATCTCTGTATATATATATATATATATATATATACCAACCCCTCCACACGATCAGGAAGCGACACAATGTCAATTTCTTAAGCGGGGTTTAACAGGTTTGAATTCAGAGTTTTCCTTCTCCTAGACTTGTTATCTAACCATGGTCAAAGAGCCCAGTCTGCCCTGTTATTTAACCATAACGGGAGGGAGAATTGAATTCATACCTTTCCCAAAGGTATTAGCGCAATGTGAATGCAAACAGTTCCGCCCAGGAATTGAACTCGGGTCCACGAGTCCATTTCCTATGACTCTAACCATTAGACCACGAACCTGTATATACGCCTGTATATCTCTGTATCTACGTCTTTATTTTATTCTTTGTTGCAGTTTCCTTTGGACAATGTTGTTCCAAAGTTTTACATGCATCTGCAGATCTCACTGACTATAACTCAATAGAATGATTGGAACCTTACTACTTAAAAATTGTCCACCAGCTTCTTTTCTTCTTCTTCTTCTTCTTCTTCTTCTTCTTCTGCTCTCTCGACACTGTTACTGAAGAACAAAAATGCAGTCTGTCGTTCAGGCCAAAATAGGTCGCTTTTATAGTCAAATAAAAGTTGCAATGCACCATGGGTAGTCACCCATAATTCCTCGCAACCTCTATAAAAAGTCTATTCTGCCCCCTCCAATTTCTTGACACTTCTTACTCAGAGTGGGCATAATGGCGTCCACATTCCTTTCCTTGCCAGGGACAGTTTCGCAGGCCAGGCATCTAGGTCGCTTTGAGTCAGGTAAGTTCGACTCGTTACTACAGTACTTGATGCAGTTTAGTGTCATGCCCAGGATACTATCTATGTGTAAATGGTAATGAAGAGGTACTCCACAGTTACCAGATCTCCAGAAGTGACTTAGCTAGGACAGCACCCCCTTTTTGAGGAGGGAGGGAGGGATATCTTATCACTCTGTAACATATTCTAAACCCCACCGACTGAACAAATGAATTAGAAAAGAAAGGCATTGACTGCAAAATGGTCTAAGTTTTCTAATTTGGTAATCTTATTTCACAATGGATATCGCTAAGAAATGGTAACTTTTTGTGCGTGAATACAAGGAATATTGAATACACGAAGGAAGCTTATTCGTGATAAAGTGATATAATATATATAATATATATATATATATATATATATATGTATATATATATATATATATATGCATATATATACATATATGTATATATATATGTATATATATATATTCTAATAAATCATTCCTTTTAACGGGAAGATATATTTTATAAGGATAAAAAGTTTTATCATTCGTTCATCAACTTCAAAAGCTTTCATTATTAAGTTGCAGTAGTATCACACCCCGAAAGATCTACGAAAGAAAATCATATTAATCATTTAGATATCTACACCTTTCATATTTAATAACGTTCGTACACGTGTGCGCACATGCACACGCACACATACCTATATTGTAATGAAATCATTTTTGTATGTATATTACTGTGACACGCCAAAAACGGTTCAGCATCGTAAAATTTTAGTAAGCACAATAACGCTAAAAAGACCTCTTTGCATTTGAGGCGGGCTTAGCGTAACGATTGTTGTAGACGAAAATGGAATCAGGGACCTGAGTTCAAATCCTGGAGAGATTGTATGTGTTTCACTTAGCACTAATGTCCTTGGTAAAGACATTAATTCATATATTCTCCTGTTAGCTGGGTTCTTGAGTCTGGGACAGGGATCACCAAACTTTTTTCACGGTGGGCCGGATAATTGAAAAAATAACGAGTGTGGGCCACATTATTATTGTGTTCAATACTTGCTAGCTAGAACGAAAGCTCTGAAAAAAAAGATTGTCATTTTATTTAAATCTTGAATATATATTGAAAACATAGGGTTTGTCATTTCCAAAAAATGTTTGTTTTTCATATCTTTTGACCTATTCGTTGCTTCTCTGTAGCTCTTTGAAAATTACCTGTTTTTTCAAGCAGTCGTAACAAGTAAAAATTCGGGACCGCGTAAGTAACTAGTGAAATGCTCACACGCACGAAATTTTTAACTTACCTTCAGTAGTCAAGTCCATAAAGATTTAGTAAGCTTAACATGATATTTAAATTAAATGGTATCCAAACGTCTCGCGTTCCGTACGTTTTAACAAACAGATTCAAACACCGTCGGCGAGTCTGATAAAATGCCTTCGTGAGCCGAATCCTGCCCGAGGGCCGTAGTTTGGTGACCCCTGGTCTTGGAGAAGGAAAACTCTGAATTCAAATAAGGTCAACTCCGCTTAAAAATTGACCTTTTGTTTCATTCTGCCTGTGGCAAAGACGTTGGTTAAATATGTTAAATGGTTATTTTGTTGAAGTACGGAAGAGTAGAAATTTAAGAATAATGGTAATTCTGAGTTCACAGAGCTTGGGCTTTCCACTGATGAAAAAACTCTGAATTAAAAACCTGTGGTGTGTTAATCTGAGAATCTATAGCACATCCAAGAATTTGTGGTTGGCTCTACGGAAGCCAACATCACAACACAAACAAATTACCCATGTAGTCATTTGTTAACCATCCGCTTGATTTATTTAATTGATTGATTTTAACGGCATCTCAACCTGTCTACGCTTATCTGATGCCTAGAGGTTAGGCAATCGCGTTAATTGTATGTTCACATTTACATTTTTGTGTAGATGTTTCTTCAGAGTTTTGGTTTTTTTTATGCTAGTGTCATGTTAGTACCATGTTAACTTTTATAAAATCTACTAAGTTTTCATTCGCTTACAGATTGATTACAGTGTCTATTCTTCTAAAGTAATCACGTATCTTTAGTACTGGCCTGGCTTTTCGGATTTTGTACTGCCAGGTTCTTCGTATTGGCATTTTTTACATTTTATCTCAGTTATCATTTTTGACGTTCGAATAGATAATTAAAAAAAGCCTACGTGACTTAAACATGAACACACACACACACACACACACACACACACACATATATATATATATATATATATATATATATTATATATATATATATATATATATTTAAACATGCTCACGCATACATTCAATCTTACAGTCAAGCTTACGCACATATTCATACATATACCCATTAAATTTTTTTTTGACTGTCCTCTGATTGGTCAGTTCACTCGTGGAAGCGGAAGGTGAAATTGGAATTTAGATAGTTCTTGTTTAGGTTTTCAAGAAGGCAAATATGACGATTATTTCTTTTGGGTGTATTAGTTAACTTGGGCTAAATAAAAGACATCTAAAATTACCCAAATCTAAAAGCAACAACAAACACAGATGAAAAGTCCTTAGGGAACCGACCAGAAGAACGGAGAATCGACCCAGACCCATACAGAGACGAGACGACCTAATCCAGCCAAATCGCAGATATGTGCAATATGATAAGATATTGAAAAGAAGTAAGGACTTCAAATCCTGGGCGAGGCTGTTTGAATTTTACATAGCGCTAATTTGGAAAGGTATGAATCCAACTATTCTCCCTCCAGTTATGGGTAAATATTAGGGCGGACTTGGCTCTTCAACCTTGGTTAGGCAACCTGTCAAATAGAAGGAAAACTCTGAATTCAAACCTTTTAAACTCTGCTTAAGAAATTGGCCTTGTGTCTCATCCTGCTCGTGCGGAGGGGTTGGTAAATATCTACAACACTTTGAAACTATGGCTATCGTAGATTAAATGGTAATACAGCTGATACGGAAAACCAGGCTGACACGTTACCAAATGGGGTGTGAGTTTGAGTCTTTGAGCTTATCTTTTATTGCTGTCTCAAATACATAGTTTTTATCAATTAAAAGTTAATCCTTCTTCTTGACCGGTTGCCTTTCCATGGCTAAAAGAGTCCGGTATGCCCTACTATTTACTCGTAGCTGGGCGAGGGAGAAGAGAAATCTCCATGCCCTTTCCAAGGGCATTATTCTGAAAGTGAAACGCAAAAAGCTTCCTCCAGGATTTGAACCCGGTTTGTCGAGGCCATTTCCTAATGGTAATAACCGTTACACTATGTACCTCAGGCATATTGCACCCAGTTTGTCAAAAATTATAATGAGAATAATATTAAAATTGGTAATGAATAATAATAATAATAATATAATAATAATAATAATAATAAATAATTAGAGATACTAGCAATAAAAAAACCCTGGGCGGTGTAGAAATTACATTTTTGAAAGATATTGCCTGAGTGGGATGGAAATTAAAAATTCAATGTTAGAGAGTTTGTATCATAAGTAAATAAAATCATTAAATTTATTAAAGTAGCAAGAATAAAAAATAAAACAATTAGAAATGAAAACATGGTTCGGTCACCCGCAAATAATATGTTGCGTGCATCTATTAATAATTAATTAAATAATCGTTTTTAATATTTTACAAATAAAATTAACACCAAATCGTAAGTATTCATTTATTTGTAAATTTTTTACTCCGCCCTGTCGGTGGTGCGTTAGAATGCACCGACTGCACCTCTGCAGAGGGGTAAGACTCCCCAAATGGGTCCACCTGTTGGCCGTGGTGGCGACCCGTGATGCTTAAGGATAGAGCCCAGGTGGATGAGCAGTTCCATGACTTGCAATACTCCACTTTAACCCTATCTTGGGCCTAGACGGGGCGGTCGGAGAGGCCCCTCCGATCAATGGGCTGGTCACGTCAAGCCCTAGCTCCTATATGATTTTCCCAACCCTATTGGCCTTATGGCAAGCCCCCAACCTTTTTATCATATGGGTGCTAGAAGGCGGTGGCTTGCGGGTCTACATGTCCTGGGAATGATGTTAAACTCTATCTGATGGTGAGGTTCCAGTTTTGGAGGTTTGGGGATGTGGAGCACCCCTTCATCACCATTGCTCCCTGGTCCACTCTGACCCGGAGTGGTAGTACCTGTTAAGGTCCCATCTATGGGTTAAATAGAAAAATGTATTTATAAAAAAAATTGTATTATCCATTAAGAATTGATTTATTTCAAAACTTTATCGGCATTAAATGACCGACTGAGGTTGATATGCCGTAAAACAAAACAAAACAAACAAAACAAACTTTTTACTTAACCACTTGTTACTGAAAAAAGGGCGAGAGTGAAATATAATTTTTAAAACTGATTACATGGCTGTTCTTTATTCTATATATTAGCGATTTTTTGGTATTGTGATGTAAGCAGTGACGTCGTTTCGGTTACAGACAAATGGTTATCGAATGTCCATTACTAATAGATTAAATTATTTCTTTCCCTAATATATATTCATACTTTAAAATATTTTTTCTCATATATATGCATTTTCATCCACTTTCTCTCTGTTCTTTTCCTTGCCTATTTTTTCCGCTATGATGTATCATAGGTAACACCGAAATAGGTCACGTGATCAGTTTAGGCCATATTGAAGCAAGAAACGTAAATATTTTTGAACTTTTTTAAAATCTCGCAAAAAATAAATAACGAACATAAAGAGCTTGCTACAAAGAAAAACAGTTAATTCAAAGATCAAACTATCCGATTGGAGAAAAAATACTCACCATTATCTTGAAAAATAAGTAAAACAGTCCGTTTTTTACGACACGGTCAGTTTCTTTATTGATATTTTTTCAGCTGAATTCTGTATTCATGGTTCTTTTACTAAAAATCTGACATTGAAACTTATAAAAATCTTCTGATATAATTATTCAGACTCTTATCTTTATGGAAAAAAAGAAAAATCTTTTTTTGTCGGTTCATTTTTTCATATTTCTTAAAAGAAATTGGGGGGGGGGTATTTCTCGTAAAAAAATATTTCCCCTAATATATTTTAGGAAAAAACTATTTCAGACATATCTATATCCTAAGTTAAATAATTTTGGAAATTCTCGTGAAAATCGGACCATTAATTGATTTTGCATAGAATTAGAAAAAATTTTTTAGTCATAATTGTTTTTGGCTACGTTAAATTTCGATTGATTTCACGGTGCAAAAATGTAAACATTGTTTTTCGTTCATAATTTTCATTATTTCCATAAGCTGAACATTTTTCTTTTAAATCATCATGAGTTTATTTAATGTGTTTTCTTTCGAATGGACAACAGATTTTCTTGATAATATTAACTTTTATGCAAGTTTCATTGTGCTAAATATAGAGTGGAGTTAAATTTCACAGGAAAAATTGGTGGTACCTAATGTATCAATTGGTATTCTTTGTTTTCTTTTTCCGGTTGTTTGAGTCCATCATATAATTTTCTTTACACACCAGACGTTTTTTTTCTCTCTTGTTCTCTTTTTCTTCCCTTTGCTCTTTTTCTTTCACAATGTCTTTGTCTTCCCTTTTCCTTTCTCCTCCCCTCCTCCTTCTTTGTCTATCGTTTTGTAGATTATTAAATTAATTCTGATGAAGTCTTTTAATAAATAAAGAGGAAAACATTAATTGAATCAATTATCTGAGTTGGTTAATCTATATTTCCATCTATATTTTTGTCGGATTTTTCGAAGTTGTTGTTTCTTCTATATACATTGAGAAAACATATACCATATACAATATATATAATATATATATATATATATATATATATATATATATATATATATATATTATATATATATATATCCGTTACTAATCGGCCACGAACGTGATACAATTCTCTTTTTTGAAAAAGAGAATTTTTCTGTTTTTGAATTTGAAGTATTTCTTTTTCTTATAAAAACTGTTACACCGAAGGAACGTAACGCAGTGAACGAACGAGGCGCAGCGAACGAACGAGATGCAGCGAACGCACGTGATACACACTTTTTTGAAAAAAAAAGAATTTCCAGTTTAAATTCAAAATATTCTCTGTTTCTCTCTTGAAAAATCCGGATTAAAAACATTCACATATTAAAACGGTCCCAAATATCACTATGCTCTGATGAAGATTTTTTGATGAAATCGAAATATTGGAAATATTAGCAATGCAAAAAGTTGTATAAATAAATTCAGTTTAACAACATCTGTGTTTTTCATACCATTTTTTCAATAAATATACATTCTATAAACAGTATGTGATTTCTCACTGAGGTTGATGGTAATCTTTAAGCCAATCAGATCAATTGCTCCTAATTGAGACTCACACTCGAGGGAAGGCGATTAAAGGGCTATCACTTTCAATTGTTCATTGTTCATTGTTGGTATCAGCGAGGGAGTCTATCCCCTTTTCACTAGTACTACACCAGGGATATTGTTTTAGCGTATGAGGTGGTGCGCTACATCTGCCACACTTTACTGCGCAGATCCAAGCTGGGCTATTCATGTACTTATTTGGTAAGTGCCGGTATCGAACCCGGAACCTTATGTTTCCTAGGCAGATCCTATACTAACTGAGCGAAACCGGTCCCTTACTTGATGGTATTTTAGCCTATTCTGCATGACAAATGTCTCCAAGATCAGCAAGATTTCTTAGACGCCTTGTTTGAACTCGAACTTCTGATCACCCTTACGACACACGCTGACTGTAATTAGTATGTCAGATTTCACGGCATGTCAACCCTTGGGTTATTTTTTATACCGAAGACATTTTTTTTTATTCATTCTTATTGGGTATTCAGTTTTTTTAAGATTCTTTTGTAAACCCACATTTCTCAACTCATTTTTTATGTATTTAACCCATAGATGAGACCCCAACAGCTTCTACCCCTCCGGGTCAGAGTAACCTTGGATTAATGGTGATGAAGGGGTACACCACACTCCTCAAAGATCCAGAATTGGAACCTCACCACTTGATGCAGTTTAACACCTTACCCAGGCTGACTGTATCCCATGCAGAGTGTTAAGACATGCTACAAAACTGGGGTGTCCTAGGTATGTCACTAAACTGAACCGGGTGCTGAGGCACCGGCTTTGGATATCTGTGGAGTGTGACGTATTCCTTTATGAAACAAATCAATGCCATACAATATGATTCCCAATAATGCTAACACATTGTTAAAACCAATTACTAAAAGTACTAGCAAATATATGCACCCTCCGGGTGCAAGTATTTAAGTTTTAATATAATAAAATATCATATTAAATTAGAAAGGCTAATGAAACTGAATAAGAATGTAGATAAAAAGATTTGGAACAGAGGGGGTATGATAGAAAAATAGAACAACTTTGAAACTAACTCTTCCATCATTATCCATTACTCCCCTCTTTCATTGGTAAATTTTCCTAATTTAACTGTTTAGTTAAAATAGGAAGTAAAGAATAATATTAGTTATTTTTCTTGTTAAGGGATTTCTTTTAAGTTTTATTGAAGAGATTTTTGCTCATATTCATTAAGATAAAACCAAACAATTAGAAATCAATAATACTAAGCATTTATTTATTAAAATCAAATTTTTAAGATCAATATGCAAATTAGCCTTCCCATTCATACTGTAAATCGCTATTTTGTTGTATGTATAAATACAATTGCATGTTATTAGTATGTAGATATGGTCAACAGTATAAGTAATGTAAAACAATTTTATCAATAATTAAGGTATAAACAAAAATAAAATCATGGTAAATGTGATGTAAATAACTAAGGTAATTGTATAGTAATATAGTTTCGGTTACAGACAGACAAACCCACATTCTCCATTATAATAAGATATATATGAATACACAATATGTATAACACCCCAACCGCTAGGCATGATATAACCCTGGACGGGTTGATGTGCCGTTAAAATTAATAAACCAAACTAAATCAACTTGAGTGGTAGTACCTGTAAGGGTCCCGTCAATAGATCTGTTCAAAAATTAGTTGTATTCGACCTGTACAAAAATGTAAATATGATCGTACAATGAATGCAATTCTCTAACCTCTAGGCATACAAGTAACTCTAGACAAGTTGACATGCCGTTAAAATCAACCAAATCAATCAACTTTCGGTTCTCCCACCTATGAGAGGATCAAGTCAAAAGACTAACGGAACAATATCATTTTCTTCTCCTGGAACCATTCTGTTGTCACTGTCTGAAATGCATTACCATCACCTAACTGTACTCAGATTCACATATTCGATTTCGTTACCGTTCTACAAGATTCGATAAACAGCAATGCGTATGGTTTTTATCAGCAAGGATGAATTCAATGACACAACGTTATTTTCACGTAAGATACCATTTTGTTCTCTACTATACTGAAGTATCTGGCCGCCATCCTTGGCCAGATGTTAAAGGGACTTAAAGTAAATAAGTAAGTCAATAAGTATCCGGTGTTATAGTATCCTTTGGTAAGTCCGACGTCCAAGATGATCCAAATAGCAGTGAGCTAAGATTAGAATCAGGCTAGTATAAATACAACAACAGCAGCAGCAGCAGCAGCACAGCACTGCCAGTGATTGGACAATAGGAATCTTTCCCAGGTCACGTGCTTATAGGCGAGTCTATAAGTAGAGGTGTACATCTGGCACACGCCTTATATCTAAGAAATTCCAACAACTATCTATAACAAAAAGAAATGGATGATTTGATAGAAGGTTCAACCTCAACTACAATACCACCAACATATGTCCGTGATGTTGTTGGACAAAATAATAACATAAGGAAGCATTACTTTCGGTGGAACGTTCTTGAGGACGCGAAAAGTGCATATCCAATGTTGTTTTATAGACCCTGCATCGGTTGTAATAAGTAGGGGGCATTACTTTCGGAGCTCTCCCGTAGATAAAAACAGCAAGGGAAAGGATATTCGTCAGATTTAATTACCTCCCGAGGATAAGAAGGGCTAAAGCATCCATCTTATCAGACCTTTAGTCTTTTTTCTGGGGTTTTTGAACACCCGTAACATTCAATCTTAACTCGAGCTTTACCCAGATTTACCCCCCGCTCTCCCCTACTTCCTACTTAATTTTGACACTTTGGCCAAAAACTGCTGAGAGTCAGTTGCCAAAAGATTCTGACATGGCTGTTGCTTTTATTCACTGTCAGCTGCCAGACCCACATCGCCAGTCACAGACCTCCCACTTTCTCTTCAGAATTCTTTTAAGGAATCCAAATTCTTAGCATTTCATCAGAGGAAATAAAAACAAAACAAAACAAAACAAAACAGACAAACAAAAAAAATAGATATTTTTTAAAGGATGAGGATAAAGCAAGCAGTTGCTCATTATTAAGATTATCAAACCATCTTCATGTCATCATGTCTTTTATTTATTGTATTTTTTTATTTACTTTTGAGACTCCTGTCCCTAAAGAGCGACTTCCTGTTGTGTGCCGGTGTATGATCATAACATGACGTAAAAAATGTCACTGAAATTATAAGAAGCGAATCACTTAGCTAATGTTTGAGTAATACTGGAATTTTTTGAGACAAGAATCAAAAAGCTCATTCCTGCTTTGAAGAACATTTTAGAAATGCTACCTGATTGTCTTTGAGTTGAATATTTGTTTAAAAGATAGACTATAATGGCTGCTAACCGTCCTGGGTATTCTTTATTGTATACTCAAGGTCTAACCGCCTAAGAATTATACATGAGAAGGGAAAAAAAGACATGAAAAGGATAGAAGAAAAGACAGATTGATTGAAGAATAAAATGAACGAAAATTAACTGAGAATGAAAATCGGTAAAAAGAGTGTTGGAATTTTGATATATATATATTTACCAACCCCTCCGCACGAGCAGGATTCGACACAAGGTCGATTTCTTAAGCGGAGTTCAGCAGGTTTGAATTCAGAATTTTCCTTCTCCTAGACCGGTTGCCTAACCAAGGTTAAAGAGCCCAGTCTGCCCTACTATTTACCCATAGCTGGAAGGGAGAGTAGAATTCATACCTTTCACAAGGGTATTAGAGCTAAGTGAAATGCAATTACCACGTCCAGGATTTGAACTCGGGACGACGAGAATTTTGATATATAAGGCGTGTGCCAGATGGTCACTTCTATTTATAGACTCGCCTATGGGCACGTGACCTGGGAGAGATTCCTATTGTCCAATCACTGGCAGTGCTGCTGCTGCTGTTGTTGTATTTATACTAGTCTGATTCTTAACTTTGGCTCATTGCTATTTGGATTATCTTGGACGACGGACTTACAAAGAATACTATAACACCGGATACTTATTGACTTGCCTTACTACATCTGGAACCAAGGATGGCGGCCAGATACTCAACAATAAGCAAAAAAAAAGAAGAGAGAGAGAGAGAGAGAGAGAGAGAGAGAGAGAGAGAGAGAGAGAGAGAGAGAGAGAGAGAGAGAGAGAGAGAGAGAGTCCAATTGGACACATAGCGTAGTGGGTGAAGGCGTTGGGTTTAAGACAGTACTAAGTGACAGTTATCTCTAGGCTGCAGGTTCAATCAAAGGCAACAGTAACATAGAATAATTATTAACACTTGTTCCCAGCTATGGTTAATGGAATGAGAACAGGATAGCCCCGTGCATTGAATAAAGGGTTGGGTTTAAAGTTCCTTAATAGCCCCCGATTATGGCAAGAAGATTCCCGAGTTTGAGAAGGCTTCCGAGTCTAACAAGAAATACCTGAAAAAGGCCGGAGGGTACATCGGCCGAAACGTTGTACAACAATAAAGATGAGGACAATAGTCCGAATAATCCAAATAATACTAGAGAGAGAGAGAGAGAGAGAGAGAGAGAGAGAGAGAGAGAGAGAGAGGGGGGGGCAGAGAGTTGACGACACCACCTAGTGGTAATTAGCACACATGGTAGGTAATTAGTGTTAGTGTCACCAAACACCGAAATAACCGAACTGTTAGTAGACAAGGTATGTAATCCTTACAGTTTCTTATCGTCTTAGAATAAATTTCCCAAACGAAATTAATCAAGAATTGTTGCAATTATTAAGAAAATACAAATGATTTTTAAGAACCATGTGATTATTAAAAAGTATGTGATATTAGAAAATTATGCAATTATTAAGAAAATCATACAATTTTAAGAAAATTATGCGATTAATTGGAAAGTTATGTGATTATTCAGAAGATTATGCGATTATTAAGGAATTATACAATTATTAAGAAAATTATGCGATTAATTAGAAAGTTATGTGATTATTCAGAAAGTATGCGATTATTAAGAGAATTATACAATTATTAAGAAAATTATGTGATTAATAGAACGTTATTGAGAAAATTATGCGAGAAAAGTAGAATGCAAGAAAGAAAGAAAAAAAAAAGAAAGAAGGAAAAAAAATGAAATATAGCAGGAAAAAGAGTCGAAAGAAAAAAAGAAAGAAAGAAGGAAGAAATGAAAGAAAGAAGATGCAAAAATTATATACAGCAGGAAAGAAAGCAATAATGAAAGGAAACGGATAGAAAGAAGGAAAAGTTGAAAAGGAAAAAAGAAAGAAAGAAAGAAAGAAAGAAAGAAAGAAGTCAAAACAAAATATTGCAGGAAATAACATAAAAACAAGAAAGAAAAAAGAATCGAAAGAAGAAACAAAAGAAAGAAAGAATGAAAAAAAAGGGAAAGAAAGAGTTAAAGAAGAAACAAGGAAAAACAAGATAAATAAATGAACGAATAGTAATCCAAGGGATAAAAATACGAAAGAAAAAAGAAAGAAAGAAAAAAGAAAGAAAGTCAAAGAAGCAAGAGATACACAGGACAAATGAATGAAAGAATAATAAACCAAAGAAGAGAAAAAGAAAGAAAAAATAAGATAAGAAAGAAAGAAAGGAAGGAAGAAAGTCAAAGAGGAAACAAGGGAAAACAAAACAAATGAATGAAAAAATATCTAAGGGGTATTTTTTATCCCTTAGATTATTATTTTTTGATAGAAAGAAAAAAAACGAAGAAGAAACAATGAAAAACAAGACATAAGCAAAGAGATAAAAAAGAAAGAAAAGTTAAAAGAAGGAAAGAAGAATTAAGGGAAAAACAAACAAAAAAGCCAAATGATAAAAAAGAACGAAAGAAAAAAGGAAGAAAAGAAAGAATCAAAGGGAGAAAGAATCAAAGAAGAAAAAAGAAATAACAAGACAAATAAACGAAAAAAATAATAAGCCAAGTGATAAAAAAGAAAGAAAGAAAAAAGAAGAAGAAAAGAAAGAAAGAAAGAAGGAAAGTCAAAGAAACGAGGGAAAACAAAACAAATAAATGAAAGAATAATACGCCAAGGGATAAAAAAGAAAGAAAGAAAACACGAAGAAGAAGAAAGAAAAAAGAAAGAAAGGATGGAAGAGTGAAAGGAAAAACAAGACAAATAAATGAAAAAATAATAAGCCAAGTGATAAAAAAGAAAGAAAGAAAAAAGAAGAAAAAGAAAGAAAGAAAGTCAAAGAAGCAAGGGAAAAACAAAACAAATAAATGAAAGAATAATAAACCAAGGGATAAAAAAGAAAGAAAGAAAACACGAAGAAACAGAAAGAAAGAAAGAAAGAAAGAAAGAAAGAATGGAAGAGTGAAAGGAAAAACAAAATAAATAAATGAAAGAATAATAAGCCAAGGAATAAAAAAGAAAAAGAAAACCCGAAGAAACAGAAAGAAAGAAAGAAAGAAAGAAAGAAAGAGTGAAAGGAAAAACAAGAGAAATGAATGAAAAAAATAATAATCCAACGGATAAAAAAAGACAGAAAAAAGAAAATTGACTCTCCTACCGCCCCCCCCCAAAAAAAAAAAACTTCCATGAAAGAAAGTAAGAAAGAAATAAAAAAAAAAGGTGCAAAAATGATGGGAATAGAAATGTGAAACTTTTTTTTTCTTTTCTTATTCTCCCATGAAATAATGACAGAGATATAAGAATGCATTTACTTAACCAATCCTGTCTTAACATAAAGCAAATAAGAAAACACACAGTTAAATAAACACGGATTTACATTGTAAATCCCTGTAAATTAACATTAAACTAAAAAACTCAATTCAGCTCCAGGGCAAAAACTGGTAACAGTACATACTTTTCGGTAACACGCAGAAGCAGGCACGAATCTTTCTACATACATACATACATATGAGTATATGTATAAAACAGACACACAGACATTTGTTTATATATATATATATATATATATATATATATATATATATATGTGAATTTAACATCTTAATTGAAGTCGTACCTAATTTTGGAAGTTAATTAATTAATAATTAATCAATTAGGCGGGCATACCTATTCAAATGTAAGGCTAAACAAATCGAGAAAAATCAATCTCTGTATGTACATTTCGGCCTATTAGGCCTCATCAGCAGAGCTATAGATAGGAAGAGCGCCTTGTGCCGAAATGTACATACAGAGATTGATTTTTCCCGATTTGTTTAGCCTTAAATTTAAATAGGTGTGCCCGCCTAATTAATTAATTATTAATTAATTAACTTCCAAAATTAGTTATGACTTCAATTAAGCACATATTCTCACAAAAATTGTCGGCTAAAAAAAGCCATATCAAAAACACATCGTTTGTGTATTTACTTCTCATATATATATATATATATATATATATATATATATATATATATATATATATATAATATGCAGCCCTTTGTACGTGAAACTCAGGGTCATGGGCGTCATGGTATTTATTTTGATAATTTAGATGAAATTGGCTCTGCCAAGCATTATTTTTCTTATGCATTTTTGTGCAATCAATTGTAAAACCTTAAATTTTAGATCTGTTTGAAAATTATTAGTATAGGATATAAATACTTGAACCCATATAACTGTGAGCAAATTGATTGTATGAACATATCTGTTTAATGTTAAAATTGATTACTTGAAACCATATAATTGGGTGTGAATTATTACTATTAGATCGGAATACTTGAGGACATATAATCGTGTACAAATCAATACAGGCAATATATTTCAAAAATCTATTTTTACATCATCCGGGGGTGGTTTTTTATTTTGTACAAATAAATTATTATTATTATTGTGAAAATAATAATAATAATGTGAGTTTCTCACATCAGCGTTAGCTGGTGGTATTTCACTGAAGTCTGAGTGACAATAAGTCTCCTCAGGTCTCCAGGACTCTTCTGAGTATTATAGCCGATTGCAGCAGTGCAGTAGTCTGGACGGTCTCAATTCTTCCTCTGATTTCCAGTTACTCCAGTCTTTTTTCCAAGTTTATTGGGGCCGTTCCAAGTGCACCAACTACAATTGGTATCCCTTTCACTCTCATATTCCACAGCTTTTTCAATTCTCTGGCAAGATCCAGGTATTTATCCATCTTTTAATTTTCCTTCAACTTCACCCTGTGATCTGCTGGAACCGCAAAGTCCACCAGTTGACACGTTCTTTTTTTGTTTTTTGTTTTTTGTTAATCAACCCTAGGTCAGGTCTCCTGGCTGGGATAGGGTGAATCGTCTTTATCTCAAAGTCCCAGATTATTATTTATTTTATTATTATTATTATTATTATTATTATCATTATAAAATAGGAACAGTTACTTAAAACAATATACTTAAATCTGTAATTGTTTTAACATGATTATCATTAGTTACTTAAACCATAGCATTGATTGTTAACCACCCCATTTCAGTTTTCTTCTGTCGAAAAATAAATGCTTTAAAAATTATTTTCGATAAATTAAATTTATTTAATTTATTTATTTAGTTTTTTCGACGAAAGCCACTCCACTAAATATAATTAAAATTGGTGCACGCACCGTTGGACAAAATCTAAAACGGCCAAAAACGAGTAAAACTATTAGAATGAAAGTAATACGCGAAAATTTGAAAAAAAATAGGAAAGTGTAAAGGAAATAAATATCTCAATATTAGAATAATAAAATATTTTAAGATATAAAACAACTTACGGCTTGGAATCTTACGAAGTTAGTTGTTACACACACACACACACACACACACACGGATATAGTGTATACACACACATATATGAACACAAACGAACACATACAGGCAAAAAAACACACACACACACACACACACACACACACACACACACACATATATATATAATATATATATATATATATATATATATTTACCAAACTCTCTGCACCAGTAGGATTCGACACAAGCTCAATTTCTTAAGCGGAGATTAACAGGTTTGAATTCAGAGTTTTCCTTCTATTGAATATATATATATATATATATATATATATATATATATAATATAGAGAGAGAGAGAGAGAGAGAGATACACACATATATATATTTACACACACACACATATCTTATTATAATGGAGATTGTGTGTTTTTCTGTCTGTAACCGAAACTATATTACTACTCAAGTCACAATTCCCTTCGTTATTTACATCACATTCTCCATGATTTTATTTATATTTAAACCTCAATTATTAATAAAATTGCTTCACCTTTTTATTAGTGTTGTCCATATCTACATACAAATAACATGCAATTGTATTTATATATATACAAAAAATAGCGGTTTACAGTGTGAATGGGAAGGTTAATTTGCATATTGATATTAAAAATGTGATTTTATTAAATATATGCTTAGTATTATTGATTTTTAACTGTTTGGTTTTATTTTAATGAATATAAGCAAAAATCTCTTCAATGAATCTTAAATGAAATCCATTAACAAAAAAAAAATAACTGTCATTTTATTCTTTATTTCCTAATTTAACTAAATAGTTAAATAAGTAAAATTTAGCAATGAACGACGGGAGTGATGGAAGAGTAAGTTTCATTTCTATTTTTCTATTATACCCCCACTCTGTTACATATCTTTTTATCTGCCTTCTTATTAGACTTTCTAATTTAATACGATATTTCATTACATTAAAACTTAAATACTTGCACCCGGAGGGTGCATACATTTGCTAGTATATATACAAATATACACACGCATACCTACATATATACACACAAACACAGACACATAAGTATATATATACATATATATAAACATATATATGTGTGTATATATATAATTATATTATAATATATATAATTATATTATTATCATATATATTATATATAATTATATTATAATTATATATATATATTATGTGTGTATATATATATAATTATATATGTATACATATATATACATAGATGCACACACGCATATATATATATATATATATATATACATATTTACACACGTATACACATATGAATATACACATACACATACACATACAAACACATATATATATATATACACAAACACCTATGTATATACACAAACACACACACACACACACACACACACACACATATATATATATATATATATATATATATATATATATATATATAATGCCAACATTTTGCACATTGGTGCCAAATGTTCTTAGTAGACGTCAACAATATGTACAAATGGAATTGCAGTGTACTACATAAGCATATAGTGTAAGTAACTTCTGGGTGTTGTTTTAGCTTTTTTTCACTTTAGAGATTAAAATTCCTCACTTTCTCATTTAGCCAAAAGTATTTATTTATGGTCTACACACTTGATGTTGAATCAAAATGTCCACAGCCTGACATTATTAGTTGAATCTTCAATCTTTGATTAACGATTAAGATTCACCACCGAGCCAAGTGCATTGACAAGGAAGGAGAGTATGTTGAAAAATTCGAATAAATCGAAGTATTAAAGAAATAAACCTATAGAAAGTCCAAGGTTTACTGTGAAACAAGCAGCGAGTAGAAAGAATGACCATGACATGTTTTTACTGCTTTATTTATGAGTTAAATAAATGCTGACTCGAAGTAAAAGTGAAACACTGACTTATGCATTTTTAATCTACTCAAGGCTAAACGTACAGAAAATATAATGGGATTACATTAAGAGGGTGTATCAACAAAAGTCAGGTCCCAAGCACTTACCACACCCAGGTGAAGGGCGTCCCACCGTGGCATAAGACAAGCTTGTCTTGTAGATCCATTACTACTGAATAGCGAGTTCGATCCTCACTGGATGTCCAATACTTGCGATCTTCTGTCACATTCTACTCATGGTGAACGAAGTCAGGGTATACATCCAACTATTTCTTCCAGTTATGGTTAAATAGCAGAACAGATTGAGCTCTTTAATCTTGATATGGAAACCAGTCTAGGAGAAGGAAAAAAATTGATTTCAAACCTGTTAAACAGTGCTTATAAAGTGAACTTGTATTAGATTCTGCACGTGCTGAGGGGAGGGGGTTGGTAAATATGTAAGAACTAAGAAGGATAGCACATTTTTAGTTTTGTTTCTATTAGTAAGAAAACAAACTGTATATATATAAAACGTACATTTATGCAGTGGACTTTCTCTGTCTGTCTGTCTGTCTGTCTGTTTGTCTCTGTTCCCTCCTCTCTCTCTCTCTGTCTCTGTCTCTGTCTCTGTCTCTCTCTCTCTCTCTCTCTCTCTCTCTCTCTATATATATATATATATATATATATATTTCTATATATATATATATATATATATATATATATATATATGTGCGTGTGTGTGTGTGTGTGTGTTAAGATTGCGTAGACACAGAGTGAATGGTGATTGTTAGCGATAATCACAGAGGCGAGTAACTCAGTCACCAAACGCCGTTGATTCTATTGTATCCCTAGATCTAAACATGCTCAATCACAAATGCTGAGCACTCTTTATTTATAAATATACCAAATTATATTTTATTGAGCATTTTTTATTTGTATATATACCAAATTATATTATATTATTATTATATATAATATATATATATATATATATATATATATATATATATATATATATATATATATAAGTTAATCCAATTCACTGCTAAGTAAGGATGGTTCTATTTGGGATCATTGAAATCTCACTGTACAACCATACTGTATGCTCTTGAATATGCAAACATGTATATTCATACAAGGAATTTTATAAATCACTGAAAAGATCTCATTGGATAATAATCAATAAATTAATTATATACATATATTATTTCTTTGAACGTTATATATATATATATATATATATATATTATATATATATATATATACACACACACACACACACAACATATATATAATATATATATATATATATATATATATATATATATATATATATATATGTAAAACAAAAAGAATTAAAAAATTTTTCTGAGAACAAAATACATTTTGCGAACCTTCCTTTTTTATAAAATATTGAATTTTCTCCCGTTGGAACCAGAACAACATTTTATATATATATATATATATATATATATATATATATTATTATTATAATGGAGATTGTGTGTTTTTCTGTCTGTAACCGAAACTATATTCCTACTCAAGTCACAATTCCCTTAGTTATTGACATCACATTCTCCATGATTTTATTTTTAGCTAAACCTCAATTATTAATAAAATTGTCTTACATTATTAATACTGTTAACTATGTCTACATACTAACAACATGCAATTATATTTATATATACAACAAAATAGTGGTTTACAGTGTGAACGGTAAGGCTAATTTGCATATTAATATTAAAAAATCGAATTTAATAAATATGTGCTTAGTATTATTGATTTCTAACTGTTTGGTTTTATTTTAATGAATATAAGCCAAAATCTCTTCAATGAATCTTAAATGAAATCCATTAACAAGATAAAATAACCGTCATTTTATTCTTTACTTCCTCTTATAACTAAATACTTAAATTAGAAAAAATAACAATGAAAGACGAGAGTGATGGAAGAGTAAGTTTCAGTTATTCCATTTTTTTTATTATACTCCCTCTGTTTCAAATCTTTTATTATACTTCCTCTGTTTCAAATCTTTTTATCTGTATTCTTATTTAGTTTCATTAGCCTTTCTAATTTAATACAATATTTTATTACATTAAAACTTAAATACTTGCACCCGGAGGGTGCATATATTTGCTAGTATATACAATACTGGAAATTTTTTTAGTTTATATATATATATATACATATATGATATCTTTTCATTAGAATATCTTGTCATCTCTTTTTTTCCCGGGCAACACCGAGTGCCTTTGCCAATAAGATATGCTTAAATATGCTTCTTGCACATTTTAAAACGAATTTACATCATTCTTCTTGAAATTTATTGTTACAATATGAGTTTTCAGATTTGGAGCTAATAAAAATTCATCTACATGTTTGTGTGTGAAATTTAAAAAAAAATCCATTTTCTCTTTTAACGTTCCTTGTTCTGTTTTGTTTATTACCAACAAGAAAATAAAAAACACAAATTAACAAAGAAAAAAAAAAGAAAGAAGAAATAAGATAAAAGAAATAAATAAAAAGAAGAGAAAAAAGAAAAGAGAAGGATAAATCTCTGAAAATCTATTTTGTACATTTTGGACAAAACGAGAGAGAGAGAGAGAGAGAGAGAGAGAGAGAGAGAGAGAGAGAGAGAGAGAGAGAGAGAGAGAGAGAGAGAGAGAGAGAGAGAGAGGGGGTAGGGAGAGAGAGAATGTGTGTCCCTCTCTTTTGTTTGGACGTTTCTATTCATGAATAGAAAAGATAGATTTATGTAGCAAATAAAGCTTTTGAAGGGTGCCGAAATACGTCTAAAATTTGGTCATAAACTTTAAGAATATAAGTTGATTTTCAAGATGGAAATAAATAATGAAATTTTAAAAGGGATTTAGATTTATCATTCAATTGTTTGAAGACGTTATTTCTTTTCTTTATTTTTTTGTTGTATCTATGTTTATCATTTAATTTTAGAAATCCTTTTTTCATAAACTCTTTTCTAATAATATGCTTAGAAAATTATTTTAAAAATATTTGAAAATCAGTGGAAAATGCATGTTTGTATAACAATGATGTGTTTTATTGCTTCTTGCCGCTGTTCTATTTTGGTGGGAATTCTTAATATACTAGCACAGTTTCTGGCATTATTCACATAGCAGGACCTGTGGATATACCACAGTATGACGATTTAATTATTACAAAATTTTATGGTAAAGTAAGGAGCTGATGGTAGGTGTGGCGCTCCACCTCAGACGCTAAAATAATCTCCTTGGTCTAGCGCTAGTGAAAAGGGGATAAACTCCCTCGCTGCATGGCTGATACCGACATTAGGCCGCACCGACGACTTTACTTTACTTTTTTTTCTCTAAGACCTATTGCGATAGTTCAATATGTAAGAACTATAATTAATCTTGATTTAACTCTCTCTCTCTCTCTCTCTCTCTCTCTCTCTCTCACTCTTTTTCTTTGTTTCCTTCTGTTTATCTTTTCATTATGTTCGATTGAAACATATTAGCGTTATCACTTCCGCGCGCTCACCCTTCACTCTCTATCTGTCCCCATCTCTCTTTCTTTATTTCTTTCTTTTTCTTATTATACTTTTTCTGTGTAGCATATCCTTTTTCTTCGCTTTCTTTCTTTATAATAAAAACGGAATGGTCCATGAGCTGAGTTGACGACACACATAAGAAATAAGAATTCAACGATTAAGCAACACCAGATAATCAGGACTTACATTTTTGCATTTCATCTTGGACGATTTGGACGGTATTATTTTTAACCAGAGGGTGTTGCAGGATGAATACGGTCATAAGATTAAGGAACAACAGTGTTAATATGAAGGTAGGCCGGCATGGCTACTGGATCGAGATGGCAAGCTAAGAACACAGGCGCAACGATCGACTGAAATCCTTTCAAATCACTCGAGCAAACAGTGGAAACGAAGAAAAAAACGAAGAAAGAAAATCAGAGAAAGTATTGTTGAATAGGCACAGTCCTAATTAGGGATCTACTAACAAAATAAAAAACACCAGCCGGGCGATGTAAAAATAGATTTTTAAAACATATTGCCTGAGGGGTGGGAGTTCAAAATTCAATGCCAGCGAGTTTGTACCCTAAGTAAGTAAAATCATCAAATTCATTAAAGGATTAAAAAGATAAAACAATTTGAAATGTAAACTTTAAATATGTATTAAAATAAAACAAACTATATATATATATATAATACCAGTCATGTATTTATTAAAACTTGTTTTAAAAAACAATGAGGACTGTCTAATGATGCATGTTCAAATTTTGAGTGTATTTATTCTATATTATGACGATGTTTGGGTAATGTGACGTAAGCAGTGACGTAGTTTTTGTTACAGACAAAAACCGGAAGCAAATCTCCAATATTAATACTAGTAAAATTAAAAGATACTCTCCGAGCGATGTAAAAAAATGTTTTTAAAGATATTGCCTGAGGGGATAGGAGCTAAAAATTCAATGTCATAGAGTGTGTACCATAAGTATGTAAAATCGTCAAATTTATTAAAGGAGTAAAAAAAAAAAAAAAAGAAAGACAATTTGAAATGGAAACAGTTCCGATAACTTTAAATATTATATTAGAATAAAACAATCTATATATAAGTATATAACGCCGGGCATCTATTTATTGAAACAATGAGAATTGTCTAACGTTGCATGCTCACATTTTGAGTATATTTATTCTATGTTATGACGTTGGATTATGTGTTGGGTAATGTGACGTAAGCAGTGACGTAGTTTTTGTTACAGACAAAAACCGGAAGAGAATCTCTATTATTAATAGAAGATTTCACTAATTTATTTGATTTATTGTCCTTCGTTTGACACTAAATTGCATTTAATGTTGAGGCTCCCGTTCTGGGGATCGGGGTGGGGTTTTTGAGTACCCCCCTTCATTGCCAATACTTCCAGGTCTACTCTAATTCGGAGTGGTAGTACCTGTTAGAGTATCATCTATGGATTAAATAGATCTCTTTCAAAATTACTCAGATCCGAAAAGACTAGATGCACAAAAGAAAATCCTCAAAAGAAACAAATACACAAAAATGTAATAATGAGAGTATAATGAAAGCGATTCTTTAACCCCTAGGGATAAAATAACCCTAGACGGGTTGATATGCCTTTAAAATCAATCAATCATAATAATAAATATTTTTGGATTTCTATTTTTGGAACTTCACGCATCAGAGTTCGACACTGAGCCTACCACGTTAAGTTCATTGGGAAGGTTCAGCCTGGGAAGAAATAAGCAGAGAACTGAAGTGGATAATAAAGAAAAAAACATAGGAAAATAATTCGGAGAAAGAGGTGTGTTTAAGTTTCACAACTTTAACATGGAAAAAAGAGTGATGGACGGTTTCTCCATCCAGCTCTGTTCTGACAACAATCGTTCCATCTTAAAGTCCTGGTGAAGGTTTATCAAAAAGCCGATACCTTACAACGTCAACTACACAATAAAGTATAAATTCATCTTATGAAAAAAAAATTACTAAAAATTTTTTCAAAGAAAAAAATTTAAAATATCTTTTTTGGGAACAAAATCATTTTTACTGGACTATTATATTACACACGCACACGCACACGCACACGCACACACACACGCACACGCACACACACACACTAATATATATATATATAATATATATATATATATATATATATATATATATGTAAAAGCTTAAATTGCAAGGCTCTCTTATAAAATGGATGTGAGCTCTCTGGCGACCTTGACATATATACCTGTATATGTATTTATCAGTTAAATTCTCCTTCCTTACTTGTAGGGGGCTTATAGCCTAGTATTAGGGGACTGACTGAAAAAAAATCGGTAGGGTTTTGATCCCGGCTGGAAGTAGCCTGCTAAGTTTAGCCACGTGATACGCCGAAACACGGTATCTGTGGATGACTATATATATATATATATATATATATATATATATATATATATATATAATAAGATTTACACACACACACACACACACACACACACACATATATATATATATATATATATATATATATATACATACATACATATATATATATCTATATATATGTGTATTTAGGCAGCATTTTTTCTTGTAGGCATATATTGTTAAATAAAGCAGCCATTTTCTGTCTGCAAGTCTTATCCTTTGTTTTTTTCATATTGCCGGATTATTGTTTTAATATCTGGCGAGAATTGGCTGATGTATTCGCCATATGTCATAGACCGAGTACTATCGTGGGCCATCTTCAAGGTATTTTTAACCGTACAACAATGGGATATTCCATTTACCATTTATATAGGTTGTGTTTATTATTGTTGTTGTTGTTATTATTATTAGTTTTATTATTATTATTCTCATTATTATTATTATTATTTTTTGCTATTTTAATTTTATAGTAATTATAGGCATTTTAGAATGTTGGTGCTATTATCAAAGTTTATTTTGTTTAGTTTTGGATTTTTGTGTGAAGTGCTTCTATATATCTATATATATATATACATATATATGAATTACTACGCTTCTTCTTTCATCTCATTAATTTTGTTTGCATGACTCACTCTGATGGCGCCATCCCTATAGTGAAACATTTACATCTGATTTTCGTACTGTCTTCCTTTTCACAAACACACACATACACATACACACATATACACACACCTACACATACACACATACACACGCATTGTTCTCCCTATCGAGTAATGAGAGTCACATTATATAATGCATAAAGAGGGGAGAGGATGTAACGTAAATAGTATATATATATATAAATTAGCGATGCATATATCTTGGTATCAGAGTTACTAAATAAAAGTCCATCACTGCTGTTTTTCATTTAGCTTCACAGTGGGGTCTTCATCTTATCCTTTAATGAAAGATATTAACTGGAATTCTCTATGACTAAAGAGAAACAAACTCTTCAAAATTATTATCAATAATAATAATAACAGTAATAATAACGGGAGCCACACGCCCACACATACGTCAACGTTAAGTAGAATTTCTAGTCTTTTTCTTGCAAAAGTTTTTTTTTTATCTTAATTCAATCAAGTCTTGAAAAATTATTCGACCAGTCACTTTATTGTTCTACGCTGTAATTACTTTCCAACCAACTCGAGATAAACTGGTGCGACACAAGTGACTTTTATCAGTGACGAGATATGTAAAGTGTTTCGGGCAGAAAAAAAAAAACAAAAACATTATGAGAATTTTAGAAGTAAACCAAGTATAAAAGCATGTCTCCTTCATTTTACTTCTCGACGTAGAATTACGGATCACTTTACTGCTAGCGTGATTCACCCAATAACTATTCTTGGTCATCTACTTATATATATATATAATATATATATATATATATATATATAAAGATAAATCTAATGAGTCAGGCGAACCTACTATTAGTTTCGCTTAATGCTCTTCAGGGCTAAGATCTTAGCCCTGAAGAGCATTAAGTGAAACTAATAGTAAGTTCGTCTGACTCATTAGATTTATATTTATTATTTGCTCTACTTAGGTATTGAGCACTTTTACTTATTAGCTATTCTCCTAGCGGTTATATGAATATATATATATATATATATATATATATCTTATATACATATATATACATATAAATTGTTTTTTCTTTTGGCCAAATACTGTACCAATAGATTATTTTTTGTTGGTACGACTATCTTGGTGTTTTCTTTTTTTCAAAAATTTTTTTACAAACACGCTTGGCATATTATATATATATATATATATGTGTGTGTGTGTGTGTGTGTGTGTGTGTGTGTGAAGAAAAATGAAGTGAATCCGACGGTATGTAGTATATTAAGAAAGATTGAAAAAACACAGGTTTAAATGAGTTAAGTGGTGAGTTTATTGGCCGACGCTGCAGTGTTTCGATACACACACTTACACAGTCCCATACTCACACCGTAAAAGAGAATATTTGACGTCATATTTCAAACCGTCTTCTTTTTTCAAATTTTAAACAGACTGATAAACAAGGACTATCACTCGCTTTTCTCCTTATTCTGTGATAAAATATTTCTTATTACCTTCCATATACCAACATATAGATCGAAACACTGCAGCGCCGGCCAACAAACTCACCACTTAACTCATTTAAACCTGTGTTTTTTCAATCTTTCTTAATATACTATATATATATATATATATATATATATATATATATTGGTAGTTATTTTTTATTGGAGAAATGAAAATAAAGTACTCGATTATATGTGTAAGAGCTGTATTTATTTGTTATAGTGTAAAATATAATTAAAAGGCGATAGTTATTGGTTTGAAAGCAGCGTGCAAGACACTTCTCACCAGGAAAACATTCTGTGAGGTTTTTCACATGCGCGTTGTCCTGATGAGAAGTGGCAAGTACATTCCTTTGAAACCAATGGTAACAGTCGCCTTTTAATTGTACTGTACACTATAACAAATAATATAGTATAATGTAATATATATATATATATATATATATAGACAATTGTAGACAATTATATATATATATATATATATATATATATATATATAATTGTCTATAATCAACCAACATCTTGATTTACACAGTGGAGTTAACCCTGAAGATCCTCAACATGGTGAAACTCGAGTAGGTTATCACTTAGACCTATATTAAAATAAATTTGCTCTACTAACGTATTGAGCATTTTTTTATTTGTTATATCACTGCCTTACCTTTATGAACTTCACATCAACTGCCGTGAACATATTCACCGGTAAGTCATCTTTTCCATAATATATATATATATATATATATATATATGAGGAAGGAGTGGAAGTAAATCCAACAACAATATGATATACCCTGAACAATATATATTTGTATATATCACCGGAAGATAGATTAAGATAAGATAAGATTAAGCTGGTGGCTTTGTGTGAGTAAAAATAAAAATTCCATGGGTGAGCTCGTTTAATGTTGCTATACTCATGATCTAAATAAAAGATAGTGGCAACCTTAACAAATACTAACATACTCCCTTCAAATGTATTACGATTATATTATTGGTAAATGCTGTCAACATGCACACATTTTACAATAACCACATCGAGCGATAGATACTGCTATTCAATGGTGAGAAATGTGAGATTTAAAAGTCCACACTTAAATATAGCCGGATACTATATAACCAAGGCAAGACTGAGAACATATATCTAGTATATTCGAGCACGTGGTATAATGGTTAGCAAGCTAGATTTGCATACCATTGTTAGTGAGTTCGTTTCTTACTGGGTGCACCATACTTTTGGCCTTGTGCCAAATCTAAGCTAAGCTTTGTAAACAATTATATCTAGTATATTATAACTGCGTATATTACAATGAATAAATGCCGAAGTTAAGTTTGTCAAATCAAAGGGAATTTTGGTTTGTTTTAATACGAGAACGAGTTAAAAATTATTCACACTTTCACCATAACATATCGCATGCATGCTTATAGTTGATATCTTGTAATCGAAGTTTCAGCCTGATTACACCATTTTGCCTGCTGTCTTTAAAGTGTATACATGACCACTCCATTAGCAATATACACCCAGAAAGCTACCCGATTTCTCTGTCCGGAAGGAAAGTTAACAGCTGAAAATCATTGGGGACAGTGCACTACCGCATAAAAGTGTGTATGAGGGGATTGAGAAGTTTACAAGTAGCTGGACAAGCGAAGAGGGGACATGACGCCCGTCAACCTCCACCACTGATAAGAAGATTCAGCAAGCTTGAGAGATAGTATGACGAAGCTTGAGAGATAGTATGACGATATCAACGACGGGTTAGCTTTTTCTCTGCAGATTAGTCATGGTCCGGCCTATCAAATCATCCATGATGAACTCGGCTTCCATAAAACAAGAGCGTGAATAATTATTGGATCTCCGTCGAATTGTAAATCTTAATAAAAATAAATTTAATTTATCAGCCATTGAAATAGTAGGTTTTTACTCAACGCGTTCGAGACGGGTAGGATGTGACACAAGGTCACAAGTATGAGGTATCCAGCGAGGATCAATATCACTTTTTAGTAATAATGGATCTGCGAGAATAGATTGTTAACCATTTAGACCACGATGGGACGCATTGACTGTTAAAATAGTATGAATACTTTCGGTATTCGAAATTAAAAGGTCTTTAAAAAATGATTTACCCTATGGGTAGAGTTTGACACAAGGTCACATGTATGGAGCAGCCAGCGATGATCGATATTACTTTTTAGTTGTAATGGATCTGCGAGACTAGCTTGCTAACCATTACCTCATAATGAGACGCCTGGACTATCGAAATAGTATGAATACTTTAATAAGCCAGCAATTAGAAGTTAATTTTTTTTTTCAAATTATTTTCCCTGCGGATAGGATTTACACAAGGTCAAAAGTATAGGGCAACCAACGAGGATCGAACTCGTAATTCAGTAATAACTAGCTTGCTAACGATTACACCATCGCCTTGACTATTGAAATATCATGAATACTTTCGGTAGTTCAGTAATTAGATGTTTAAATCACACTGATCTACTAGGAGTTTTGCTACAGGACTGAAAACATGTGTTTAAACTAAATGGTGAAGACTGATTTCAAATGTTAGATTGGTTTGGTTTGTTTTGTTTTACGGCATATCAACTCAGTGGGTCATTTAATGCCGATAAAGTTTTGAAATAAATCAATTCTTAATGGTTAATACAATTTTTTTTATAAATACATTTTCTATTTAACCCATAAATGGGACCCTAACAGGTACTACCACTCCGGGTCAGAGTGGACCAGGGAGCAATGGTGATGAAGGGGTGCTCCACATTCCCCAAACCTCCAAAACTGGAACCTCACCATCAGATAGAGTTTAACGTCATTCCCAGGAGATGTAGACCTGCAGCCACCTTCTAGCACCCATATGAGAAAAAGGGGTTGGGGCTTGCCATAAGGGCAATAGGGTTGGGAAAATCATATAGGTGCTAGGGCTTGACGTGACCAGCCGATTGATCGGAGGGGGCCTCTCCGACCGCCCGACTAGCCCAAGATAGAGCCAAAGTGGAGTATTGCATTCCAATGTTAGAGCCAGAACGTCAGTATTTTAAGTTATGCATAGTAACTAATTATACTAGGTGACCTGGTACTACCATGTTTTGTCACTTATGAAATATTATATTGATCAAAATAAATGAAAATTTGGAGGTGTCAAATCTGGTGAGTATGAATAATGTGGAAGAACCACACATCTTAACGATTTTGTGGTGTAATGGTTAGCAAGCTAGTCTCGCAGATCCATTACTACTGAAGAGCGAGTTCGATTTTCGTTGGATGCCCTGGGTAAATAGGCATTCTATTGTGATGTAATGGTTAGCTAGCTAGTCTCACAGATCTATTACTACTGAAGAGCGAGTTCGATTCTCGCTGGATGCCTGGGCAAAAAGGGCATTCTATTGTGAATAATGGTTAGCAAGCTAGTCTCACATATCCATTACTACTGAAGAGCGAGTTCGATTCTCGCTGGATGCCCTGGCAAAAAGGGCATTCTATTGTGATATAATGGTTAGCAAGCTAGTCTCACATATCCATTACTACTGAAGAGCGAGTTCGATTCTTGCTGGATGCCCTGGGTAAATAGGGCATTCTTTGTGATGTAATGGTTAGCAAGCTAGTCTCACATATCTATTACTACTGAAGAGCGAGTTCGATTCTTGCTGGATGCCCTGGGTAAATAGGGCATTCTATTGTGATGTAATGGTTAGCAAGCTAGTCTCACATATCCATTACTACTGAAGAGCGAGTTCGATTCTTGCTGGATGCCCTGGGTAAATAGGGCATTCTATTGTGATGTAATGGTTAGCAAGTTAGTCTCACAGATCTATTACTACTGAAGAGCGAGTTCGATTCTCGCTGGATGCCCTGGGTAAATAGGGCATTCTATTGTGATGTAATGGTTAGCAAGCTAGTCCCACATATCCATTACTACTGAAGAGCGAGTTCGATTCTCACTGGATGTCCTGGGTAAATAGGGCATTCTATTGTGATGTAATGGTTAGCAAGTTAGTCTCGCAGATCTATTACTACTGAAGAGCGAGTTCGATTCTCGTTGGATGCCCTGGGTAAATAGGGCATTCTATTGTGATGTAATGGTTAGCAAGCTAGTCTCACAGATCCATTACTACTGAAGAGCGAGTTCGATTCTCGCTGGATGCCCTGGGTAAATAGGGCATTCTATTGTGATGTAATGGTTAGCAAGCTAGTCTCACAGATCCATTACTACTGAAGAGCGAGTTCGATTCTCGCTGGATGCCCTGGGTAAATAGGGCATTCTATTGTGATGTAATGGTTAGCAAGCTAGTCTCACAGATCCATTACCACTGAAGAGCGAGTTCGATTCTCGCTGGATGCCCTGGGTAAATAGGGCATTCTATTGTGATGTAATGGTTAGCAAGCTAGTCTCACATATCCATTACTACTGAAGAGCGAGTTCGATTCTCGCTGGATGCCCTGGGTAAATAGGGCATTCTATTGTGATGTAATGGTTAGCAAGCTAGTCTCACATATCCATTACTACTGAAGAGCGAGTTCGATTCTCGCTGGATGCCCTGGGTAAATAGGGCATTCTATTGTGATGTAATGGTTAGCAAGCTAGTCTCACATATCCATTACTACTGAAGAGCGAGTTCGATTCTCGCTGGATGCCCTGGGTAAATAGGGCATTCTATTGTGATGTAATGGTTAGCAAGCTAGTCCCACATATCCATTACTACTGAAGAGCGAGTTCGATTCTCACTGGATGTCCTGGGTAAATAGGGCATTCTATTGTGATGTAATGGTTAGCAAGTTAGTCTCGCAGATCTATTACTACTGAAGAGCGAGTTCGATTCTCGTTGGATGCCCTGGGTAAATAGGGCATTCTATTGTGATGTAATGGTTAGCAAGCTAGTCTCACAGATCCATTACTACTGAAGAGCGAGTTCGATTCTCGCTGGATGCCTGGGTAAATAGGCATTCTATTGTGATGTAATGGTTAGCAAGCTAGTCTCACAGATCCATTACTACTGAAGAGCGAGTTCGATTCTCGCTGGATGCCCTGGGTAAATAGGGCATTCTATTGTGATGTAATGGTTAGCAAGCTAGTCTCACAGATCCATTACTACTGAAGAGCGAGTTCGATTCTCGCTGGATGCCCTGGGTAAATAGGGCATTCTATTGTGATGTAATGGTTAGCAAGGTGAAGAGCGAGTTCGATTCTCGCTGGATGCCCTGGGTAAATAGGCATCTATTGTGATGTAATGGTTAGCAAGCTAGTCTCACATATCATTACTACTGAAGAGCGAGTTCGATTCTCGCTGGATGCCCTGGGTAAATAGGGCATTCTATTGTGATGTAATGGTTAGCAAGTTAGTCTCACATATCCATTACTACTGAAGAGCGAGTTCGATTCTTGCTGGATGCCCTGGGTAAATAGGGCATTCTATTGTGATGTAATGGTTAGCAAGCTAGTCTCACATATCCATTACTACTGAAGAGCGAGTTCGATTCTTGCTGGATGCCCTGGGTAAATAGGGCATTCTATTGTGATGTAATGGTTAGCAAGTTAGTCTCACAGATCTATTACTACTGAAGAGCGAGTTCGATTTTCGGTGCTTGCCTCGTACTTGTGACCTGGTGTTAAATCCTGCCCGTGGTGAACGGGTCGGGTAAATAATTTTTTTCTTGGGTTTGTTAGGCTGAAGTCATTGAAAATAAAGATGATTACATTTTTTCATCATCATCATCATCATCATCATCATCATCATCATCAGCAGCAGCAGCAGCAGCAGCAGCTGCAGCATGTTTTGCTAACAGCACTGATTCCCATGACTTGCCACCCGTCCCTATCGCTCATCACTCCTGATAGGTCTACCACACAGCATCCAATATAAATACAGAACTTATCGGTGTTTGCTGGTCGGTCGGCCGGCACTGGTGTGTCCACGTGTCCACAGAAGAACGCCACTTATAAGTTCGTCCTTGCTTCTCCATCAGTGTTCAGCATGACCTGTCCATCTTACTTGGAAAGTTTGTGTTCTAGAACGTAATGGCCGTATAACTGCTTTTTGTGTGGAGCTGCTTCCAGGATTTATTCAAGACAGCACAGATATTTGTGTAGTTCCCAGCAAGCTTTTTTCATTTCGTTGGAGTTCATGTGGTACAGCCGTACAGTAGCACTGACATGCCTATAGCTTGGAAGAATCCTCGCTTTAACTTACTAGAGATCAGATTTAACATATTTATTTTTATTACATCTGACTTTTTTTTACATTTCTTTTTTGTATCCTCACTGGAAAGCGTAATTACATTCCGGCATATATATATATATATATATATATATATATATATATAATATAATTCCAAAACGAATTGTTTATATTCTTTTTTAAACTTTCTCATTATCGCAGTATAATTAATCTTTAAACTTTTTGACAACTTCATCGATTCCTCCCCTGATGAAAAGATGAAAGAAAAGGCCTTCGGTGCTATTTTTTATTTAAATCCATATATAAATTTTGTACACCACACACACACACACACACACACACACACACACACACACACATATATATTATATATATATATATATATATATATATATATATATATATATATAAGATGAACAAAAGGTGTTAAGACAAAGGCGAATATTTCTTTTATGTAATGTATTTTGGAATTGTTCTCAACTAGTTTCGACCTTAGGTCATCGTCAGATGAAAATTTCTTGTGAAAGAAATTGTTTTTAGAAAGTTTATAAAAAGTTTTCAAATTGTTTGACTAGCCACAAAAGGTAGAACGGAAAAGAGTACTGGTAAGATGACAAGTCTATTTGTTCAGTGATATATATATATATATATATATATATATATATATATATATATATATATATATATAATTTCTTTCTTTAGTGGGTACCAAGTCCTTTGGTATTAGGATGATTCTAAATTGGTCCTTTCCTCCAACTGTACGGTGTTGCAAAGTTCAGGTCCGATTTGAAAACTCAATGTTTACTTATTATAAACAGAGCAAAGTAATTTGTAAAGAAAAAAGGCTTAAATACCGGGTATTAAGCGATTACAGTCTATTTCTACCCGTGGGTATCTGAGACACTCCGAGATTCCTCAGATCACTTTCTTTATTGAAACTGATATTTGTTATAAACTGAATTCAATTCATTGAAATTGAAACTTATTGAAATTAATTTAATTGAATGCTCTCATAATAACCCACTCCATTAGGACAAATAGATGAAGACATTTGATAAGAAACACGAGAACTACCAAGAAAAAGGACTACTAGGAAGGGAGCCGGAATAACATCAAAGCACTGCCACCCCGAAAGAGATAAGAGGAAGTGAAACCCGATACTGTCACTGGGAGCAGGAGAAAATGTATAAATATAAACTGAAGGTTCCTAAGTCCGAAAAGAAGGTTCCCGATTCCCAGAAGGTTCCCCGGTCCGACAAGAAATACCTGAAGAAGACCGGAGGGCATATTGGCCGAAACGTTGTACATATAACAATGAAGATGAGGACAATAGTCCGAATAACGCAGATAATAGTAATCCTCAAGTCTCATCTCCAACATTCAGAGAAATAGAATAATGTTTTTTTTTAATCTTATCTATTATTCCTAATATTTCAGGTGGAAATCTACCTTTTGTCAAAGGCTTTTGTAGAATGAGTGAATAAATGTATATGTGGGTATTTAACTATATATGCATATCTGTGTGCCGAATAGCTGCTGGTCTCAGGCGTCACATGATATTTCACAGTGATGCGTATACTGTATCTGTCAACACCGATCGTCATGTGAGCCAAATTTGTTCTAAGATACGCAAATCACTAGCAAGGCTAAAAAGTCATCAACGAGCTCACGAACGGACAATGAATGAAGGAGTGGCATTCATCTGACAAGACGTTACGATCAACATGTATGTATGTGTGCGCGTCCGTGTTCAACATTTCCCGGCAGATTGTTGCGTTTTTATGCAACCGAAACTTTATCAGACTTTACCATTTTGGCCTAAGCAGACAATTCTGTAGAGTTCCAGTTGTTCGTCTCTAATCACAATGACAACTTCTCGAAGACCGAGCAGATTCTTTCTTTCTCTCTTCCTTTCTTGATTTTTTTCCCGTTTTTTTGTGTTTCTTTTTTGTTTCTCTTTTTTTTTTTTGGTTGTCAACACTGTTCTTTCTTACTTCACAAAGGAATTTTTTTCACCTCCTTGTTCTGTTTATCTCTCTTTATGTTCAAGGCAACTTAAGTGTTCTTCGTGTTGACTCAGGTCAAAATTTAATCTGATTACTTTACTTCCAGATCAACACGTTCAAAAAAAAAAAAAACATCATGGAATTTCAAGTCTGTGGGTATCTAAAACGTCTTGGAATAAAATAGTTTAACTAAAACTCTCATTTACTAAACTTAACATAACACAAGACCAACAATATGGAGCAACCAGTAAGAATCAATCTCCTTAATAAGTGACTTTTAGCCAAACTAAGTTTGTGTGTATGAATGTACATGTTTGCGCATATATATATTATATATTATTCATTATAGTGTACGATACATTTAAAGTGCGATTGTTACCATTGGTTTCAAATGAGCATGTTAGCCACTTATCGTCAAGACAATGTGCTCGTTGCTTTTTTAACGGGCGCGTTGTCTTGATGATAAGTGGCTAAGATGCTCCTTTGAAACCAATGGTAACACTCGCACCTTAAATGGTAACAATCGCACCCTGTTCTTATTGTCAATTTACTAAGCGGTTTCCTAAGGTTTGAATTCTAAGTTTTCCTTGTCCTAGACTGGTTATCTAACTAAGATTAAAGAGCCCAGTCTGCTCTAGTATTTACCCATAGCTGGAGGGAGAATAGTTGGATGCATACCTTTTCCGAATGATTATTATTTCAATGTGAAATGGAAACAGCCTCATCAAGGATCTGAACTCGTCCTACTTGATAAGTGTTACACTGTACACCTATATGTGTGTATATGTGCGCATTTTTTTAGCTCAGTCGGTAGAGCGTTCGGCTAGAAACCACAAGGTTCCTAGTTCGATATCGGTCCCCGCAAACCCAGCGTATGAGTATCACAGGATCTGTGCGGTAAAGTAAGGAGCTGACGGAAAAACAATCTCCTTGGACTAGCGCTAGTGAAAAGGGGATATACCCCCTCGCTGCCTGGCTGATACCGACATTAGATCACCCCGACGACTTTGCTTACTTTACTACTTTGTATCTTGGATCAGTTTATATTCTTTCACCAATTTAGAACATCAACTCGTATTTTCAATTGAAATAACGTTAACTGCCCAGCATCCTGATATTGTCATCCGGTCCATTAAGTTGAAAAATGGTTTCTTCATTGAGTTAACGGTCCAGTTTTGTCCCCCTTTTTGTTCCCCTTCCTAATAAATCTTCGGGCCTTGTGTCCAGGTTCGCCAAATATATTGAGTTAAAACTTTGACTTGGCATACCAACGTAAGTTGGAAAAATATGAAGATCTGCGAGAACAATGTGTCAGAAATGGCTGGATAACAAATGTATTTCCTATCGAGGTTGGGTGCCAAGGATTCATTAGCAGCTCAACCTCCAGATTTTTGACTAAGCTTGGACTTTCTCCAGCAGACAATAGAATAGGAAATCCATAAAAAGATCCAAGGTTCTAATTACATTAGCGTGGATATGGCAACCCTACAGTGACCACAATCCAACAAAGTCTCCTGTATGGTGAGATGCTGCTTGGTCGCTCTAGTGGTAATGATGCTTTGTTCCCGAAACCATACGAGGTCAATCTTTTAAGTGAAGTGTAAGAGGTTTTGAATTCAGAATTTAATTTCTTCTAGACCGGTTGCCAGGTCTATGAATCTACCTAATTTCACTCCAGCTATGGGCAAATTGTAGGGCAGACTGGCGAGGCCACTGGTCAAGGAGAAGGAAAACTCTGAATTCTAACGCTCAAAAATTAACATTCTATCACATCCTGCTCGTGCCGAGGTTTCATTAGCAGCTCGCTGTCTGGCTGATACCGACTTTAGGCCGCCCCGGCGACTTTACTTATACTTTTACTGTGTATGTGTATATTTGTGTATGTGTATGTTGTGTATACGTGTATACATGTTTAGTTTACTTTGCTTTCTTTGTTTAATAGTATATCAACCTAGAATAATTTAACTAAAAATTGTTGTTTGCTAAGCTTAACTTGGCACAAGGTCAACTATATGGAGCACCCAGTGAGAATCAATCTCCTTAATAAGTGTCTATCAGCTAAACTAAGTTCTCTGTGTATGTAGGTACATGTGTACGCATGTATGTGTATTTGTATGTATATTCTCCGTCCAGCTATGGGTAAAATAGTAGGACAGACTTTAATCTTGGGTAGGTAACCAGTCTGGGAGACGGAAAAACTCTGAATTTGAAAAAAAACTCTATATATATATGTGTGTATTTGTGTACATGTGTGTATATGTGTGTATGTGTGTATATGAGTGCATTTATGTATATTTGTTGATGCAGA
>CM042162.1:57187321-57192321 GCA_023376005.1 Doryteuthis pealeii
GAAATAACGTTAACTGCCCAGCATCCTGATATTGTCATCTGGTCCGTTAAGTTGAAAAATGGTTTTGTCATTGAGTTAACGGTCCAGTTTTGTCCCCCTTTTTTATCCCCCCCCTTCCTAATAAATCATCAGGCCTTGTGTCCAGGTTCGCCAAATATATTGAGTTAACGGTCCTTTTTGAGGAAAACTTTGACTTGGCATACCAACGTAAGATGGAAAATATGAATATCTGCAAGAACAATGTGTCAGAAATGGCTGGATAACAAATGTATTTCCTATCGAGTTAGGTGCCATGGATTCATTAGCAGCTCAACCTCTGGATTCTTGACTAAGCTGGGACTTTCTCCATCAGACAATAGAATAGGAAATCCATAAAAAGATCCAAGGTTCTAACTACATTAGCGTGGATATGGCAATCCTACAGTGACCACAATCCAACAAAGTCTACTGGTATTGTGATATACTTCTGGGTCGCTCTAGTGGTAATGATGCTTTGCTCCCGAAACCATACGTGGTCAATCTTTTAAGTGTAAGAGGTTTTGAATTCAGAGTTTCATTTCTCCTAGACCAGTTGCCAGGTCTAGAATCTACCTAATTTCACTCCAACTATGAGTAAATTGTTGGGCACAATGGCGTGGCTACTAGTCTAGGAGAAAGAAAACTCTGAATTCCAACGCTTAAAAATTAACCTTGTGTCACATCCTGCTCGTGCAGTGGGATTAGATAAATACATACAAAACACACATTTTCTACAGCCACCGCTATTGGTTTTCTAGATATTTATTCAACGCGTTTGCCACGGATAGGATGTGAAACAAGGTCGCAAGTGTGGGGCATCCAGTGAGGATAGAACTCGTAGTAATGGATCTGCGAGACTAGTTTGCTAACCATTACACAGCAAAAGAAATACGCCCACTATTGATTCTGTATTATCGTTAGCGATAAACAAGCACTTGTTAGAGGTTAACTTTAAAAGTAATGCTTCTACTTTATTACATTCAAAACAAATGTTAGCGGTTTTTGTTCTCATATTACAGATAGAAGCCCGGCGGTAGAGCGTTCGGCTAGAAACCACAAGATTCCTAGTTCGATACCGGTCCTTGCCAACTCAGCGTATGTTTAGCACAGGGATCTGTATGGTAAAGTAAGGAGCTGATGGTAGGCATGGCGCCCCACCTCAGACGCAAAAACAATCTCCTTGGTCTAGCACTTGTGAAAAGAGGATAGACTCCCTCGCTGATTGTCTGATACCTACTTTAGGCCACCCAACGACGACAGATAGAAGCTGATCAACACTTGGCAAAATGGCGTCTGACGTGAAAGCAGGATATATCACTGAATTCTTCTATGCAGAAAAATTAATCCCATTGATGTTCATCGATGTTTGCTAAACGTTTACGGATACCAAATGATCACGTTCAGTGGTAGTTGAATCGTTTCAGAAGATGTGAGGGAAGGGTCACTTTAAGTATAGTTGTCACGAAATGAAGGGAACCACGCGAACCGGTCTGGTGAGAGATGGACTACATCGATAACATTTTTCTGACAACGTCACCGTCTTTATCTTTTTTTTTTTTTTTTTACAATCCTTACATACAGGCACTTGTTAATCAATGATAAAAATGCATTGCTGATTGCAGTCATAACTGAGATAATCCTAGCTGAAAACATTCTCTATCCCACGGTTATTGTGCTCTCTGTTTTTAATGTCGATATAAGAGGCATTGCTTTTGGAACGCAGCTCGGCTGCAGGAAAATATTCACCGATTCATCTATAGAAAAAAGCGGTAGAGAGTTGTCATGATTTGGAGGGCAAGATGTTGATCGTAATCACATTTAAATATATCCGGGGAAAAAAGCAAGAACGTCTTAATAAAAATGGCAGTAAACTGAATTCAAATCACTGACCTTTGAAGAGAATACACATCCAAAATAAGCTGTATATGATCAATTATTTCTTCCTGTCCCCCTCCCCCAACCTACATTCAAGTGCTTCTCTCTTCAAACTTCCCGGTCTTTCTACACACAGTGCCATCTTTCTTCCTGTGCCGTACAGCTGACACGCGCTGATAGTCATCTACGCAGACATGGCCGTAGATCAAACCAAGGGAAAGAAAGAAGATGGCCGTATTTCCATTCCCCAACCCACACAATACAGATTTACTCTTAAGCGACATGACAGGTTGAGAAGTCTCATTGCTTGCCTCATCTCTTGCTCCGACCTCCCAAGAGGACAACACCACTGGTCAGGGATAGCTGAACAAAGTAATGTGGCCTGGCTCACAGTCCAGTGGTTTGATCCCATGAGATTTTATAATTATAGCCATCTGACTCCCTATTCTGTTACTGTTGTGTCAGGTTGGCATCGGAAAAAAGAAACATAATCCATTATTACTGTTCGCGCCAATTGCCAATGTGAACAGACAAGAAGATGGACAGAGGCAGACGACAGGATGGACAGAGGTTGTCGATGGTGTTGATAAAATAACCGATATCCATCCCTCCTTCTTTTCCTGCCTTTTAACAACAGTCTTCCGGTTCCTTGAAGCGTTATTGACAAAAGCCCGGGATTTGCACGTTTATCGTCTGAAAAATCCGACCAAGAAATTACTATAAGGAAAGCAATTTCTAACACGACCCCATCACGATCCACTCGGTTCGAGAGTATGAAACGGAGAGAAGAAGAAGAAGAAGAAGAAGAAGAGAAGAAGAAGAAGAAGAAGAAGAACAAGACAAGAACAAGAAGAAAGAAGAACAAGAACAAGAACAAGATCGGATGATATGCAGAAATGGAAAAATCAAAAAAGACAAAATAAAAGAAAGAAATTCAGCCGATCGCGTACACATGCGTGGACATTTCTCATTCAAATCACTTCATAAATTAAGCAAAATGGCGTTCAAGAAGTGGACCTAAACTAAACGAGATGTGTTTGTCGTGATTTGTTCAACAAATGCTAACATTTTGCGGGAAGGGGAAAACAAAGGTAGCGGGTGGTCGGGGCTACATAAATAATTGATAAAGAAAGAAAGAATTCCTTCATTCTCCCCACATTATGTAAACAAGGCAAAGTGAAATAGCGTAATGGTCTGCGGGACGGAAAATGGAACTGGTGAACAGAGTTCGAATACAGGCTGAAGCTCTGCGTGTTTTCTTTGGAAAAATGGAATCCCGTTTTCCCTGTGCCTGTCTTATTAACCAATATCATACATCTGGCATGTGACGGTGGTTGTGGAGAAGAGAGTATCTAGCAAACATCGGGGGAAATCACAGCCCCTACCAAATAAATCACCACTCCGTAAATATTTACAATAAATAAGGCCTATGCATCTATTATCAACCTTGATATATATTTATATTTTTGCTTGATAAATCCGACAGTATGAAGAAAATCAAAAAACCCGGAGTATTAAACAAATGAATTTATTCTTGATGGTGTAGTCGACGTCATAAAGTTTCGGTTTTAGTAAGCGGACAAACGTGTGGTGTGTTTCATTGGGGCATCATAGATAAAATATGAGAAAAATTTTAATTGGCTGAAATTAGTATAATCAAATTATAGTAAGAGAGGTTTAAGCTGAATTCAGTTACGGCCCTTTTTCACATTGATATATATATATATATATATATATATATATATATATATATATATATATATATGAAGTGGATAAACAATGTGTTTGAAATGCCGATAGCCGACAATTTTGGGGCAGATTATGTGCTTAATTAAAGTCATACCTAATTTGTTAATTAATTAATTATAATTAAATGAATTAGTCGTGCATATCGGTTTAAATGTCTCGATTTGTTTACACTTTACATTTAAACCGATATGCACGCCTAATTCATCTAATCATAATTAATTAATTAACAAATTAGGTATGACTTTAATTAAGCACATAATCTCCCAAAAGATATATATATATATATATAATCAATAATAATGATATTATGGATATTTTAAACTCATAACTATAAGTTTCATGCTTACGCAATCTTCAGATGAGTCAATGGTTGAGATTCTAAAAATCAGTAGAATTTTAGCGTTTATATAAACGTGAAGCGTGTTCACGCGATGGAATGTTATAATGCAAAGTTTTAAAAAAAACTGTGGCTTGTTTAATAAAGTTAAACCTAATGAGTCAGATATACCTACTAACAGTTTCGCTTAGTGTTCTTCAGGGCAAAGATCTGACTCTTTGCCCTGAAGGGCACTTAGCGAAACTTTTATTTGTATATCTGACTCATTAGATTTAATTTGCTCTACTTACGTATTGAGCAGTCTTTTCTTTTTAGCTTTAGAGTATTCTGGTGGTATATATATATATATATATATATATATATATATATCAATGTATGTATCCATGACAATCTCTCTCCCATCCGTCCCTATCGCTCATCATTTCGGAGGTCCTCTATGCAGCATCCTGCATCCGCACAGAGCTGATCAACGTACTTTTTGCTGGTCGGCCCACACTGGCTTGTCCATGTGCTGGCTTCCACAGGAGGACATCGCTTATGAGTTCGTCCTTGCTTCTCTAGCAGTGTCCGCGTGTCTTGTCCGTCTTACTCGGATGGTTTGGGTGATATGTGGCAGGTGGCCGTACAGCTGTTTTCTCGTAGGGTGCTGTTTCCACGTCTTGTTCATGATCACCGCAGCATTCTTGTGCAGCTCCCATCTAGTTTATTCTCTAGTCGCTTAGTTAGGGTCCAGGTGGTGTAGCCATACAGCAGTACTGACACGACAACAGCCTGGAATAACTGTCTCTTTAGCTTGTCTGTGAGATTGGACCTCCATATGATAGATTATCTATTCATAGCGGCCCATGCCTTTCTTATGCGTGCATATATATATATATATATATATATATATATATATATATATATATATATATATATAAATGATTGTTTTTCTTTTGGCCGAGTATCATAGTATCAACCGACTATTTTCGGCTGGTACGACTATCTTGGTCTTTTCTTTTTTGCAATTTTTCCCAGGTGA
>CM042162.1:57197321-57207321 GCA_023376005.1 Doryteuthis pealeii
TGCAAACAGCTACATGCAGGATTTGCAAGCTATTATATGGTTTCTAATTACTATTAATAACAATCCTTTGTAAAAAGAATTATAGCTTCAAGGAACTATTCTTTATACAAATAATTAGCATATACATATATGGTATCAAGTATTCCTATTTACTACGAATTATTTTCAAACAGATCTATTTGACCCATGGATAGGATCCTGATAGGATCTACCACTCTGTGTCTAAGTGGACTTAGGAATAATGACAATGAAGGGGTACTCCATACTCCACAGATATCCAGAACTTGAATAAAAATTTCTATATACCGTTGGTTGAACATGAAGGCAAAGGTCGTTCTAAGTCTAGTTGGTGCTCTTGGAATGATACCCAAGGGTTTGGAAAAGAGTCTGGATGAACTGGAAATCACATGAAGAATCAAGAGCGCACCAACAACAACATTATTAAGATTGGTTAGAATACTCAGAAGAGTCTTGGAGACCTGAAGAAACTTGCTGTTGCTCAGACTCCAGTGAAAGATCACCAGCTAACTTGCAAGGAGTGATAATAATAACAATAATTTTGTAGAAAAATACCAAAAGTATTTTTTTATGTTGATAATTCTATTGGATAACCTCACTAAATTCGGCTGGAGCTTTTGAATACATTCACAGCACCTCTGCCAAAGGGTGAGACCCTCCCCAAATGGGGCCACTTGTTTGCCATGGGTTGCAACCTGTGATACTTAAAGATGGAACCCTGGTGACTAAGTAGTCCATGACATGCAACACATTTACTCTGGCCCTTACTTAGGCTAGACGGGAAGTCGGAGAGACTCCCTCCAATCAATCAGCTGGTCATATCAATCCCTAGCATCTATATGATTGTCCTGGCTCTATTGTCTTTTTATCATATATATGCAAGATGGTGGTAGCTGAGGGTCTTAATATTCCTGGGTATGTTAAACACTATCTGATGGTGAAGTTCCAATTCTGGAGTTCTGGGGAATGTGGAATACCTCTTCATCACCATTATTCCAATTTCCACTCTGATCCAGCGTGGTAGTACCTGTTAGGGTCCCATCTATGTGTTAGATAGAAAAAAATGAGTTTTTAAAAAATGTGTTTTTTAAAAAATTGAGTTTTAAAAAAAAATGGAATACCCATCAAGCATAAATAGAACAAAATGTTTGGACCATATGACCTTTAGGCACCCCTTTTGCGATCTCAATTGTGGGGACATTTTTCCATTTACACCGTCAAAATCCGGTTAATTGTTAACAGACGATTTTTAGAGTTTTTTTTAATTATAAAACTAACCCCTAAGCCTAAGCCTAAGCCTAAGCCTAACCCCTAGCCCCAAACAAACAACCGTATTTTGACAGTGTAAAAAATGTCCCCACGATTCGAGATCGCAAAAGGGGTGCCTAAAGGTCATATGGTCCAAATATTTTTGACATAAAATTACCCAACATGCCATAAAATCCAACAAACCAAACCAATAACCCCACTAAAAAAGAAAAAAATAACATTAGCAGTCTTTCTTTCTGGATCAAGAATGAATAGTTTTTGTGAGCTTTTACTTTTGATCAACCCATTCCATAATAAACCTTGCTTTCCATTTAACAGGAAATACCAATTTTGACCCTAAATTGACCTGTGCCCAGATATCCCTGTTCAGCTTCAGGTCAAGTTACCCTTACTAGCCTAATTTCTTACTCCCCAGGGTCTGACCATTTTTGCTGCCCATAAGATGCAATCAATCAAAAAAGTAATCTTATTAATAGGTTTAGTTTCTTTTGTTTAATGGCATATCAACCTTCATGGGTTATTTAATGTCAAAGCCATCCTTGTAAAATAACAGTTGTACTACTATTCAACCCATGGCTGGGGCAATGTTAGTAAAGATTTTTCATAGTTTACAATTTGAAGATTGAAAGTATTTTTCACCGTCAACAATTATGACTCACAAGGAAATTAATATTTCTCTGAATTTTTTAGATAAGGCATGAACATTAGTATTATTATTTGGATTAGTTGGACTATTGTCCTCATCTTTATTGTCATTTTTCTAACATTTTGGCCAATGTGCCTTCTGGTATTTCTTGTCGGGATTTGAAAGAAGGTTCCCAAGTTTGAGGAAGCTCCTACATCCGACAAGAAGATTCCCATGTTTGAGAAGGTTCCCGAGTCTGACAGGAAATACCAGCCCTCACCAATTCAGTGTATCAATAGCACAGGATCTGTGTGGTAAAGTAAGGAGCTTATGGTAGGTTTCGCTCTCTGCCTCTCATGCCAAAAACAATCTCTTTGGTGTAGTGTTAGTGAAAAGGGGATAGACTCCCTGGCTGTCAAGGCCACACCGATGACTTTACTTTTTTTATAGTTTCAAGTAACTATTACTACTAAAAAAACATTTGTTCACCGCTTCAAGTATTCCTAATTCTAATAATTGCATAGAATTATAGGACCGTTTTAACTCAGTCAGTAGAGTGTTCGGCTAGGAATCACAAGGTTCTGAGTTCGATGCCGGCCCTCGCAACTCAGCATATGAGTAGTACAGGAATCTGTCCGGCAAAGTGAGGAGCTAATGGTAGGTGTGGCGCTCCACCTCAGATCATAATCTCCTTGGTCTAGCTAGCTTGCTGTCTGGCTGATACCGACATTAGGCCGCCCCGACAACTTTACTTTTTTACTTATGTAGTTTTAAGTATTCCTATCTAATACCAATAATAGAACAATTTGACCTATATACGGAACCCGAACATTTACTAAGACCCTGTGTAAGGTGGACCTGGAAGTAACGGAAATGAAGTGGTGACTTGACACTCCCCAAAGCTGTAGAGCTGGAGTTTCATCAGCAGAAACAGCTTAATTTTATACCCACAACTTGATATGTTTATGTTGGAGGTAAATATTATACTAAATATTATATTAGTACTGTATAGACTATATTTATATCAAAGGCAAAAATATATTAGTAATTACTATATTTAGTTGAAGGAAACCTTGGTAAAATGTAATAAATAAGTATAAGATGCTCACTTTAATTTTCATATCTGTAGAAATATTAAAGACATTTGCTTGAATATTTGTGTATTGCACTGGTTTCTATTGTAGGAACCAGCAGTAGTCACATTTTTTTTTTTTTTTTTTTTTTTGGTTAAACTAGTTTTAATATTTCTCTGAAATTTTTGAGATGAGGCTTGATAATTTGTATTATTTGTATTATTCAGACTATTGTCTTCATCTTTATTGTTATCTACACAACGTTTCATCCAATGTGCCCTCAGGTGTTTCTTGTTGGACTTGGGAACTTTCTAAAACTCAGGAACCTTCTCTTTGAGCCCGGGAACCTTCCTGTCAAACTTAGGAGCCTTCATGTCATAATCAGGAGCCTTCACGGAACTTCAAAATCGAACCCTTTATTCAATCCACCGGGGTAGACTGTTCTCATTCTATTAACCATGACTGGGTACAAGTGTTAAGCTGTGTTAATAATTCCTTGACAAGGACAACAGTAACATAGAATAATTAACACGGGTTTAACACTTAAGACAAAAGGCCCCTCTGATCAATTGGCTGGTCACATCAAACCCTAGCACCTATAGGATTGTCCCAACCCTGTTGCCCTTATGGAAAGCTCCAACCCTTTTTATCATATATGTGCTAGAAGGCAGGGTTTTAATATACTAGGTATGGCTTTAAACTCTATCTGATGGTGAAATTCTAATTCTGGAGCACTGGGTAATTACCAGTACTTCTAAGTCCTCTCTGACCCGGCTCAGAGTGAGAGAACCTGTTAGGGTCCCATCTATGTGTTAAATAAAAAAAAATGAATTTAAAAAATGATTTTTAAAAAATGAGTTTAAAAATGAAATTTGAGTGCCTATCAAGAATTAGTAAAACAAAACATATTTGGCATGAAATAACCCAATGGGTTGACAATGCCGTAAAATCCAGCCACCCAAACATTGTTTGGTGTTCAAAAAGGGATCAGGTTTAGAACTGGTTAGAGTTCAGTGAATTAAAGAAAAGAATATCTATTATAGACAAAGGAGAAAGTCTGAAAAGAATGCAAAATTCCATTATGACAGAGTAGAGGCTGACTTTGTAGAACGATGAATCATATAAATTAATCCAAAAGAATATTGAAGGACTGAAGCCATGAGAACTAATAATTTGCTCAAGAGAAAAACAAATGGTAGACGCCAAAGAAGACGGGGCAGAGAAAGTAAGTGAAGCACAAAGGATTTTCAACAAGGAATATGGTTAAAAGAAGCCAAATTAAAACGGTTTTGAAAACACGAGAATGAATTATGTCAGACATGAGGTTAATGGAGGAGTTCTTTATGAAGAAGAGTATATATCTAAGGGCAAAATGAAGACATGTGTGCAGAGAGTGAAAAAGAGGGGGTGAGGAGGAGGAGGAGGAGGAGGAAGAGAGGGTGATGCAAAGACAAAGATAGTGAGAGGAGGAAGATTTGAGGGATATGCAATACAAAGATAGAGAGATAGAGAGAAAGAGGAGAAGAGGGAGGTACAAGATAGAGAGAGGGGGAAAGGAGGAAAAACAAATTTACAATAGAGAGAGAGAGAGAGAGAGAGAGAGAGAGAAACAATAAAAGGAAATGAGAGAGAGAGAGATGCAATAAAACGAAACGAGAGAGAGAGAGAGAGAGAGGAGGGGGGGGAGAGAGATGCAATAAAAGTAAACGAGAGAGAAAAAAGAGAGAGAAAGAGTGAGAAGAGGAAGATGGCTGACAAAGGTAGATAGAGATAGAAATATAGGAGGAGAAAATGGAGATACAAGACAGAGATAGAGAGGGGGAGCGAAGGAGAAAGGGAATATGCAATACAAAGATAGAAAGAGGGGAAGAGGTGGAGAAGAGGAGATGCAATACAGAGAGAGAGAGAGAGAGAGAGAGAGAGAGAGAGAGAGAGAGAGAGAGTAGAAAGGAGATGCAAGACAGAAAAGAGAGGAAAGGAAGAGAAAGATGCAAGAGAAAGATAGATAGAGAGGGGGAGAAGAAGAGGGAAATGCAAGACAAAGATAAGAGAAGGGGGAATATAGAGAGACAAGAGGTAGATGCAAGACAAAAGAAGAGACAAGAGAAAGATATTGGAAGAGAGAAAGAGGAAGAGAAGATGCAAGACATAAAAGAGAAAGGAGGGGAGAAAGAGAGAGAGAGAGAAAGGGAGAAAAGAGGAAGGTGCAAGACAAAGATAAGCGGGTAGAGAGGAAAGGGAGGAGAAAAGAAAGATACAAGACAATTGATAGAGAGAGAGAGAGAGAGAGAGAGAGAGAGAGAGAGAGAGAGAGAGAGAGAGAGAGAGATGCAATAAAAGGAAATGAGATATATATATATAGAGAGAGAGATAGGGAGAGAGAAAGATGCAATAAAAGGAAACGAGAGAGAAAGAGAAGACAGAGATACAATAAAAGGAATGAGAGAGAGAGAGAGAGAGAGAGAGAGAGAGAGAGAGAGAGAGAGAGAGAGAGAGAGATAATAAAAGGAAATGAGAGAGAGAAGAGAGAGAGAGTGATACAATAAAACGAAACGAGAGAGAAAGAGAGATGCAATAAAGAAACGAGAGAGAAAGAGAGATGCAATAAAAGGAAATGAGAGAGAAAGAGAGAGAGAGATGCAATAAAAGGAAATGAGAGAGAGAGAGAGAGAGAGTGATGCAATTAAAGGAAATGGAGAGTGAGATGCAATAAAAGGAGACGAGAGAGAGAGAGAGATACTATAAAAGGACGAGAGAGAAAGAGAGAGAGAGAGAGATGGAATAAAAGGAAACGAGAGAGGGAGAGAGAGAGTGGAGAGAGAGAGTGGGAGAGAGAGAGAGAGAGAGAGAGAGAGAGAGAGAGAGAGAGATGCTAGACAAAGATAGAAGATATGTAATCAAGAAGAATTATCAGAAGAAAAAATATTCGAGTTGGAATTCTGACTCTCTTCCTGAATTGGAGATAACATAAAACAACAACAACAACAACAAAAAACCCAACAAGAAACAAACAAAAACTTCTTTTCTTCTACAGGTGAAATCATTGCACGTTGTCATCAAAGGCGATTCTCATTATAACCAAAGATAAACAAATAATAAACAATTTAGTATATGTAAAAGGAGTCGGATTTCTAATTAATTAAGTATAAAACGGACCTCCCTCCTGATACCACTCCAATGCCAGCCCCACCTTTTTACAACAGTGCAAAACCGGAAAGCCAAATTGACACACACATTTCTATGGACATGAGTTCTAGGTGTGTTCAAAAAGTAACAACAATGCTTAGCTACTATCTGTAACAAGGTAAAATAATATGTTTTGGCAGGAAGGTCCAACCTCTAGTGCCATACCACCAATATGCACTTACAATGTTTTGTATCATGCACAGGACACCACACACTGATAGATAGATAGATAGATAGATAGATAGAGAGAGAGAGAGAGAGAGATTGATAGATATGAACATACTTAGATATGAAAATACCAGGACAGATAGATAGATAAATAGATATGAACAGACTGAGATAGATAGATAGATAGATAGATAGATAGGAACAGAGATAGATAGAAAGATAGATAGACAGATATGAAGAGACTGAGATATCTAAATAGCAAATCTATCTATATCAGACTGAGATAGATAGATAGATATGAAGAGACTGAGATACATAGATAGATTTGCTATTGTCATATAAAACATAATCTAATCAAAGTAAAATGGTTTCTCTTTGCATATATATATATATATATATATATATATATATATATATATATATATATATATATATATATATATATATATTAATATATATATATATATTTATATATATATATATAAATTTATATAATATATATATATATATATATATATATATATTATATAAATTTTATATATATATGTAATATAAAATATTATATATATATATATATATATATATATATATATATATATAAGCTCCCTGAAATAGACTATAATGCTAAATCTCTTTTAAAAGTCTTTTGTTATTTCTTTACTTATATATTTTCTCTGTGACTCTAACATTAAGAGCACACATTGAGCTTTCAAACTGCGACTTGGTTTTGTTTAAATAAAACTCTTGTGTTGCAAGGAAGATTTCTTCTCTGGACTTTTGGATTATATAAATACATATATATAGTGCTCTCTATATATCTATATCTATATCTATATATATATATATATATATATATATATATATATATTATATATATGTGTGCACAAGTACATATATCTATACACGTGTGTATATATATATATATATATATATATATATATATATATAATATCTATCTCATCAGTAAGATCATATTTCTATATATCTATAGCAGTGTATGCTTTTTCTATGTGTATATAGCCATTGCTTTATGCACATGTTAATACTACCTAGGTATCTGAACTTGTCTATTAATTCCAGATATACTTACGTATATATATATATATACTAGCAAAAGTACCTGGTCTATGACCAGACAAAAACATTTTAGGAACACTAAGGAGTGCTGATATAACTGTCAAGTAGATGATATAGCCAGCAGGCAAGTTTCTGTTGATATAACAGCAGCAGCAGCAACTATAATATGCTTTCGGGAAATCGTTTGATATTGTTTAATTAATTATATCCCTTAATCAGAAAAATCAATAACCAAAGTTGGTCTTTCTTAGTTAAAAGGATATTAAGTTGTATGCAAGATTTTGAATCTGATTGACGTCTCTTTTTGGAGTTATAAGTCGACACGTACATACCAAACTTTCTTTATATATATATATATATATATATATATATATATATATATACACTTATATGTATACATATATACATACTCATATATATACATACATATACATGCATTACATCTCTGTTCATACAATAATGATAATAGATTAATAAATGAAGGAGCATTTCTTTCACCTTAATTACAGTCGCTCTTTACTCTTTCAAGATTCCTGCACTTCTCACCCCACCCCCCAGTAATGGCATGAACAGTTCTCAGGTGATCTTTACTCTGCAACAGCAGGAACACTTCCCAGGGCTCATGAACCATAACTCATCTTAGGGCCCTTGCAATGACAGGAACTCTTCTCCAAGCCTTTACAATGAGAGAAACATTCTTTGGGGCCTTTGAATTGGCAGGAACTCTTGTTAGGATATTTGCAATGACAGGAATATTTCTTAGGGTTCTCTTAGTGTCAGGAAGCAAAGCAGGAAAGAGCACTTGGAAATTACATGTTGGTATCTTGCAGATGGAAGGTCTGCAGTGTCGTGCCAAGGGCCAATGAAGTCTGCACTGCCTGGTTGACTGGCGGTATTTTTTACGGATGAATGAACATTAAAAAAATAAAAAATTGGATTGAGGTGTTTTGAGCATTTTCCTTCCTTGCTTCTTTCTTTTCTTCGTCATTGTATTTCAATCCCTTTTGCCTTGATGGTGAATTGAATCTTTTGGGAACAAAGGCTGAGAAATTCCCCGATTTAAACATATCAGGATGTTAGGAAATGGGAAGAAGCTGAGAGAATTTACGGTTCACAGAAATTTTAATACGTGAAGTAAGATTATATTTTTTTAACAAGTTTTTATTTTTCATTTAAGTTTATATATATATATATATATATATATATATATATGTATATATATATATATATATATATATATATATGTATATATAATATATATATATATATATATATATATATATATATATATATATATATAATTTTTTTTTTTTCCAATTTTCTTTAAAATATCCAGAGGGAGACATTTTGTAGATTTATTTTCAAGTTTAACTTTGTTTCAAAAATTCTTTTTAATTTATCATTTTATTTTTCAAAATTAAAAAAATAAAGAAAAGAATTAAAAAAGAAAATGATCCATTTCTTTTTTTTATTTTGATTTACTTTTTGTCGTATTTCAAAAAGTTCTTTCATTTTTTGTTTATTTTTTCTTTACAAAGTGCAGTAAAAACTACTGGAGTTTCCCAAGTACATTGACACCTCCCCTTACCCACGTTAAATAAAATTCAAACATTTACCTCTATTGACATATCCAAATAGATTTTTTAACAACAAATATTTTTAGTTAAAATACTTTTTCTGTTTAAAATTTTTTCAGTATTAAAATATCTTTAAGAATTTAAAAACTTTATTGAGATTGTCACATACACTGATGTAATATCAAATGTCCTGGTCTGCAAAATCGTAGTAAGCAAGTTCAAACTCCAGTTATGCTATTTAGTTGGAGGTACGTGGTGTAATGGTTACAGTCATAGGAAATGGACTCGTTGACCCGAGTTCAAATCCTGGATGAAGCTACAATTTAGATAGTGCTAATACTCTTGGGAAATGTATGAATCCAACTACTCTCCCTCCAGTTATGGGTAAAATAATAGGGCAGACTTGGCTCTTTAATTTTGCTAAGGCAACCAGTCTAGGAGAAGGAAAACTCTGAATTCAAACCTGTTAAATCTGCTTTGGGTGGTCAGAGAATAGGATCAGTCCTAATTAGTGATCTATTTTCACTAATTTAATAATTTTCTTTTTTTCTTTTCTTTTCTTAATTTCTTCCTCTTTTCTTTTCTTTGTTTTTGTTTTGTACATGCGTGTAGATTATGCCAATGATATTTTCTAGATATCTGTTTTCTTTTCCTTTTCAATTTTATAGTTTATAGCCCAAAATTTGATGCTTTTATAGGGGGGGGGGTGTAATTACAAAAACAAATAATACAACTAAAATGAAAGAAGCAAAAAAAAGTTACAATAAGAATAACAAAGATAATATCAATTCAACAAGAACAGACCCTGAAATGGTTGAACTGAATGCCAATAAAGACAAGTACAAAGTTATCAGCATTTCAGTCTTGGAAGACTATATAGTTCTTGTGTCCCTGAAGTTACAGCACCTCCTGTGACTGTAAAGTCCAATGACCGAAAAACATTCTCAACCACAGATGTCACATGTGAAGGCTGTCCCTGAAGGTGTTTATGTGCCGGTGCTTTGTTG
>CM042162.1:57212321-57217321 GCA_023376005.1 Doryteuthis pealeii
TTGCTTAGATTGTAAAAGTATTAAAAGATATTCATTATTACCTTAAGGGGCCAGTTTAGTTTTGTCGATTGAGCACCTATCTAGGAATCACAAAGTTTCAGGTTTGATACCGGTCCCCACCAACTCAGTACATGAGTAGCACGGATTAGGTAATTTGATCTGTGTGGTAAAGTGGGGATCTACTGTAGGTGTGGCGCACCACCTTAGCCAAATACAATCTCTTTGATCAAGGACTAGCAAAAAACTGTCTGGTTGATACTAACAATTGGTCACTCTGACAAATTTATTTTTTATTTCATTAAAATTATACTTTTTTGCTTCGGATAACAATAAATTATTTGGGTGAATTTACACTCTGACCTAAGTGCCATTTGTAATACTTTACTAGTGTTAATATTTACTATTTAATATTGTTCATATTAATATTAACATGTTTAAAAAAATACTTATTTAGATTCTATTTTTGTATTATATATTTTGTTTTTACCCTATAGAACATGGCTGATCAGACATATAAATGTATTGGAATCTTAGCTTGTGTCCAGATTTTGAAATGTGGTGGCCAAGTCCATTTCCTACAACAATAACCATTACAACTTGTGCCTCTAACTAAAATATATGTTGTTGCTGGCTGTCAATTCATGCTGTTCTTTTTTTTCCATGTTGAGTGCCAGTAGCATTTGACACTGTATCCTTGTGTTTTCTCAATGGTTATGCTTCATTTGCAGATATGCCTGTAACTCAAGTAAGCCATTTATTTTTTTAATCAATTTAGAAAGTTTTTTGTGGTTATGTCCTACTGAACGAGCATAAATTCCACCATCTTATGTCACCCCACTGAAATCAAGGAATTAACCAAATTTAATGAAATTTAGAAGTTAATCAATTTTCTATGTAAAAACAGGCAAATTTGAACATTTTCTTTTACATAGTTTTCTTATAAAACGGCATGTGAATCAAAATTTACAATGTGTTTATATTAAAGTTACTCTAAAATGGAAAGAATGTTTAGAAATGAGTAGTTTTTTTTATATATTTAACTTTAATGCAAATTGCTTTCACATATCAGCCTATAAATATAAACTGTTTCATAAGACTAGCAGCATGTAGCTTGCAGGGTGGCAACTTGAAGATGCCAGATTCAAGTTGGATTTGCTATCGGAGATGATATGATGCACAAGAACCTGTAATCAACAATGAAGATAGTGCATCACTGACAACCACTCTGTATGCATTCAAAATAATTTGTTTTGAAAATTTCATTACCCAGGTCAGAAAAGCAATGTTTGGAGAAGAAATAGATAGTGTCCATTATCTTGAAGGTGTATCCAATTGGGAAATAGCATTTTCTTTTCTGCCCTGGAACAAAAAAATAAATAAATAAAATTATCACAATTAAAACAACAAAAACAAAGACCAACAGCCTTGCTGGTGTCAGTTATTACATCACAAATGCAACTAACTTTTTTCCATTCCTTAAATTATTTCACATATTTGAATATCAACAAAAGCCACCACATACCAAAAGCCAGGCTTGCAGACTTTTGTTCCCTAATAATTTCTTTTTTCTTTAAATGAATGATGACCCTGACGAGGGTTGTTAAAACAAATCGAAACACTGCAGCATTGGGTTATTAGACATCATATGTCAATAAAACATTGTTCTCAACAAACATTAAAAAAAAAAAAAAGAGAGAAAAAAATTACAGTTATTCGCCATTTCATTCATAAAGGAGGAGAAGAAGAAAGAGAAAAAAAAAGGAGAGGAAAAGGAAATAAGAAGAGAAATTATAACCACACAAAGAAAAGAATAAGCACGTCCATTTCTGATACAAAACTCTGATGATGAAGTTTATGCTTCGAAATCGATAAGACAAAAATAACATCTTTTTGTTTTTATTTTTCATACGCATTGTATTGGCCTTCAAAATATTAATATATTTTTTATAAAAGTACATATTGTCTAATTAACGAATGAATAAATAAATCAGTGATAATTGTAAAATTTAGATTCAAACAATATAAAAGTAATAATTCTTAAATGTATGAAATATTATGTTTTAGAAGTGTCAGATGTAGATCTTCACTTTTTTAAAAAAAAATTTTTTTTACATAGGTGAGGAATCACAAGTGAGCCAACTGCATGTTCAACAGAGAACAAAAAATTTAACTCTTTTTTCCATTTGTTTTAACCATCTCATTTTTCAATTTTTTTTCTCTTTTATCATTGTCAATAGACTGGATTAAATTTTTGTTATTCTTTTACAGTCAAAAGAGAAAAAAAATCAACCAAACACAGTACAAAAAACATCATATTGTCACTATTTCATTTTCCTATTGTTACTTTCTGATTTTTCTATTTGTTGCGTATGTCTCTTTTTCTGGCTGTTGCTATTATCTTTTTTTCTGTTTATCACTGTTTAATTTTTCTATTTGTTGCTATTGTCTCCTTTTTCTGTATGTTGCCACTGTCTCCTTTTCTATTTGTTTCTATTGTCTCCTTTTTCTGTTTGATGCCATTATCACCTTTTCCTGTTTGTTATTGTTTAATTTTCCTATTTGTCACTATTGTCCTTTTTTCTGTATGTTGCCTCTGTCTCCTTTTCCAGTTTGTTGCCATTGTCTCTTTTTTCTGTTTGTTGCCATTGTCTCCATTGTCTCCTTTTTCTGTTTGTGCCATTGTCTCCTTTTTCTGTATGTTGCCACTGTCTCCTTTTTCTGTTTGTTGTCACTGTCTCCTTTTTCTGTATGTTGCCATTGTCTCCTTTTACTGTATGTTGGCACTGTCTCCTTTTTCTGTTTGGTGTCACTGTCTCCTTTTTATGTTTGTTGCTACTGTCTACTTTTTGTTTGATGCCATTGTCTCCTTTTCTTTGTATTGCCACTGTCTCCTTTTTCTGTTTGTTGCCATTGTCTCCTTTTTCTGTATGTTGCCACTGTCTTCCTTTTTTGTTTGTTGCAACTGTCTCTTTTTCTGTATGTTCATTTTCTTTTAGTTGCTATTGTCTCCTATTTCTTTTGTCCCTATTTGATTTTTCTGTTTTTAACCATTGTCTCCTTTTACTGTATGCTGCCATTGGCTATTTTTTTAATGTTTTTTGCCATTGTCTCCTTTTTCATGTTTGTTGCTACTGTCTCTTTTTTCCTCCTTTTTCTATTTGTTGCCATTGTCTCTTTACTTGCAACATATTCTATCTTAGTCTCTCTTGATTTGGGGTATCTTATGATTCTTTAATCAGACTAAGTCTATTAAATGACTACTGTCTTATTAGTTACAACATATATTCTAGCCAACTCTTTCCTTTGCTTATAAGAAATTAAAGATAGTTAACCATTATTAATTTTGATGGGTATTTCTTTCATATTTTATTTCTGTTGTTTTCTTGTGGCATCTGAACTCAGTTCATCTAAAAACTATAAAAACATTATTGGAGAATAATTTGCATTACTTAGAATTCACAAGTCCTTCATTTACTCAGGCAATTTATAATATTTTAATGATATTGAGATTTTATGGTTTTCCTTCTTCTAGACTGGTTGTCAGGCCAAGAGCAAAGAGCACAGTCTGCCCAACTATTAGGGAGAATATATAGATTAATACCAAAGGTTTCGATATCGAAACCTTTGGTGGACTGTTACACCAGTTTACACCCGACCAAAATTAGAAAGGATCAACCAAAAACTTGTCCGACAAGAATTGTCTGTACAGTTCAACAAAACTTGTATAAAAGAAAAAATGCTGCCAATATACACTATTTAATATATATATATTATATATATATATATTATATATATTATATATATATATATATAATTAGAAATTGTTTGTTATTATTGGTTTGAAGGCAACATATTAGCTGCCTATCATGAAGACAAATCACTTTGAATATATATATATAGAGAGAAGATATATATATATAATATATATATATATATATATATATATATATATATGGGGTTTATTCAATAAATAAGGTAAAGTTTTACCTTAGGAGTTGGCAATAGGAATCACTGTTTACATTTGCAAATTATTTGCGATAGTATGTTCCAAAGACTGCATTACCTTCTTTACTAACTGCTGTTCCCAAACCTTTTCTTTATATATATATATATATATATATATATAGATAGATAGATAGATAGAGAGATATTGGAGGTTTATTCAATAAATAAGGTGAATTTTACCTTAGAAGTTGGCAATAGGTATCACTGTTTACAGGGGCAAATCATTAGTGAAATCATGTTTCAGAAGACTGTCAGCATGATCTTATTTACTGACTGCTGTTCCCAGAACTTTTTCTTTACCTGGGACTCAGTGTGTTTCCATTTCATGGCATGTATTTTTTCAGTCATATCAGCCCATTTGCAAATATTTTTTTGATAAAACATTCTTCTCGATAGACATCACATATTCTTCTGTAAATTTCACAAGAAAAAATACCCAACAGGGATATCATGCTCTTTGCATTTTTTTGCAATTTCTACGGAGAAAAAAAAAAACAAGGCATTATTTTTGAAGGACCACTCATATTTTTTGTCTCCTTTGGGGGTGGATTTTTTTTTGTGAACCTTAATTCGGACTTATTAATAAAAAAGATATGATATGTACTAAATGTAACATCTGTAATGGCTAAAAAAGGGCATTGCACATGCATTTTTAACAAAAAAATATGTGTAAATAAAAAACATTTTTTTATGTGTGCTAAGTAAATGAAACAAAAAAAAATAATATCATTAAGAATTCAATGATTTTAGACAAAGAAGACAAGCAGGATTAAATATATCAATGGTATTGGGTGGGTGCCATAAAAATATTATTCTTGGAGTATTAGACACAAGGAAAATGGTAAGCCATGGATTGGAATCTTTGTGAATGGCCATTAACGCGACTGAAGACACAAAGGAATTAGCAATGTTAATCCCTGAACAGCGATTCTCAGACATTGGTGAGAAGATTATCAGGAAATAAAGAACACAAGAAGTAGAAAAAATGGTATGGG
>CM042162.1:57222321-57229821 GCA_023376005.1 Doryteuthis pealeii
CAAAGTTGGAAGAATTTCAGGCAATTTTGCCCAAAACAGACAAAACTTTTCATAAGACATTCTGAAAAGTTTCAGGGTTTGCTTTCTCTTAGTTTTGTATTAGTTATTAGAGTTTAGTTCGAATATTTCTTTCATAATATTAACTTTTATGTTAGTGTATCCCTGAATATCATCATCATCATCATCATCATCATCATCATCATCATTAAAGCATGCTGATAGCAAGGATTGCCTTAACTCTCCCTCTCTCTCTCTCTCTCCCTCTCTCTCTCTCTCTCTCTCTCTCTCTATCGCCATCCATTCCTATTGACCATTCTTGAAAAGCACTTGAGATTGAATCCATTGTATTCTGAAGTGATTATTTCTGGAGTAAAAACTGAAAATATTTGGTAATTCTTCCTTTTGCTACAATTGAAAGACAAGTATTTTGTGTTTATTTTCATTAAAAAAAACAAAACAAAAATAATACAACATAAGCAACTGATTTAAGTATTTTGTGTATTTTTCAATCAAACAAACAAAAAAACCTAACAAATATTTGTATTTGTCGACTGGGGCATACAACACACTGACTGCACCTCAAAACAGTAAAATCCACCCAATGGGGCCACCTGTTGGATGTGGGGGTAACCCGTGATACTTAAGGATGGGATTCTGGTAGCTGAACAGTCCATGATTGCAACACTCTATGGTGAAGTTACAATTCTGAAGGTCTGGGGAATGTGGAGTACCCCTTCATTGCCATTATTCCCAGGTCCACTATGACCTGTAGTGATAGTAACTATTAGAGGCCATTTATAAGTTAAATAGAAAATAATGAGTTTAAAAAATGGGATTTTAAAAAATTGAGTTTTAAAAAATGTTGAATACCAATCAAGAAAGAATAAAACAAAATGTCTTCGGCATAAAATAATCCAACATGGGTTGACATACCGTAAAATCATCCAACCAACCAATCAAACAACCAACGAACCAAACAACAAACAAATATTTTCTTAATAATATAAGAAGGTTAAAATATAAAATAAAAAGCTGTCAAATGGTTGCCAAAAGGCCAGAGAAAATGCCGCCCTGTCAGATGGGGCGTTAGAATGCATCGACTGCACCTCTGCAGAGGGGTAAGACTCCCCCAATGGGGCCACCTGTTGGCCGTGGGTGGCAACCCATGAAGCTTAAGGATAGAGCCCAGGTGGATGAGCAGTTCATGACATGCAATACTCCACTTTGGTCCAATCTTGGGCTAGATGGGCGGTCGGAGAGGCCCCCTCCGATCAATCTGGTCACATCAAGCCCTAGCAGCTATATGATTTTCCCAACCCTATTGCCCTTATGGCAAGCCTCAACCCCTTTTTATCATATGGGTGCTAGAAGGCAGTGGCTGCAGGTATACATGTCCTGGGAATGACGTTAAACTCTATCTGATGGTGAGGTTCCAGTTTTGGAGGTTTGGGTAATGTGGAGCACCCCATTCATCACCATTGCTCCCTGGTCCACTCTGACCCGGAGTGGTAGTACCTGTTAGGGTCCCATCTATGGGTTAAATAGAAAAATGTATTTATAAAAAAATTGTATTATCCATTAAGAATTGATTTATTTCAAAACTTTATCGGCATTAAATGACCCACTGTGGTTGATATGCCGTAAAACAAAACAAACCATAAAACCAAACCCATCCAACAGCAAACCAAGAAATAACACCAGCAAGATGATACTGATGGGAAATCATTTGAGTCTGACCTTCATAGAGTAAATAGTAATTTTAATTTCCAATCTTTTTCTCTGAATGTTTGAGATGAGGTTTGATGATTAGTATTATCTTTATCAGACTATTGCCCTCATCTTCATTGTCATCTGTACAATGTTTCGGACGATGTGCTCTCTGGCCTTCTTCAGGTATTTCTTGTTAGACTCAGGAAACTTATCAGACTTGGGAACTTTTTCAGACTCGGGAACCTTCTTGTCATAATTGGGAACCTTCTTTTCGTAATCGGAGGGCACATCGACTGAAACATTGTACAGATAACAATGAAGATGAGGACAATAGTCCAAATAACACAGATAATACTATTTCTAATTTATTAATTTCCAAAATTTTTCAATATTTTGAAAGATGAAATATAATTTATCGGACAACACCAGTAAATTCTTTCCCTACAAAACAAGAAAGCAAAGAAAATTTAAACCCATAACTTCTTGGCTCTCAAATACCTGAGCTCATAAAATTAAAAAAAAGAAAGGAAGAGCATAAATCATTCAAAACATGATTTATCCATCCCATAATTCCATTAAGAAAAAAGCTGTGATTATATTAAACCCTTTATTATTAGTACTAGCAAATATATGCACCCTCCGGGTGCAAGTATTTTAGTTAATTTTTATAACAAAATATCATATTAAATTAGAAAGACTAATGAAACTGAATAAGAATGTAGATAAAAAGATTTTGAACAGAGGGGTATGATTGAAAAATAGAACAACTTTGAAACTAACTCTTCCATCATTTTCCGTTACTCCCGCCTTTCATTGGTAAATTTTCCTAATTAAACTGTTTAGTTAAAATAGGAAGTAAAGAATAATATTACAGTTATTTCTTCTTGTTGAGGGATTTCTTTTAAGATTTATTGAAGAGATTTTTGCTCATATTCAATAAAATAAAATCAAACAATTAGAAATCAATAATACTAAGCATATATTTATTAAAATCAATTTTTTAAGATCAATATGCAAATTAGCCTTCCCATTCACACTATAATCCACTATTTGTTGTATGGTCAACATGGACCATTGTAACATCGATATACCTGCCCCTCCAGGCTGGGTTTATTGCCCACATCGACGGTTGTACAATACGCCATGTAGATATGGTCAACAGTGTAAGTAATGTAAAACAATTTTTAATAATTGAAGTTTAAATATAAATAAAATCATGGAGAATGTGATGTAAATAACAAAGGGAATTGTGACTTGAGTAGGGATATAGTTTCGGTTACAGACAGACAAACCACAATCTCCATTATAATAAGATCTGAGTTAGGCTAACAGTATAATAAAATTATGATCAGCCTGAAATATTGGGCTTATGGCTTTATAGGGTTAAGATTCAAATCATATTCAGAATTCTATTTTAGAATAGTTGAATAGGCATGACAAGGTATAAGCCTCACCTGAAATAAACCTCCCATTGGGTTCATTTTGGTGCAAGAAACAACAATAAAATCAAGAATTTAATTTTTGTCTAAAATATGGTCTTTTAAACTGGGCTGAGGAGTCAGAACACAAAACCTCTGACTCTGACTCCTCTATTTTTGGCACCTCTGACTCCCACTTATGTAATTAAGTCATTATGGCCTACAAATCCCATAAAGCCTATACATACACTCCTAACTTGAAAAGGCTTATATCATTATAACTAGTTCACATCAAAGAATAAAGATATTGTAGCTTGTATATTAATATAACAAGTAAAAAAACAATAAACCACCCATAGGGTTCATTTTTGTGCAGGAAACAATAAAATCAAGAATTTAATTTTTTTTCAAAAATATAGGGTGTTTTAAACTGGCCACTCATGTAGACCATGTCTACCTATCCATCTCTCAGGAAAATGGTGATCCAGCCATTTACAAAAAAAACTATAGCAGAATGTGGATGAGCACACCTACAACAGCAGAGATATAATTGCCATATATTAAGGAATATAGATTAAAGAATTGAAAAAAATGTGGAGGAGCACTATCTTACCTAAAAATCAAGTCTTCAATATTCTCCAAGTATTAAACATACATTAAAAGACTTGGGAAATATGTAACTGCATATAAAAAAGATATAGTTTAGAATAGGGAGTTACTTTACAATCAGCCTGAATAGGAATCCCAAGATTCTTGGCTCGATACTACCCTTGCCAACTCGGCGTATGAGTAGCACAGGGATCTGTGCGGTAAAGTAAGGAGCTGACGGTAGGTGTGGCGCTCCACCTCAGATGCTAAAATAATCTCCTTGGTCTAGTGCTAGTGAAAAGGGGATAGACTCCCTCGCTGTTTGGCTGATACCGACATTAGGCCACCCTGACGACTTTACTACTTTTACTAAACTGGGTTGTGGAGTCGGAACAAAAACCTCTGACTCGGACTCCTCTATTTTTGGCACCTCTGACTCCCACTTATGTAATTAAGTGATTATGGTCTACAAATCCCATAAAGCCTATGCATACACTCCTAACTTGAAAAGGCTTATATCATTATAACTTGTTCATATCAAAGAATAAAGATATTGTAGCTTGTATATTAATATAACAAGTAAAAAAAAAACGAGTGAAAAAATTATTCTAGTTAAAGAATATAAAAGTACTCAAAAATACAAAGACAGAGATGTGATAAAGAATATTGAAATATTAACTCATGATTCCTGTCACTGTGTCTTAAAGTTTCACACAGGGGGCCACAATCATCAGACAGTTTGATGAACGTGATCTCCCCTGTGTCACAGTGTGAGGAATTGTGTTGATATTTCAATATAATATATATATATATATATATATATATATATATATATATATATATATATATATATATATATATATATATATATATATATATACATACATCCATATATATGTAATATATATATATATATATATATATATATATATAATTTCTATCAAGGAATTAAGATAGCAAAAGGTTCCCAATGGAGTGGTGTATACTTGAAGAATAAATTGTTTTCTGTGTTTTGTATTTCAGGGGACTGAAGTAGAACATTACAATTGAAAAGACAGCATGGGGCGTGATCTTAAAGAGAAAATATATCCTCAAAAGTTTGCAGCTATTAGAATAATACGATAAATTGTCTACTGTTCTCTATGTACTTTCACAGTATCTTCTGTTTGAAAAATGTCAATATGGAGGATATTCTCTTTTTTTGAGAGAATATAAAATTATACCATAGAATATAGACATGAAACAAATCAATGCCATACAACATAATCCCCAATAATGCTAACACATTGTTAAAACCAATTACTAAAAAGTATAAATATAAATACATGATATGTATCACTTCCTAACTGTTAGGCATGACATAACCCTAGATGGGTTGATATGCTGTTAAAATCAATAAACAAATAAACAAACAACAGTATCTTTTTGTTTCTATTTCATTTTTATTTTTCCATGTTATCCTTTTCATCATCAGTAAAGACTCACTCAAATGCATAAACGATAACACTAACCTGCAATTAGTATTATCTGCGTTATTCGGACTATTGTCCCCATCTTCATTGTTATTTGTACAACCTTTCGGCCGATATACCCTCCGGCCTTCTTCGGGTATTTCTTGTCGGACTCGGGAACCTTCTCGGACTCGGGAACCTTCTTTTCGAACTCGGGAAACTTTCTTGTGTATTCGGGAGCCATCACGGAACTTTGAACCTAACCCTTTATTTAGTCCACGGGGGCATTCTTTTCTCATTCCGCTAACCATAGCTGGGGTAGGAGTTGTGTTAATTAATTATTTTTCTAACTGCTTTCACTCAGGATTGAACTTGGGTTCCAGAGATAACTGTCACTTAGAACTGTCTTAACTTAACTACCTTATCCACTCGGCCATGTGTCCAATTGGACAATTGAATGTGAATTTTGGGAACTTATAAACCTAATGTCTTGATTTGGCTAGAATATATACCTATTTACTTATGTATTTTTTTTTCGAGTTCGAAAGAATGTTCCCGAGTCCGAGAAGCTTCCCGAGTCCGACAAGAAATACCTGAAGAAGGCCGGAGGGCATATCGGCCGAAACGTTGTACAAGTAACAATGAAGATGGGACAATAGTCCGAATAACGCAGATAATACTAATCTTCAAGCCTCATCTCAAACATTCAGAGAAATACTAACCTGCAATATTTTCAAGGTTGAAAACCATTAGTATTAGGTAGGAATACTTGAAATCTTACTTGTGCAAAATGTGTGTATTAGATAATATATAATTGGCGTTTTTTACACTGAATCCAAAATCATACTCATTTTTTTTCTAATCAGATCAATTTTTTAAGATACAAGCTCTTACTTGAATGTATAAAACAGTATTATAGCTGAGACAAGTAGAGTCCACATGTGTTTGAATAACTGTTATCATTATGTACAACTTATTCAAGTGCATCTTAAAAAACAGACCTGACTAAATGCAATGAATGGTATTTTTTAATTGTATAAAATGGCAATCATATATTACTTGGTAAACCTTTGACCTTTGGGAAAAATTTTTTTTAACTCAGGCCAGTGTAATCAAAACATTCTATCCCATCTGGCCAAATGATGTTCTTCTATAGCACATCCTAGAAAGTTATATATATATATATACCAAACCACATCAGCAGGAAGCTCAATTTTTAATCCGAGTTTAATTGGTTTGAATTCAGAGTTTTCCTTCTTCTACACTGGTTGCCTAACTAAGGTTAAAAAGACCAGCCCACCCTCCTATTTACCCATAGCTGGAGGGTTCATAGTTGGATTCTTACCCTCCCCAAAGCTATTATCAGTATGTGAAATGTAAATAGCCTCGTCCAGGATTTGAACTTGTATCATCGTGTCCATTTCCTATGATGGTAGCCATTGCACCACCAAGCACCTCTAACAGAAAGTTAGATAAACATTTTATAAAACGTCAGTACATAAACAGTGATGTCTTTTAACTCACTCTTTCTCTCAATTGGATTATTAAGGCTAATTCTTTGTAATTACTATTGTATATACAATGTAAAGTTGAGCGTCCGACTAGGAACCACAAGGTTCTGGTTTTGATACCGGCCCTCGCCACTTAGCGTATGAGCAGCACACGGATCTGTGAAAAGTGATGGTAGGTGTGATGATCCACCTTAGACGCCGAAACAATCTCCTTGGTCTAATGCTAGTAAAAAGAGGATAGACTCCCTCACTGTCTAGCTGATACCGACTTTAGACCACCCGACAACCCCCGCCATACAATGTAAACCATATGCTAATACGTTTGGAAAGGTATGAATCCAACTCCTTCCCTCGAGCTATGATAAATAGTAGAGACAAGCAGGCTGTTTGACCTTGTTTAGGAAACCAGTTAGGAGAAGGAAAACCCGAATTTAACCTGTATGTGTTGTATTGAGTTCTAATATGGGTATCTTTTCTGTGCAATCAATGTTTGAAGAAATCTTTTTTTACTCTGAAATTGAAAAAGATAGCCAAAATTTGAGTTGACGAAACCTCGGTAAAACAAAACAAAAAAGATGTCTGCAAGTTTGCTAGGTGCAAAATTACAAAAGAAAAAAAAACAACAAAAAAACAACGAAAGAATGTTTTAAACAATAAACAGCAAAATGTTCCACAAATAAAAAAACAAGTAAAAAGAACCAAAAAAAAAAAAAAAAAAAAGTAAAAAAAAAAAAAATGCAAAACGCAAACAGAAAAAACATTTGAATTCACCAATCAACACTCTTCCTCCAAACAACAAGCAAACAAAAAATAAAAATAAAG
>CM042162.1:57234821-57242321 GCA_023376005.1 Doryteuthis pealeii
CATTGTCATTGATTGGGGGTCACATGACAATTAATATAAAGTGATGGTCAACAGGAGGCGAGGTTAGTGAAAGCCTGTTGCTGAGGTGGGGAGAGTTGAGGTTTGATCAGCCCAGATTGGTCTCCTGGGGGAGGAAATCTGATGTTGAAAGACCAGAAATTTCCAGTGATCCCAGGGATACAACATCGTTGACGACTCCTCCCTCAATCATCTAATAGATTATTTTGTGAAATCTAGAGAAAGCAATGTCAATAATTACACAGGGAAGGCATGGTCTGCTATTGACAGGTAATTGATCATATAGATATCTGATCTCAATGATAAAAGAAAACAGGAATTATTCCAAGCTCTAGCCGTGTCAGAGCTACTGTATAACTGCACAACTTGGACTTTTACGAAACGACTGAATTAAAAGCGACACACGGATTCTGCGTGCTGTTCTTGAACAAAGCCTAGAACGAGCGCCACATAAAACAGCAGCTATACGGCCAACCAGCTCCTAGAATACAAACCTTCCAATTAAGACAAACAGGAAAAACTGGAGAAGTAAGGACGAACTTATAAGTGACGTTACTATAATCCAACGACGTACAAATTCCTTCTGATGCAATATCACGTTTCATGGACAAATGCCATGCAAAATATCTCTTCTGGGAATCATCATCATCATCATCATCATCATAACCATCATCATCAGCAGCATCATCATTATCATCATCAGGTCGTGCCGACAGCATGGATCTCCATGACTCTTCCTCACGATCCATCCCTATCAGCTATCACTCCTGGAAGCTTCTCTATACAGCATGCTGTATCCATATATAACTTACCGACGTAGCTTTTTGCTGGCCGATCCACACTACTGTGTCCATATATAGGTGTTCATTGGAGAATGTCACTTATGAGCTCGTCCTTTCTTCTCCAGCAGTATCCAGTTCGTCTTACCTGGATAGTTGGTGTGATAGGAGGCAAGTAGGCGTACAACTGCTTTTTTGTGGGGTGCTGCTTGTGGGGTGATTTGTTGAAGAAAGCATGCAGCATCTTTCTACAATTCCCATCAAGCTTTTCTTTCAAGGTAAGACAAACAAGACATGCTGGACACTGCTGAAGAAGGAAAGAACGAGCTCATAAGTGACATTCTCCAGTGAACACCAACATATGGATACACTAGTGTCCAAAGAGATTATAGGTATACGCTGTACAAATAAGTAACCCTGTCGGTTGGGGCTGTAGAATACACCGATTGCACCTCCATCATCATCATCATCATCATGTCGCGCAATTAGCACGGATATCCATGACAATCTCTCGCCAACCTTCCCTATCATTCATTGCACCTGGGAGGTCCTCTGCGGAGCAACCAGCATCCTCGCATATTTGGTCAATGTAGGTCCTTGCCGGGCGCCCCACACCAGCATGTCCATATGTTGGCTTCCACAGGAGAACGTCGCTTATGAGCTCGTCCTTGCTTCTCCAGCCGTGTCCTGCATGCCTTGTCCGTCTCACTCGGATAGTTTGTGAGATGGGGGGCAAGTGACCGTACAGCTGCCTCCTCGTGGGGTGCTGCTTACATGTAAAATCCACCCCACTTGTAGGCCGTAGGTGGCGACTCGTGATGCTTAAAATCAGATTTTTTCTTTTTTTTTTCTTTTTTTTTCTTTCTTTTTCTTTTTGTCTTTTTGTCTTTTTTTTTCTTTTTTTCTTTTTTTCTTTTCTTTCTTTTTCTTTTTCTTTCTTTTTCTTTTTTTCTTTTTCTTTTCTTTTTCTTTTCTTTCTTCTTTCTTTTTTCTTTTTCTTTTTTCTTTTTTTCTTTTTTCTTTTTTTTCTTTCTTTTTCTTTCTTTTTCTTTCTTTCTTTTTCCTTTTTTTTCTTTCTTTTTCTTTTCTTTTCTTTTTCTTTTTCTTTTTTCTTTTCTTTCTTTCTTTCTTTCTTTTTTTTTTCCTTTTCTTTCTTTCTTTCCTTTTTCTTTCTTTCTTTTTCCTTTTTCTTTTTTCTTTTCTTTTTCTTTTCTTTCTTTTTCCTTTTTCTTTCTTTCTTTTTCCTTTTTCTTTTTCCTTTTTCTTTTTCTTTTTTCTTTTTCTTTTTTTTTCTTTTTTTCTTTTTTAAAAAAAAGTTTTTCTTCTATCTTATATGATGTCTCCCAATTTTTTATTTTCCCAAATGGCTGTAAATCCTATAAATGACATTTTCTCTTTTCTCTTTTCAGGCCCGTGAATATGTAAGAGCTTTGCCCAATCACCAATGTGGCCTGGTGGCTGTCCATGACATGCAACAATCACTTTTCCCCCTACTTGAGCAAGACTGGTGGTCGAAGAGGCCCCCCCCCCGATTAATCGGCTGGTCACGTCAAGTCCTAGCACCCATATGATATTCCCAATCATATTGCCCTTATGACAAATCCCTAATCTCTTTTTATCATCTATGTGCTAGAAGGCAGTGGCTGAGGGGTTTAATGTTTTGAGTATGATGTTACATTGAATCTAGAGGTGAAGTTCCAACTCCGGAGCTCTGGGGACATTTATCACCATTACTCAGGTCCACTCTGACCCGGAGTGGTAGTACCTGTTAATGTTCCATCTATGGGTTAAATAGAAAAAAATCAGTTTAAAAAATTGAGTTTAAAAGATGTTGATTACCCATCAAGAATAAATAAAACAAAACGACTTTGGCATAACAAGGGTTGACATGCCGGAAAAACCAACCAACCAACCAACAAACCAACCAACCAAATAACTAACCAAACTACTGTTTAGCAGAAACTGTTTGAGAATAATGTACTTTGAAATTCTAGTAATGACTACCCCAAGCAGAAATTTAAGAGGTTTGAATTCAGAGTTTTCCTTCTCCTAGACTGGTTGCCTAACCAAGGTCAAAGAGCCCAATCTGATCTACTATTTACCCATAGCTGAAGGGAGAATATTTGGATTCGTACCTTTCCCAAGGGTATTAGCGCTATGTGAACTGTGGCTTCATCCAGGATTTGAACTCGGGTTGACGAATCCATTTCCTAAGAGTCTAACCAGTACACCACCGGGTTTCCCACTTTAGGATTGTGTAGGAAAGTACTTGCAAAACAGGGGCGTTTGGAGATTGCCTTTCTTTAACAACGCAAAGGATATAAATTTTAAACGTTTTACTTCTCCTGTCCAGATATCTTCAACTTCAGTACAAATGGCATTTATATCAAACACCTTCCTCCCTACTTTGAAAAAGGGAAACATTATATTTCTACTATCCAATGATGACACATATTTGCTTCTTACTTCTCCAGATCTGAAAACCGAAAAAGAAAATTGAAATAAATAAAAGAAAAAAAAAGAAAAAAGAAAAGAAAAAAAAAGAAGAGAAGAGACTCAAACTGTTTTCCAGGCGTCCATATCAACCACAAAGACATCCTTGCTCGCTAACCCCACCGTCCACCTTTGTTCAAAGACATTATTACATAAGCTGAAGCAAAAGAACTACCTCCCAATTCCCATAAACCATTGCAAGAACAATGGCTGTACCAGCAATTCCTAGTTCCTCGTCATCAATCTGCATGCAAGTCTGTCAAAGACATTAAGAATGACGTGAAGCGTGACACTCGGGGTGTCTTCATGGTTCCCTTACAGAGAAAGATTTTTTTTCTTCTTTTTATTTGTTCTTTTTTTTTATAACTTACTGTTTAATGTTTGGGTACTTACCCTGGAGTCTGACGGGCAAGTCTGTATGCCTTAGGGAGAAACGACTTGTGGTTAAGTGCAAGCCATGGTTAAATAAGTAGAAAAGGGTGTCAAAAGATTGAAAATCTCATCTTGTCTCTACCCATCACCTTTAAATATGTCTACACAACTTTGTTTTTTTCTTTGTATGTTTCAGCGGGAATTTTCGCGATCAACTGTTTATCAAATTATTAGACAATTAATCTATTCGTAAGCTTAGTCGAATCATATATCATCATCATCATGTTGCGCAAGCAGCACGGATATCCATGACAATCTCTCGCCAACCTTCCCTATCACTTATTGCCCCTGGGAGGTCTTCTGCGCCGCAACCAGCATCCTCGCATTGTTGGTCAATGTAGGTCCTTGGTGGGCGACCCACACTAGCATGTCCATGTGTTGGCTTCCACAGGAGAACGTCGCTTATGAGCTCATTCTTGCTTCTCAAGTAGTGTCCTGCATGCCTAGTCCGTCTCACTCGGATGGCTTGTGAGATGGTGGGCAGGTGGCCATACATCTGGTTCCTTGTGGAGTGTTTCCATGACTTGTTCAAGACTGCTTGCAGCATTCGTGTGCAGCTCCCATCCAGCTTATTCTCAAGGCGCTTCGTTAGGGTCCAAGTGGTGCAGCCATACAGCAGTACAGATATAACCACGGCCTGGAATCTACTTAATTATGAACGAACACACACATACCCATGTGTGTGTGTGTGTGTGCGCACGCGCGTGTGAGTGTGTGTATGTTTTCTTGGGTGTTTTTATATATTTTTCTTATATATATTGCATTGTTTTTTTTTTATATTTTTCATTTCATTATTATTAAATGCAAGTTTTTTTTTATAACGTTTTTATAACATTTTCCCTGGTCTTATAAAAAAAGAAAAGAAAAGAAGAGGAAAGACTATTTTTTTTCTATTCTGTTGTTCTCAGTCTTTATGTAATAAGCTATCTGATGTGACTCGGCTCATATTGAGTTCTGGTCGAAATAATTTACTATATATATATATATATATATATATATATATATATATATATATATATATATATATATATATACACCACACACACACACACACACACACACACACACACACATATATATATATATATATATATTGGTTTGTTGGTTGGTTTTGAAGGCTGTCACAATGCGAGTGTAAAGAAAAAAGAAGGTAACTATGATGTTTTTTGTTAACCTGTCATTTATTTCTCAATATTTCGGGAAGAAACCCCCATCCTCAGAAGAACACTGGAACTGAAGAACGAATGTAGCAGCCGCTAGGACAACTTCAGTTCCAGTATTCTTCTGAGGATGGGAATTTCTTCCCGAAATATTGAGAAATAAATGAGAGGTTAACAAAAAACATCATAGTTACCTTCTTTTTTCTTTACACTCGCATTGTGACAGCCTTCAAAACCAACCAACAAACCAATATATACACAATGCTTCAAGCAAATTACAAAACCCTTTTATATATATATATATATATATCTGTGTGTTAGTATGTCTTTATCTATCTCACCGTAATCTTATTAGTCTATTTTTATTAATTTCAATTTGTTCATATTAATCTACGAGGTCTCACCAAAAAGTATTGGAACCAAAGGCGTATTCACCAAGATAGATGAATTTACAGCTTTGGAAATATTTACTATAGTTATTTACTAAGCTAAGCTTAGATGTGGCATAAGGCCATATGCATGGAGTGCCCAATGATAATCGAACTCACTACCAATGGTTTGCTAGTCTAGCTCGCCACATGAGGTACCCGAATTACACCACATGAGGTACCCGAATAAAGATATGCTATATGTTGTGATGCATAATGCAATCATATATAAATAAGTCTTGTGTTTCTTAGTACTATAATCGTAAATGAGCTTGTAATCGTTGATTGTTGCAACTTAATGATAAATGAAAAATTAAAAAATAGAGATATTTTACGATTATGTTGAATGGATAGGTCGCATCACTGATTTTGGCGGAATTTTTTGATTAAAACAGTGCGACCTATCCGCGTGTATATAAGGTAACTCAAAACTGATTCTTAAAAATTTCTAGAATATTTACTACACTATATACTGAATCAGTATCTAATTCTACTGATAGATGAGACCATCGTAGTCTCTTATTTTGTTTATTACTAAGTCGCCATTGAAGTTTTGCAATATTTTGGTATGTACTAGTTTAGAGGGGATCGATGCTTCACGTAGGAAGTGAACTCGGATACCTGAACTTAAATCCTGAACGAGGCTGTTTGAATTTCACTTAGTGCTTAGGGAGAAGGTATGAATATAATTATTCTCCCACCAGCTATGGGTAAATGGTAAATCAGACAAGGCTGTTTAATCATGGTATTGTATCTGACAAAAACAAATTTTACAAATTGTGTGATACTATTTCTGAACAACATCCTTTTATCTTAATAAACATAAAATTATTTTGTAAATAAAAACTGTATTTTTATTCGAATAAACATAATTGCATTTCTCTTCAGATTAAGTAAAAACTATTTTAGTATAAAAACGTCTTTCATCTTTTTTTTAATTCATCGTAATTGTTGAAAAATATTCACAAACTTCTGATTAAAAAGTATTTATTTAAAAAAAGATTTTGCTATTGAATTTTTATTTGATTACGTGTACCAACCATCTATTTATTTGATTTATTGTAAGTTCAACATCTTCATAAACTGATTAAAATCGTTTGTTTTCAAAAATTTGGAAGGTGAAGTTACCGGTGACGAGTTAAAATGTAAACCTTTCATTAAGGTGATGATTTGGGGTGCCTATTGGAGACTTGGTCCAGATAGTCTATGGAGTGGAAACACACTGACTTTTCAGAATAGAATGCCATGCCTTTTGGGATATGAAAGGAATCATCACTATTGATTTCACATCAATTGGCAAAATTCACCTTTTTTATTGAATAAACCTCATATGAATATTCATGTTTGCGCGTGAGTACAAGTGTGTTTGTGTGTATGTACGTGTATGTGTATGTGTGTGTATGTGTGTGTGTGTGTGTGTGTATAAGTGTATGTGTGTATGTGTTCGTGTCCGTATTTGTCAATGTCTTCCTTCCTTGATTTTCCCCCGAGGATTTAATTTATTGATCTATTAAAAGTTGTCACGTATCCACCTTTTGAGTCTACCTGGCCCACTATATATAAACCTGTTTATCTACCTACATACCAATTAATTTATTTAGTTCACTTACTGTACTTGCTATCTATAACTATTTATCTATTTTCAGTAAAACTCCTGATTTTGTAAGTATTTCATTTATCTTTATTTATGGTAAAGAAAAGACAAAGCTAATTTTGGTTTTGAATTGTTTCACTTAGTAATAACTATTTTGCGACCTACTTTATTCTGTCACGTAAGGCATTATTTTACGAGAGGTACTGAAAAGTTCTCAGTCCAACTATGACGGACATGACCTGTATGAATCGGGTGAAACCTTTTCATGTTTAAAGTCCACAATTAAATGTACTAGCAAGAATAGGCGCCCTCTGGGTGCAAGTATTTAAGTTTTGATGACCATCTTTGAGTGTCCAACAGTTCAATTTCAACTCAACTCATTATTGTTTGTTTATAATTAATTTCAGACCTTTAGGCACCCCTATTGCGATCTCGATTCATAGGAACATTTTTTTCATTTACACCGTCAAAATCCGGTTAATTTACGGACGATTTTTAGATTTTTTTAAAATCATGAAACTATCCCTTAACCCTAACTCCTACCCCCTAACCCTAACCCCTAACAAACAACCGGATTTTGACGGTGTAAATGAAAA
>CM042162.1:57252321-57257321 GCA_023376005.1 Doryteuthis pealeii
TCATATTATCCATAAATGAATACACCGCTAACAATTATCCAGAAAAAGTTTTCTCCTAAACCAAAGATACCAGCATTTCATTATTTCTAGTGAAGCGTTAAACAACTAAAACGGATATTATTAGGTATTACTTATAACCAACCTCTACAATATTGCAATATATATATATATATATATATATATATATATATATATATATATATATATGTGTGTGTGTGTGTGTGTGTGTGTGGTGTGTGTGTCTAGTTCGATAGGTTCCTAGTTCGATACCGGTCCTCGCCAACTCAGCGTTATGCGTAGCACAGGGAATCTGTGCGGTAAAGTAAGGAGCTGATGGTAGGTGTGGCGCTTCACCTTAGATGCTAAAACAATCTCTTTGGTCTAGCGCTATTGAAAAGAGGATACTCCCTCGCTGACTGGCTGATACCGACTTTAGGCTGCCCCGTCGACTTTACTTATATATATAATTGGTATATATATTTTTGTATATTTATATTTTTGTTTTCAGATTTTCAGTGCTGTAGACTTTGGTAATAAATGATATATAAACATGTCTATTTCCACTTGTAATATTTAAGACCGTGTCTTTTGTTTTAAAGGAAAATTAACTTTTTTTTAAATAAAGAAAATGGTAGCGATGAATGTACGTAGGTGTGATACGATATTGCTAAAACTTTCGTTATCTTTCTATATAGATCGGCCGGGACGATATGACAAGTTCTCTTCTTCTTGTTGATCAGCAGCAGGTCTGGTCTCCTGTATTATTATTATTTGCTCTTTTTGAGTTTTCACATCAGCATTAGCAAGTCTCCTCAGGTCTCCAGGACTCTTCTGAGTATTCTGGCAGATTGCAGCAGTGCAGTGTTTTGAATGGTTACAATCCTTCCTCTGATTCCTAAACTTTCCAGACCCTTTTCCAATCCTTTTGGGACTGTTCCAAGTGCACCAACTACAATTGGTATCACTTTCACTTTCATATTCTATAACTTTTTCAGTTCTCTGGCAAGGTCCAGATATTTGTCCATTTTTTCATTTTCCTTCAGCTTCACCCTGTGATCTGCTGACACTGCAAAATCCACCAGTTAACAAGTTCTTTCTTTTTTGTTTATCAACACTAGGTCTGGTCTTCTTGCTGGGATAAGGTGATCCGTTTTTATTTCAAAGTCCCAGAGAATTTTATGCGTTTCGTTCTCAAGAACATATTCTGGTTTATGCATATACCATTTTGTTGTATGGTCAAAAATTTTTTTTTTGCATAATTCCCAGTCGTGTCTATTATTATTATTATTATTATTATTATTATTATTATTATTGTACTCATTACAATTGTTTGACAGTCTCAAACCACATCTGGTTTTCCAGTTCTCAAAGTCTCTTTTCCAGATTTCCGGGATTTGTGTAACTAAAATCTAGTAAAAACAACCAATAGTTGCAAGTCGTATTTATTGACAATTACTATTTATATATACAAAAGGAGGATTCTGTATGTCTGTCTGTCCGTATATTTGTTTGTGCAACGACCGAGCGCACGTCATTTTATTAAGGAAAATTGGAGGATACCAGCAAAAACCAAAGTTCAATAAAATCCACATCCAACTTATGTCCGAGTGAAACACTTTTTGTCCTTCATTTTCCATAAGAAAAGTTAAATAAAATATAATATTGGTATGAATCAATGATATATTAAAAATATTAACTTGAAAAATGATTTAAAAAAAAAATTAATAAATGAGGAAACGTAATAAAAAGTAAACAAAAAACAAATAAAAGACAAAAATACAAACAAGAAGAATGATATTTCTCTGAATCTTTAAGATGAGCTTGATAATTAGTATTATTTGGATTATTCAGACTATTGTCCTCATCTTTATTGTTATAGCTCCCAAGAGGGACAAGAAAGTTCCCGAGTTCAAAAAGAAGATTCCCGAGTTCAAGAAGGCTCCCGAGTCCGAAAAGACTGTTCCCTAGTTCGAGAAGGCTTCCGAGTCCGAAGAGAAATACCTGAAGAAGGCCGGAGGGCACATCGGCTGAAACGTTGTACAGATAACAATAAAGATGAGGACAATAGTCTGAATAATCTAAATAATACTAATAAGAATAATGAAAATCAACAACTTCGAAGCAAGAATCTATAAAGAATAAAAGTTAATAAAACAAATGTATAGAACATTAAAGAATATAGATTAGGGATTTATTTTTAACTTTTCAAATCCCCAGCAACGCCGGATAGCTTTACTAGTAACTTATAATAAACCAGTTTTCAGTCAAATTTGCTTCTGAATAATAATTTTGTCAAAGGTTGGCAGTCAATGAAGAATTTAATTTTTCTTGTTTTTTCTTTTTGTTTTATTTCAAAATATCAAAATTTCTGCATAACTAAGTATATTTATTAATTATAATTTGATATTTTCTTGACTTCCCACCAAGCCAGACCGCCTTGTCGGCTGTGGCTGTGGCTGTAGAATACACCGACTGCACCTCAACAGATGGGTAAAATACCTCCAACGAGGCAACCTGTTGGCCGTGGGTGGCGACCCGTGATGTTTAAGGACAGAATCCTGGTTGCTGAGCAGTCCATGACACGCAACGCTCCACTTTGGCCTTTACTTAAGCTAGACAGGTGATTGGAGAAACCCCTCAGATCATTCGGCTGGTCACGTCAAGCCTAGTACCCATATGATTATCGCAACCCTATGGCCCTTATGACAAGCCTTCAAATCTGTTAATCACATATGTGCTATAACAAAGGTGGCTGGGATTCTTTAGTGTCCTTTGTATAATGTTAAACTGCACATAGTGATGATGTTCCAATTCTGGAGCTCTGAATATGTTGAGTACCTTTTAATCGCCATTATTTCCAGGTCCACTCAGACCCGGAGTGGTAGTACCTGTTAGGGTATCATCTAGGGATTAAATAGAAAAATAATGAAAAAAATAAACGTGTTTAGAAAATTGAGTTTAAAAAATTGAATACCCATCAAGTAGGAATAAAACAGAACGTCTTCGCCATAAAATAACCCAACAGTGTTTGACATGCCGTAAATTAAACCAACAACAACCAACCAGCCAACCAACCAAGCCAGAATAGGTAGGAAGTCATTTTATAGTAAGGGACAGCTCTAACGCTTGACAATAAACCCAGATCCGCCCCTTTTGGCGAAGGAGCAGGTATTGGCTGAATCTATTTATTTGAATCTGAAAAGTTGCGGATCGATTTCTCCGAAATCCGTTTTGATTTTTCCTAAAAACTCTGTCTACTTCCGGTTGGATGCGATTGAGAAGGGTATTATGTACCTTAACAATTATGGAAGTTAAGAATTATACCTCTGTAGTTCTTACTTGTTCTGAGGCCAGCTTTTTTCAAGAATGAGAGGATGCAGGCTTTCGTCCATTTCTCTATTGTATTTTGTTTATACACCGCATTGTATAATTAGCCATATTTTCTGGTCTTATATACTTCAGGAGGTATTTCACCGAGGCCTGCAGCTTTTCTGCCTTTTTTATTTATAGAAATAAACATTATATTCGATAAATGTAAAAGCTTTTGGTAAAAATGTACTTAATATTAGTGAATGTAGACCTACTAAAGTCCCATTATATGTATTGTTAAATTATATTTCAAGGAATTTAATATTTTCAAAATCAGTTTATCGTCTTACTAAAAAAATGTATTTCTATTCTTACAAACTAAAAGTACTTCCAGAGAGGTTTTACCAATATCAAAACAAAATTATTAGAAACGATCTTCTTCTTCAATTCAATCACAGAAAAGGAATTAAAGTCAATGGAGATTTTTATCTTGGATGCATATTCAGTCAAATCAGTTCTAAGATTATGGCAGAAGACCATCTTCAAGATCTCTTTAATTCCCTTGTTAAAAAAAATAAATGAAATGAATAAAATAGATAAAAGGAATAAAAAAACAGATTCCATTTTTTTGGCTCCCAGAATGTGACCAAATTTTTTTAAGCAAAACAAATTTGCGAAACTGCTGCTTCCTTACCATTTTCTAAAATGCCTCACTCAGCAGAACTCCTTTGAATGTATTCTACTAAAAATAGCAATTAACTATTCTTCTTCTTTCTGTTTTTTTCTTCTTCTTCTTCTTTTGGTTACCATTTTCAAATCTATCCAAGCCAAATAATCATGAATGAATCGGCCATTGTCATTGTTGACTTCTCAATCAAAAACGTAAGGGCAATTTTATTTCTTCTTTTGGGATTTTAAAGAACTGATTTGTTGTGACGGACGTTCTACACTTTTGATTGATGCTAAATTGCAGCAGCCAATTCTTCAGTCCTATGATGTGGGATTTAGAGCATTATTAATTCCAAGGATTATTCCTTATAGTTCGGAAAATATTCTCTGGCACTAAGAACCAATTGTACTTTGCCAAAGTGCGTATGATTTTCTCATCTAAGACTTTTCTAAGAAGTTATCCATTATTCCTCAATATCTCACAAGCCATTGTATGTGAATTTGTTTTTCATTGGGTGCAATTCATAATTATATATTTATATTATATATTACTAAAAGCGGCTACTGAGCGTTGACTGTGTAGAGGGGAGGAAACATTGGTGTATTTGTTTACTTTTGAGAAATTCACAAATGCTGGATATTTTAAAGTAGAATTTCAATGCTATTTCAAGGTATATTTGAATTTTTTTAAAATATCTTCGAATATAAACAAATCTTCATAATTTTGCTCAAAAGCAAGAACTGGTGATATTTAATGTGTATATATAGTAATTTGTATATATAATTATATAATTGTTTTTTTTTGTAGTTTCATCCATCCATCCATCCATCCATCCATACATACATACATACATAAAAACCAACTGCCCTTTATATATACTAGCAAATATATGCACCCTCCGGGTGCAAGTATTTAAGTTTTAATGTAATGAAATATCGTATTAAATTAGAAAGTCTAATAAGAATGCAGATAAAAAGATTTGAAACAAATGGGGTTATAATAGAAAAATAGAAATGAAACT
>CM042162.1:57262321-57294821 GCA_023376005.1 Doryteuthis pealeii
GAGTGTTGGTAGGTGGTTTATATACAGCTTTGGGTTATTCCACTATGAACTCTGGTAAGTTCCCTTCCTGGGTTTTGATTGGCTGATGTATTCAGGGTGAGTAGAGATATGGATAAGTACCCACTCTTCAGCCACCAGTCTGCACTATGCCAACAGCATGCAAGGACTGTATTTAAGTTACAGCTTGCATGTTGTTCTTGTCTACTAACTCGACGGTAGTTAGAATCCCACTGTGACGGTGAGTATTGTATTATTTCCATTATATCTAGGGGATAACTTCTACAATCTCTAACACTAACCCTAACACTATCACTCACATTAGCTCTTACTCTAACCCTAACCCAAGTGTCTCAAAGTTTTCGGGTATTTCCGTGAAATGTAATTAAATGTAATGCGTTTTATACAAACAGACAAAACAAAAGATTGCAGGGGTGTTCACGTAGGGAGTTTTCCGTGTAAACAAGTGACATGCAGAGCTGCTGCCAACGGTTTACGGTAGGATCGCAGTGGTGAGAGAGGCGCCATGTGCAAAACAGTTAAAGATTTTTGTTCAGAGGTAAAATAATTACATAAATTATCTATATATATATAAACAAATCACGATGATTTTGGCATGTACGTGTCGGCTTATAACTTAGAAAAGAGATGTCATTGAGCATTAAGATTGCGTATGCAATATTCTTAATATGTTTAGAGTAAGGAAAAGTATAAAATTTAGTTTTTGGTTTTTCTCATTAAATGATATAATTCTTTAATTAAAAATCTGTGGAACTCTTCACAGTTCTTCATAAGTAAGTACAAAAAGCACGTTATCACAGATTCAATAGGTTTAATTTGAATTCAATGCTTTAAAATTATTGTTTTGTAATTTAGTGTTAATTGTAAAATAAATAAATAAATAAACTCTCTTGTATTTCTAAGATCCTTGAGTCTGGTCATGAACCGGGTATTTCTGCTAGTATACTATATTATTAAGTTTGTGGTACATACAGAATTTAAGGATTGCTTTAAAAAGCGTATACATTTTAGAATATATTAAGATATTCTAACAAAATTACCTTATTTTTCGATCATTTCTTAGATAATATAATGATAGACAAATAGTAAAAGAGGAAATAATACTGTTCACCGAAAAGCATGTAAGAAAAAACAAAGCGAAAAAATCATCGTAAACCTAAGCAATACGAACAGGTAAAATTGTTTAATTATTAGAATTATCAAAAATATCAAAACAAAAAAATAATGAACATCAAAATAACTAGCAAAAATATGCACCCTCGGGTGCAAGTAATTAAGTGTCAATGTAATGAAATATATTGAATTAGAAAGACCAATGAAACTAAATAAGAATGCAGATAAAAAATTATTGAAACAGAGGGTGTATAATCGAAAAAACTTTGGAACTAACTCTTCCATCATTTCCATCACTCCCGTCTTTCATTGCTAAAATTTCTTAATTTAGATATCTAGTTAAATTAGGAAGTAACGAATAAAATTACAGTTGTTTCTTCTTGTTAATGGATTTATTTTAAGATTTATCTCTGAGATTTTTGCTCATATTTATTCGAATAAATCTAAACAATTAGAAATCAATAATAACAATCACATATTTATTAAAATAAAATCTTTAAGATCCGTATGCAAATTTGCTTTCCCGTCAACACTGTAAACTGCTATTTTGTAGTATATAAATACAATAGCATGTTTTTAGTATGTAGATAAGGCCAACAGTATTAATAATATAAAACAATTTTATTAATAATTGAAGTTTAAATAAAAATAAAATCATGGAAAATGTGACGTAAATAACTAAAGGAATTGTAACTTGGGTATTGATATAATTTCGGTTACAGACAGACAGACACACAATCCCCATTATAATAAGACTAGCAAAATAATACGCCCTCCGGGCACAAGTATTTAAGTTTTAATATATTTAGATATTATAGTGAATATAAAGACTAATGAAATTCAATAGGAACACAAAATGTATAAAACTTATTTTAATTATTTTTTAATTGGTTTCTACATAAAAATAATTCATAGGATTGATTTTAATACGTTTGAAAATAAAACAATAGGATCAGAATAATTGTGATGTAAGCTGTGACGTAGTTTTGGTTACATAAAAACAGAGACCGAATCTCTATTATTAATTTATTAGGGATATATAACACACACTAATAACATGAGCTGCTTTGAGACAAATCTAACTCGGATTTATTCTATTCATTATTAATGATTTTGACTATAAATTAAATATTCATTGACAAACTTACGCAATCTTTGACGTAATTGTGATGTAAACTGTGACGTAGTTTTGGTTACATAAAAACAGAGACCGAATCTCTATTATTAATTTATTAGGGATATATAACACACACTAATAACATAAACTGCTTTGAGACAAATCTAACTCGGATTTATTCTATTCATTAATGATTTTGACTATAAATTAAATATTTCATTGACAAACTTATGCAATTTTTGACGTAATTGTGATGTAAGCTGTGGTGTATTTTTGGATACTGATAAACAGAGACTATTATTATTAACAGATATATAGGGTGACAAGACTTTCAGACCAACCTATACAGTAATTGCGATATTACGTAGTTGAATATTGCCGCCATTTTTTTTAAAGGAATAAGTAAGTTCGTTTTATATAAAGTGCATCAGTAAGACATTTTTGTTGTTGTTGTTGTTATCAGTTGCATTTTGGTCAGAAGTGCAAAAATTATGTTTGAGTTTTATGTCAGATTGTAGAAATTTCTCCTGAAGGAATCACAGTGCACAAATAGAATAGTAATAAGTAAAAGAATATAGATAAAAAGCGAAAAGAAAAGCAAAAAAACCCTTCCCCAAATTGAATCTTGTGGGCTTTTTCACCTTTTAATCTAGACAAAAGAAGATTAGTGCTTTGAAAAACCCAATCAGTTATATTCATCATTGGCATACGGTAGAAGAAAGAAGAAGAAGAAGAGAAGAAGAAGAAGAAGAGAGAGAAGTTGAAGAAGAAGAAGAAGAAGAAGAAAAAGAAGAAGAAGAAGAAGAAGAAGAGAAGAAGAAGAAGAAGAAGAAGAAGAAGAAGAAGAAGAAGAGAAGAAGAAGAAGAAGAAGAAGAAGAAGAAGAAGAAGAAGAAGAAGAAGAAGAAGAAGGTACGAATAAATAATACCAATAGTAATAATAATTACAATAATAATGAGAAGAAGAAGAAGAAGAAGAAGAAGAAGAAGAGACAGTAAATAATAATAATAATAATATTAATAATAATAATAATATAAATAATAATAAGAAGAAGAAGAAGAAGAAGAAGAATAGGCGAGGTACGAAGAAGAAGAAGAAGAAGAAGAAGAAGAAGAAGAAGAAGAAGAAGAAGAATAGCAGATGGTAAGAAGAAGAAGAAGAAGAAGAAGAAGAAGAAGAAGAAGAAGAAGAAGGTACGAATAATTATAATACCAATTGTAATAATAATAACAATAACAATGATAATGAAAATAAAACGAGAAAAGAAGAAGAAGAAGAAGAAGAAGAAGAAGAAGAAGAAGAAGAAGAAGAGGAGGCAGATGGTAGAAGAAGAAGAAGAAGAAGAAGAAGAAGAAGAAGAAGAAGAAGAAGAAGAAGAAGAATTATCTTGAGTTGATAAAAATCAGTGCGAATCGTAAAGATATCCTTCTAAGCACACACTGCAGTGACTCTCCGGGATATCATTGCAACCTTTACCTCGGGAGGTTTTGTGTTAGGGCAGGGCAGGGCAAGGCAGGGCAGGAGCGGGCATGCATATGCACTTTAGATACACCTTTCTCCTGCAGAGTTGAAATCAGTCAAATGAATTTCAATCAGAAGATCGTTTTGGTCGTGAGGGGGGGTAGAGAGGGGGAGGGGAATGTAGAGGGGTGGGGTGGGGGGTAATGATAAGATTTTTACCAAGAGGGACTTGGGGGCTAGACTAAAACAATTTTCCTATCTTTCAATCCAGGTGTTACACAATTAATCTAAGAAAAATTACCCACGGAGGTGGCCATAAAAGCCAGACTCTGTTTGATTGGTTAATTTAATTTGAGTTAAGCCCCCACCTCAAACTATACCAAAAAAAAGTGTGGGCTTTTCTGGCATAGAAGTGATATAAGCAGATGGTACGAGTAATGCTGGGGTTTTGTTTTGTTTCTTTTCATTTTTGCAATTTTTTTTTGACTTGTTTAAATGCGATAAACATTTTCCTGAAAAACTGGATATAGATTCAACTATTTTTTTTGGATGAGTTTCATTTTGATCAAGATTCAAAATTTTGAGTTCAAAACTTGAATTTAAATATAACTAGCATATACTACTGGATATACCACAACATGATAATTTAATTATTACCACATTTGATATGTTTAATTTAGAACTATTGCAAATACTTCAATATGTAAAAAAGTATAATAATCTTGATCTAACTCTCTCTCGCTCTTTTTTCTTTCTTTCCTTCTTTTCATCTTTTCAATCCTTTCCTTCTTTCTTTCCTTCTTTTCATCGTTTCAATCAAACATAATGATGTTCGATTGAAACAAGTTATCACTTCCTCGCACATACCCCTCTCTCACTTACTCTCCTTTTTTATTTCTTGGTATATTTTTTGTGTAGCATGTCTCTTTTCCTCCCTTCCTTTATTTATAATAAAAACGAAATTGTCCATTATTTAGCTGAAGTGACGACACTAATAAGAAATAAGAATTCGGGAGATAAGCAACACCAGATAATCAGATTTACATTTTTGCATTTAATCTTGGACAATTTGGACGGTCTCATTTTTAACCAGAGGCTGTTGCAAGAGGACAACGGTCCTATAATTAAAGGACCCGATTATTAATATATAGATTTCGAAGCAATCATTTTAATTGAAAACCTACATTTTAACTTTTGGACTTTGGAATCCATAAGTATAACATTATGTACTGTAAAGCCTGATAGTTCAGGCTAATTGCTATTTTACTGTACATAGTGTTGTGGTCTGGTTAGGGGCCAGAATAAAGACACAAGAGAGGAAATGAGTTAAACAAATATATTAACAAAGAACAATAGTACAAACATATACAAATGAGAAGGGTACTCGCGAGGCGGTCCGAGCATACCACTGGAAAATTGACACTCGCTTAAGAGCAATACCTGCTACTATTTATGGTTGGAAGAGTTCATGCATGCGTCATAAATTACAATAACACATACTAAGCCCAATGTTTTTAGACTGAGTCTTATTTTAATAGGCATTGTAAGCCCGATAATACATGCTAAGGGATATTTTGCTATACATTGAAAGCTAAATATTTTGGACTTGGTGTTATTTTACTATACATAGTAAGCCCAGTATTTTAGACTGGTTTGGTTGGTTGGTTGGTTGGTGGTTGATTGGATGGATGGTTGGTTGGATGGATGGATTTTACGGCATGCCAACCCTTATTGGGTTATTTTATGCTGAAAATAGTTTTTGTATTATTCATTATAGACAGGTAATGAAAAAAGTTCTTAAACTCATTTTTTTTATTTAACCCATAGATGGAACCCTAATAGGTACTACCACTCCGGGTTAGAAAGGACTTGTGAGTAATGGTGATGAAAGGGTATTCACACTCCCCAGAGCTCAAGAATTGGAACTTCGCCATTAGATGCAGTTTAACCTCACGCCCAGGACACATTTTAGACTGAGTGTTATTTTAATATACATTGTAAATCTGATGCGTCTTATTTTCAAAGGCAGATTCTGATTTGTGTATATACCATTTGGTAGTATGGTCAAATCTTAATCTCTTGTACAGTTCCAAGTGGATCACCTTTCCTACTCAGTCGTGCCTTATACTCCCTTTGTGTTAGTCTGCTGTTATTTAACTTTAAAATAATATGTTTATCATATAGAGGTTATAAAACAATTTATTTTAAAATCTTTACTGTTAATGGTTAAAGATACATTTGTACAATTTCTATTTCCATTCTCATTCTAAGGACTCTTACTTATAAGGACTGTAAATCATGTGAATAAAGGAGTGTTAGCACCTCTTAGGGTCTCATCTATGGGTCAAATAGAAAAAATGATTTCTTTTTTAAATTGTTAAAAAAATGTTGAGCTTATAAAAAATATTGAGTACCCATCAAGAAAGAATAAAACAAAATGTTTTTGGCATAAAATAACCCAACAAGGGTTGACATGTCGCAAAATCCAGCCAACCAACAACACTTAATTTCTCATATTCTTTCTGGGAAGTCCCCCTGACATAACGCGCTGGACTGCGAAACCGTAGAAAGAGTGTTTGAACTTCAGTCACGATATTATGTTCACTTTCGGGCAAATGCCCTTTGGAGAGATATGAATCCCCTCATTCCCAACTATGGGTTGAATAGTACCACTAGGATGGTTTTGGCATAAAATAACCCACGAAGGTTGATATGCCATTAAACAACAAATTCATATTTCCTTTATTTATTTTTGATAAAGTTATTATAATGTATATTGACCCCTTTGTCCATTTATTTTGGTTTGAATAGAGTTTTCAGGAATAATTGTGCTTTTACGGAAGACGAGATTCAGTTTATGCTTTAATTCGGCCCACAAAGCCAAATGTACGTTAGTAATTTCAATGGTTAGGTCTCTAAATATGTAGACATCACAGAAACGTTTATTATTTATTGTTTATGGTGTTTACATCATTTTAAAGTTTCAACATGTACGTATTTTTTCTACATAATCGCCATTTCGGTCAATGCATTTTTCTAGGCGATGTGGTAGTTTCTGTATGCCCATGTTATACCAGCTCGCTACAATGTCACGGAGGAAGCATTGAACATCGTCGTTGCAAGCTTCCTACACCACTTGCGGATGTACTTGACATCCATGCATGACACGCCATGCACTGCTGTTAATTGGATATGAATTTTAATTGGTTTAATGCCTTTTACGTTCAAAAACCGAATATGTGCGTATATCAAATAAACCAAGAAGGTTGATATGCCATTAAACAAAGAAACCAAACCAAACCTAAACTGAAAATTCATCTTAAGGAAAAATTTTGAAACGTATAGGACATTAAAAGAATTATCAAAAGAGAAGTTTCAAAGGTGCTTCAACCAATGGAAAACGCACAGGAATAAGTGTGCTGAACTTCCACAAAAATCTTTAAAAATTAATCAAAATACCATAGATTTTTAATAAAGTTAATGATTTTTTGTTTAAACAATTCAACACGAAAAATGTTTGGTTTAGTATTTAAATTGATATAAAAGTTTTATATTTTCTTTCTTGGACCAGTGACGGCAAATTTGGTGAACAAACAGGAAGCCATTTTGCTGCAAGATAATGCACACCCTCAGGTACTAAAACTTTCATTACTCAAGTCGAATCAGTTGAAGATAACGATTTTATTATATCTAACCTATTCTCCTGACTTCCCTCTTTTCAGAATGCCGGTTTCGAGAACCAATTCCTTAGAGGCAAGAACTTCAAAGGGTTTTCCTGATTCTTTCAATAAAGATTTCTTAAGGAAATGAATTGCCGATTCGATGCTGCCGAGGTGAAATAAGACAAAATAAAAGATGTTTTCATGGAATAAACAATTTTTCAAGGATTTTCCACCATTTATTTTGCTTCGATATTCTATGTTTATAACCTTAAATAACTTTTGGTGGCGCCTGGTGTAATGGTTACAGTCGTAGGAAATGGACATGACGAGACGAGTTCGAAACCTGGACGAGGCTGTTTGCATAGAGCTAATATCATTGGGAAATTCATGGTTCGAACTATTCTCTCCCCCCACCAATTATGGGTGAATAGTAGGGTAGGCGGAGCACTTTAACCTTGGTTAGGCAACCAGTCTAGAAAGAAATTTCTGAATTCAAACCAGTTGAACCCCGCTTAAGAAATTAACCTTGTGTCACATCCTGCTCCTGCGGACTGACACAAGGCTTAAAGTTCTAGACTGGTTGAGAGCCCCTGCCCTACTATTTCCATAGCTGGAGGGAGAGTAGAATTCATACCAGCGCTAAGTGAAATGCAATTACCATGTCCAGGATTTGAATGACGAGTCCATATGACTTTAACCATATATAATATATATACATATATATATATATATATATATATATATAATAAGAATAAGGTCCGCAAAATGTATTATGTTCTCAGAAAAAAAAAAATTTTCTTTTTTTATCATACATATGCGACACGTGTTTCTGATCTGTTGTCTTCTTCAGGCATTGAGTTATTATTTTAGCAGAATATGTCCGATATTTGATAGGTTGTGTGTGTTTCTGCAACTTTTCTATTATAATCTATTATAATTTCTATTATAATAGAAAAGTTGCTGAAACACACACAACCTATCAAATATCGGATATATTCTGCCAAAATAATAACTCAATGCCTGAAGAAGACAACAGATTAGAAACTCGGGTCGCATATGTAAGATAAAAAGAATAAAAAATTTTTTTTTCTGAGAACATAATACATTTTGCGGACCTTCTTTTTTATAAAATAGTAAATTTTCTCCCGTTGGAACCAGAACAACATTTTTATATATATATATATATATATATATATATATATATATATACCAATAGATGATTGTAAAAATATACTATATATTCGTCCAACAAAAAATAATCTATTGTATAGTATTTATTTATATGTATATATATGTATATAAGTATATATATTCATATAACCGCTAGGAGAAGCTAATTTGTTGCTCGATACCTAAGTAGAGCAAGTAATAAAGATAATTACTGAGCAGACGAACCTACTATTAGTTTCGCATAAAGCTCTTCAGGGCTAAAATCTAACATATATATATATATATGTTTGAATTTAAAGTTTTCCTTCTCATAGACTGGTTACCTAGCCAAGGTTAAAGAACCTAGATTGCCCTACTATTTAACTATATCTGGAGGGAGCATAATTCGATGCATACCTTTCCCTATGCTATTACGGTATGTGAAATGCAAACAACCTCGTCTATGATTCGAACTCGATTCGACGAGACCATTTCCTACGATTTTAACCATTACATCACGCGTTTCCAAAATAATTAAATAGATTGCATATTTTCTACTCTCTCCCCCCCCCTCTCTCTCTCTCTCTCTCTCTCTCTCTCTCTCTCTCTCTCTCTCTCTACGTAGAGAGTAAACAAGATTGTCCATTTACTGACACATAGTAACATACTAGTTGACTCATATTTACCACGTACCCACGTGTACGGGTTAGGCATAAGGCCCTATTAATGTGAGACCACCCACGAACCGAAGCTCATGGGTGGCGGGTGCAAAATATTCGTTGATCCCGTCAGAATTCCCCCTCAAGGGTGCGCCTCAGGCACTGGACAATAAACCCAGCCCTGCCCCTTTTAAATCGAGGGGAGATGTTGCCTGGGGAGATAGCCCCCTGGGATCAATGCTGTTATTGTAGCCACGATTCAGGACCGAAGCCACTCGACCCCCGCCCCGAGAGGCGTGTGTTTACTCATTCAATTAAAACAACAATGTCAGAATTTTAAAAATCATTTTGTGATGATTTCTATTATTTATTTTGTGTCAATAATTCATATATTGCGCGATTTTAACGGTATGTCAACGCATCTAGGATTATTTTATGCTTACTGGTTAGTAAATTATTTTTACCGCCCTGTCGACTGGGGCATTAGAATGCCCGACTGCACCTCTGCAGAGGGGTAAGACTCTCCCAATGGGGCCACCTGTTGGCCGTGGGTGGCGACCCGTGATGCTTAAGGATAGAGCCCAGGTGGATGAGCAGTTCATGACATGCAATACTCCACTTTGGCCCTATCTTGGGCTAGACGGGCGGTCGGAGAGGCCCCTCCGATCAATCGGCTGGTCACGTCAAGCCCAAGCACATATATGATTTTTCCAACCCTGTTGCCCTTATGGCAAGCCCCACCGCTTTTTATCATATGGATCCTAGAAGGCGGTGGCTGAGGGTCTACATGTCCTGGGAATGACGTTAAACTCTATCTGATGGTGAGGTTCCAGTTCTGGAGGTTTGGGAAATGTGGAGCACCCCTTCATCACCATTGCTCCCCGGTCCACTCTGACCCGGAGTGGTAGTACCTGTTAGGGTCCCATCTATGGGTTAAATAGAAAAATGTATTTATAAAAAATTGTATTATCCATTAAGAATTAATTTATTTCAAAACTTTAACGGCATTAAATGACCCACTGAGGTTGATATGCCGTAAAACAAAACAAAACAAAAAAAATATTATTTTTATTCGATAGGACCGTGTGCAAAAAAAACAAACCCAAAACAAAAAAAAAAAAACAGAAAAAGAAAAGAAAGAGCCACACAATAAATATAAATATGAACATACATCGAACTTATACGTTCATACTACATTTTTGTGTAACTCTTTCTTACGCAGTTTTTTCTTGCGAGTTTTTAAAAAATTTTTTATACACATACCTATCGAATACGAGTAATTAGTAAACATATCTATTTAACCCATAAATGGTAAACTAACATGTAATATAAGTTTAGTGTCATACTTTGGACACCCCTCTTGTGCGTCCCATCGAGGTTTAATAATTGGTAAGCTAATCTTGCAAATCCATTAATCTATCTATCTATACATATATAAAGGGCAGTTGTGTTTATGTGTATGTCCGGAGGAAACTTCGAAAAAAAAATTAACGACAAAGTAAATATATATACACATTAAATACCACCAGGGCTTGGTTTTTGAGCAAAAATAATAGAGATTTTATTTATATCCGTAAAGATAATTAAAATATAAAATTCAAATGATTACAACATTGATATTTTAGATAGTAGACATTAACATTTCTTTTCAGAGCAGCTGGATGAATGCAAGGTATATATATTTTTTTACATAGGGATTTAAATAGGGCATCCCACGAGGATTCAATTCACGACTCAGTAATAATAAATCTGCGGGACTAACTTAGAAAAATTTCCCTCTGCCCAGGCAATGCCGGGTAGCCACTGCTGGTACTTAATAAGGTGTTCGTTGCTCGGTAGATGGCCCATAATTGCGACTTGTGTCACCCACTTCGTAACGATCGGGTTGCGTAAATATTTACCCAGCACACTCCTTTTTTTTTTTTTTTTTTTTTTTTTTTACAGGGGAGGGTCTTACCTCTCTGCAGGGGATACATTCATCGTATTCTAAGTCCCATCGACAGGGTGGTCAATAATTCATTTTGAATTCAAACCAGCAGTATTCCGCTTAAAATTAACCTTGTGCCGCTGCCTATGCATGGAGGAGAGCTTCGACAAATAAATAAGTCTTCATTTAAATTTTGAATTAAAGTACTTTTTTATCGCACTTTAGATTATAAATTTAATCGGTCTATTTTGTGTGAAAAATTGAAAATTCTTTAATTCCTGACCCCTGACAATCCCTTTTCTCTGGTTTACATAACTTGCAAACTGATGAGCAAAACTCACATAAAAGATTAGAATTCTCTATTATAATAAAAGTTTAAAGATTAAATCAAAGGTTCCAGAATAAAATTACAGCTAAAATTCAAATTCCTCTCACAAAAATCCTAACTGAAAATCAGTTTCAATTCGACATTCAAGGGTCGACACTAAAAAGCATGACTGAACGTTGAAATCAAAGCTTTCTCGTAAAATCAAACTTTAAAGTCAAAATCTCGTTTGAACGTGAAATCAAATCATTCACTAAAAAAAAGGGTGAGATAACAGAATCAATTTCAAGAATGTCAATCCAGGTCAGACGTTTTTGGTTTTGTTTTGAATCAAGTTGATTTGATCAGGAGTTAGAGTTCTTGGTTTCATCCTTATTCAGAAATCACTTTCACTGATCGTAAGAACATTTTATTCAAATCATAATGATATAACATTACACCGATCAAAGAGTAAAAGCTTAGATTTGCTTATTAAAATTGATGCTCAAAAGAAAATCAAGACTGAAAATTGAAACGAAGCTCAAAACTTGGGGAAAGGCAAAATATTCTGTAGAGAGAATTGATTTACTGAATTTAACTTTAAGTCGAGTATTTTTGGTTTTGTTTGTGCTGACAAGAAAAGCTGGGTACGAAGCATTTCAAAGAACGCGATAAAAGTTAAATGCTACAATATCATTCACAATGATTGCGATTAAAATTGCATCTGTACAAGCATTCAGAGCATTAGACCAATCAGATACGAAAGCGAGACTGGCTCAACTTTAAACCCAATAATATGGCGATCAAATTAAACATTGGAATATATTCTAAGTAAGGTTCTGGTATGTTTGGGAAAAATGAACAACTATTGAAAGGATTTAAGAAAGTGAAAAAAATGAATGAAAACAACAAAAATAATTAGGAAAAGAAGGAAAGAAGGAAAAAGAAGTGACTGAAGGATGAAAAGCTAAAGGAAACAAGAGAAGTGAATAAATAAAATTTTAAAAAGATAACGAAGAAGAAGGATTCCAGACAAATAAAGGAAAAAAGAAAAGAAAGAAAAATGAATAAAAAAGTAAACTGCTAAAAGAAGTAAGAAAGAAGTTGCTGAAAGAAGAAACAGTGAAGGAAAGAAGAAAGAAGAAAGAAGAAATAAATAACCAAAATGAAAAGAAATAATGAAGAAATAAAGCAAGTAAAATGATAGAAAAAAAGAAAGAAAAATAATTTTAAAAAGTCTAAAGTAAATTAGAAGAAGTGACTTAAAGAAAAAAGAACGAAAGAAAAAAAGAAGTGAATGAATAGAATTAAAAAGAAACGAATGAAAAAGATATAAATAACGTCATAAAAGCAAAAAAAGATAGAAAAAAGAAAGGAAAGAAAGAAAAACGTAAAATTAATAAGGAAGAAAAAGTATTTCAAAGAAGAAAGCGAGGGAAAAAAGTGAATAAGTAAAAAATTGAAAGAAAATAATATATGATAGAAAAAAAGAATGAAAATATAAAGGAAGAAAGGAATGACAGATAGAAGGAAGTGAAAGAAAAAGAGAAATGGATAAATAAATTTTAAAAGTAATCAAGAAAGGTTCCAGTAATTAAAAGAAAAATAATTAATAAAAGAGTGAAATAGATAAAGAAGGAAGGGAGATAGGAAAGAAGAAGTGATTGAAAGAAAAAATGAACAGAAATAAATTAAATAAAAAAGTAACGAAGAAGAAAAAATTACGAAAAATCATAGAAAAATAAAATATTTAAAAAATTAAAAAAGTTAAAATAAATGAGAAATAGTGTCGACTTGAAGAATAAAGAGTGATGGAAAAAGAAAAGTGAATAAATAAGATTTTAAAAATGAAGGAGAAAGAATTTAAATAAAATTAATGAAACATTAACTAAAAGAATGATGACAGAAAAGAAATAATAGAAGAATGACGAAGAAAAAATGAAGGAAATAATTGAATAAATAAATATATTCAAAGAACTGAATTTGAAATTTAGAAAGATAAACAAAGAGAATATCAAGTATGTATCCAGTTGAGTCCATGTTACATAGCCCCTTCTTTTCACCATATTATTCATTGTTGTACTGCTACTAATATGGATCAAGTATTCTTTTCTCTGTATAGATCTGGACATATGGGCTTCTTTCTGTTTTTCTGATCATCCTTCTTGGGATTTCTTGGGACTTCTCATCTGTTTTTAGTATTGAACACAAGACTTCATATTCTTTTTAGACGTCTTTGTTTAGCACACGTCAGAATAACGCGCGTGGAGAAATGGCCAACGGACCACAGACCCCATTTGCATCTTTTCCGTTCAGTCCTCAGCCAAAAGAAAATATTGGTTGATTAAATAGGATGCCAACACACCTATTATTTTATGCCCTAGGGTTAAGGAATCGCATTTACAGCACGTTCATATTTAGATTTTTTGTGTAATTGTTTCCTAAGAAATTTTTGCTAAAAGTTTTTAAACAGATCTATTTAACCCATAGATGGGACCCTAACAGGTTTTTTCACTTCGGATCAAATCTCAAAAACTGGAGCGTCACCATCAGTTGCAGTTATACAGCTAGCGTATTCCAAGCCCCAACGATAGAACCATTGTTAATATTAGGGTGGAATACGTGAAATCTTGTATCTGTTAATTATTATTATTTAATAGAATTGTTAATGTTAAATAAGTATACTTGGAATTGGAATATTATTAATATTTTGTTGCGCCACACCTACCATCAGCTCCGCACTTTACCGCACAGATCCAAGCTGTGGTACTCATACGCTGAGTTGGATGCTCTATCGAATGGGCTAAACCGAAATGTTTCTCTAGTACTCCTATTAATTTACTATAAAATGTATTGTATTGTAATGTATTGTATGAATTATTCATTATAACAATATATTGTAAATGAGTATTATTTGTATTATTTGGACTATTGTCCTCATCTTCATTGTTATTTTATACGACGTTTCGGCCGATGTGCCCTCCGGTCAGGGGCAAAGTAACATAGAATAATAATTAACACAGCTTATCACCTGTAAGCTATGGTTAGTGGAATAAGAACAGGATACCCTCGTGGACTGAATAAAGGGTTAGGTCCAAAGTTCCGTGATGGCTCCCGATTACGACAAGAAGGTTCTCGATTATGACAAGAAGGTTCCTGGGTCCGAGAAGGTTCCTAAGTCCGACAAAAAATACCTGAAGAAGGCCGGGGGGCACATCGGCCGAAACGTTGTACAAATACCAATGAAGATGGGGACAATAGTCCGAATAATACAAATAATAATAATTATCAAGCCTCATCTAAAAAATACAGACAAATAATATTGCAAATGATCTAATTAAAATAAATTACACATGATTTAGTATAAAAAAAAGCATTTTGAAACATTTATTATAAAGATACATTGCAAATGATTAAGTACAAAAATGCATTGCAAATAATTTACAGCACAGATACCAACTGTGCTACTCATGTGCGAGGGCCGATACAGAACCCAGAATTCTCTTGTTCACTAGGCGGATGCTCTATCGACTAAGCTAAACCTCAACTGTAATTAATAGTGTTTAAACAACTTAACACATTTACATATTTTGATAGTCTTTAAAATGGTTACTATTATTAACATTGTTTAACGCCTTTAAAATTTAACGCTACATTTGAAGGATTCCCGGGCTTTTAGGAACACATTTCTTAAAGGGTGTCAGATGGACTTCCTCGGGGAACAGGAGAAACATGTCTGATTGTAAAATAAACAAGATAATTAATTTTGACGATAATAATTTAGAAAATTAAAATTGAAACTCTAGCCCTCACTAAATTTATCTTCCATGAGCCCCACTTGATCTCAGATTTGAGGGACTGATGAGATGATGACTCCCTTTGTTTTCTTCCTGTGCCTGTCACCTTCGGTGTACAGCGGGTCAATTAAATCTAATTAGACACTGTAAATTAGCCAGGCTTGTAAATTGACATTATCTTTGCCATCCAACAGAAGTGCACGAAGTTCTCAGAAAGGAAGATGAAGAAAAAAAATATTTGGCCTGACTTTTGGAAAGTTGCAAAAATTTGGCTTGTTGCAGGATTTTACTAGCTGATAAGGTAGAGAGGATACATTCCACATGCCTTAACAATGTTCTTCTTCTTCTTCTTCTTCTTCTTCTTCCTCTTCTAGATTGGGTGAGTGAGTAAGAGAGAGAGAGAGAGAGAGAGAGAGAGAGAGAGAGAGAGAGAGAGAGAGAGAGAGAGAGAGAGAGAGAAATGGCATGAAGAAAACTTGAGTCTACTTTCCGGATCTTTATCAGCAGACAGTCTTGGAGAATAAAGTGCTGATGTATGCCACTGATTGCCTGAAGAGAATGGTCACCTTACGCAGTCAGAGATAGGAAATGGTGCTGTACAAAGACCTGGAGCCAGATTATGGAGAATGTTTCTGTGAATCTATTGGTCTCCCTTAGGGTTTCGTCTTTTTTTTTTAATTTCTGGATTTAATCTGTAATTGAAATCTGTAGCATTTGTTGTTGTTTTTTCTTTCATTTTTCTTTCTTTTTCTCCTGGGAATCGAAGAAAATATTCATCCTCTTAGTTGCTGTTATGACACATATCGGTGAAAAGAGGAGAGGTAAAAACAAGGGAGATAAATATGAAGTATAATAATGCATCTATGCAAAAAGACGGGAAGGGAGAAAGGTAGTTGTTTTTACAGGAAACTAAAATTTGACAAAAGAAAGAAGAAAATAAAAAGTTAAAGAAATGATAGAAAAATAAGGAAAAGAAGAGAAGTAAGAACAAGGGAGATAAATATGAAGTATAATGAAGAGTTGATGCAAAAAGGCGGGAAGGAAGAAAGGTAGGTTTTTACAGGAAACTAAAATTTGACAAAAGAAAGAGAAAAAGAAAGAAAAAGTTAATATTCTAAAAGGAATTTTAGAAAAATAAGAAAAAGAAAGCAATTAGATAATTAAATCAAAAGACATAGATGAAAAATATAGTCTAATAAAAGAAAGGAGAGATATAGTAGTAAGCATGGAAGATAAATGAAAAAATATAGAAAGAAACAGGAAAAAGAAGGAATTAAAAAATCAAGACATGATAATCGATATCTAGAATTAGAATAAGGAAAAAGAGATGAAACATATAGAAGATATAAGAAGGTAGGAAAAATAAGTCAGATATTGAAAGATATTTAGGATAAAAAAGAAGGAACAATGAAAATATGTAAGAAATATAAGAAAAGAAAAGAAAAGAAAGAAAGGAAAGAAAGAAGAAAGAAAGAAAGAAAAAGAAAGAAAGGACGAACAAAACAAAAAAGAAAGAAAGAAAAAAATATTGCAGAAATAAGGAAGAATTGAAAAAAATAAATATGAAAATACATATTTGCGATGAAAATGAAGGAAAGATAAGAGTTAAAAATAAAATGAAAAAAAAAGGAAATATTACGAAGAAATAAGAAGAAAAGTAAATAGAAATGAAAACTAAAAGAAAAACGAGAAAAATTTTTTTAAATGCAAAGAGGGGAAAATAGAATACATTAAAGAAAATAATAGCAAATTAAAAATAAGAAATAAAGTTGAAGGAATATATTTTGAATGAAAAAAAAGTATTAAAATACAACGGAAGATAGAAAGATAGAAAGAAACCTATCGAATAAAATAGAAAGAAGAACGAATAAGAAACAAAGAAGAGAAATATTTGAGGTGGAAATGAAGAAGTCTTAAAAAACAAATAACGGAAGAAGATAAATATATGAAAGAAAAAATATTGAAGAAAAGAAAAATTGAGGCGGAAAAAGGATGAATAATTGAAAAACAGAAAATAAGGAGGTAAGGTAATAAAGGAAAAAGAAAGATATAAACAAGAAGAAAAAGAGAAGAAAGGAAAAGATAAACAGGAGAAAATTAGTATTATTTAGATTTTTCGGACTGTTGTACTCATCTTTATTGTTATATACACAACGTTTCGGCCGATGTGCTTTACGGTCTTCTTCAGGTGTTTCTTGTCAGATAAGGGAACATAGTTTACAGAACTTCGAACCGAACCCTTTATATATTGGATGTATTAAATAAATAATGGGTTAAATCGAACTTAACGGACCTAAATTCCACCATCGTATGTCACCCCGCCGAAAGAAAAAAAAGTACAAAAAATCAGGGAATTAACCGAATTTAATGAAATTTTCAGTGTTGATATATTAATGATATAATGCATCATTTATTTTATTTAAAAGCTTTAACATTTTTTCAGGTCAGTTAACTTTGAACCACGTATCTTTGAGGCGTAACACAGATTCTCAAAGATATGTGATTCAAAGTTAACTGGCCTGATAAAATGTAAAAGTTTTTAAATAAAATAACCCGTGTATTATATCTTTTATTCATTAGTATATCAACACTGAAAATTTCATTAAATTCAGTTAATTCCCTGATTTTTTGGTATTTTTTCTTTCAGCGGGGTGACATACAATGGTGGAATTTAGGTCCGTTAAGTTCGATTTAACCAAATAATGGATAAATGGGTATTATTTTACCTGGGTTTTAGCTCAGTCGATAGAGAATCAGCCTGGGAATTTCCACTGTGTCTGGTTCAATACCGGCCTTGCATGAGTAGCACATTTGGATCTGTGCAGTAAAGTGAGGAGCTGATGGTAGTTGTAGCGGTCTGTCTCAGACGCAAAACATTCACCCTGATCTACTGATAAAGGGATAGACACCCTCGCTGTCCGGCTGATACCGACCATAGGCCACTTCGCTCACTTTACTGTTTTATATTACCCGTATAAAGATGTTGGCAACGACAAGACTTTCGGAGGTAAGATACCCCAATGGGCCCACCTGCGTGGTAACTCGTAATACATGAGGACTGGAGCACTGACTGGTCTCGTGACACAACACTCCACATTAACTTTTTCTAGGGTTAGACGAGTGGTCGGAGAGGTACTATCCGATCAATTGGCTGGTTATGTCAAGCACTCGCAACTATATAATTACCCCAACTGTATTCTTTAAATTGCTCTTATGGTAAAAATTCATCTCTTTTTATCATACGAGTGCTAGAAGGCGGTGGCTGAGGGACAACCACCAGTTTATTAATTCTATCAATTTATTAAATCACATTAAGTTAATGAAAATTATTTCTACCATCTTTATTGTTATAAATACAACGTTTCGGCCGATGTGCCCTCCGGCCTTCTTCAGGTGTTTTTTTGTCGAACCTTATTGAACTTGGGAACCTTTTCTTCGAATCCGGGAACCTTCATGTCGAACTCGGGAGCTTTCATGGAACTTCGAACCAAACCTTTTATTCAATCCACTGGCTAGACTGTTCTCATTCCATTAACCATGACCGGTTACAAGTGTTAAGCTATGTTAAGTATTCTGTGTCATTATCGCCTTTAGCTAGGATTGAACTAGCAACCTAGAGATGATTGTTACTTAAAACTATATTAACGCAGCCCTTATAACCGTTGCGCCATGTGTCAAAGAGAAGGTTTCGAGTTCAAAAAGGTTCCCGAGTGTGACAAGAAACACTGAAGAAAGCCGGAGGGCACATCGGTCGAAACGTTGTGTATATACCAATAAATATAAGGACAATAGTCCGAATAATCTAAATATTACAAATTATCAAGCCTCATCTAAAGATCAATCGGCTAGTCACGTCAAGCCCTAGCACCTATAGGATTGTCCTGATTCTATTACCCTTATGTAGGAAGCGCGTGGTGTAATGGTTAAAGTCATAGGAAGTGGACTCGTCGCCCCGAGTTCAATCCTGGACGGGGTAATTGCATTTCACTTAGCGCTAATACCATTGGGAAAGGTATGAATCCTACTCTCCCTCCAGCTATGGGTAAATAGCAGGGCAGACTGGACTCTTTAACCTTGGTTAGGCAACCGGCCTAGGAGAAGGAAAACTCTGAATTCAAACCTGTAAAACTCCGCTTAAGAAATTGACCTTGTGTCACATCCTGCTCGTGCGGAGGGGTTGGTAAATATATATATTAACCTTATGGCAAGCCCCAACCCTTTTTATCATATGGGTGTTAGAAGGTGGTGGCTGAGGGTCTTCATGTCCTGAGTATGACGTTAAACTCTAACTCATGGTGAGGTTCCAGTTCTGGAGGATGTGGAGCACCCCTTCATTATCATTGCTCCCAGGTCCACTTTGACCCGGAGTAGTAGTACCTGTTAGGGTTCCATCAAAAAAGAAAATTGTTTAAAAAAAACTGATTTTAAAATGTTTCTATCAAACTATCGCTACGAATCTTTCAAAACATTGCCGGCATTAAATGCCCCGTCGTGGTTGATATGCCGTAAAACAGAACAAACATTCAAACACTGATGAGATTTGTTGTCACTTGATCTCCAGTGGCATACCACTGATACGAAATTCAACGAGTAGAAACGATAATGATGAAAATAGGAAACAACACGGAGAATAATAGTAACAATAAAAATATAAACAACGCGAATACAATGATAATAGGTACAATAGATATGATATAATAGTGGCATACAAGTCATTTTGAATAGGCATGATTAGATTCCTACAAGACTTTGGAAATGTCTTGGACTCAGGTCTTCGAGCAATGATGGAAACGTTTCCAAAAAGTGTGACAACAAGATAACGGATGTGAAAGCTGAATTGCTTATGAGAACAACGAACAATAAGCAAGACAATCAAGATATTCAACCAGGATACAAACACAGGTTTCTGGAGAAAAACGAAGATCCCACCCACCGGCTCAACACACTCCACTCTACACCACAGACATCCCAGCTCTTAGCTGCCCCCTTTCTGAATATAATGATGGAACAATTCACAACTGTGAGACAACAATACCACAAGAGACTTAGCGCCGATTCCTCTATGGAAACTCCAAAATCTTATACATTTTAGCAGTAGCTAAATAATGTTCTGCGTCTCAAAAGGAAGTAAAAGGACCTTTTCTTCTTGTGTTCCTCAATTGTTGCAATGTCCTTGGATCATTTTCAATGCATGTTTTGTGGCTCTCATTCAGGTCAGGCCAATTGCAAATCCCCTGAATGAGAGAAAGAGAATAGAGAAGACCTTTATTTATATATATATATGCTCATAAGTGGATGAAGTTCTAAAGCATTTGTTATTGGCAGAGAGGAATCCAGTTATGAACAAGGTATTTTCTTTCCCAAGGCTGATTTATTTATTTTTTTTTTTTTTTTTTTTTTTGCTCCTCTTCTTTTTATGCTGGATATTTTGTTTGTCTATTTATTTGTTTATGTTTTAGCCACATAAAGCTTTCTTTTAATAAACATAATATACGTTGAATCCCTAACATTTCTGTAAGAACTTGACACACTTTGGAAATTCAGAAATACAATATTCCCTCATTGGCTTATCTGTTTAACAGATTCTATTTACACTTTTTTGCACAAGGTTGCACTTTATAAATAATTAGTTTAACCCTTTTACTGTCATATGTGACCATAGTTTAATTTCTAGCATACTATTGTGTAAAACTATTGTAGAATTTTTTGCACAATGCTACGTGCAGTATGTAATGGTTAAAATCATGGGAAATGACTCGTCGCCCCTAGTTCAAATCCTGGACTTGGCTGTCCACATTTCCCATAGCGCTAATACCCGTGGGAAATATATGAATCATACTCTCCCTCCAGCTATGGGTAAATAGTAGAGCAGACTGGGCTCTTCTGTCTTGGTTTAGGCAACCAGGCTAGGAGAAGGAAAACTCTGAATTCAAACCTCTTAATAAATTGACCTTGTGTCGCATCCTGCTCGTGCGGAGGGGTTGGTAAATATATATATTAATTTCTAGCATTGTGTCGAATGTGTCTATAGTAGAATTTCTTGTAATATATTGTATGACTTCTAGCAGTGTGCTGTGTGACTATAGTAGAATTTCTAGCAATGTGATATGTGACTATAGTAAAACGCTAGCAGTGTACTGTGTGACTCTAATAGATTTCTTGTAATATGCTGTGTGACTATAGTAGAATTTCTAGTAATGTGATGTGTGCATATAAACTAATAATTTCTAGCAATGTGCTGTGTAACTATAGGTAGAAATGTGTTATATGCCAATAATAGCTAATGTGCTGTGTGACTGACTATAGTAGAATTTCTAGATGTGCTGTGTGACTATAATAGAATTTCTATGTGCTGTGTGACTATAGTGTGTGCTGTGTGACTATAGTAGAATGAGTGGCTATAGTAGAACTTCTAGAAATATGCTGTCTGTGACTATAGAAATAGTAGAAAAGAGTTATGGGTCTACCATGGTTTTATCTCTACATATCATCATATTACTTATACAATAATACATTATAAGGTAAGGTCTGACGAGATCGTATAGATCAAAACCGTGGTAGACCCATAACTCTTTTCTACTATCACTATAATTATAGCTCTATGTTTATGATATATCTTGAGCACTCTTGGATAAATTACTGTCACTGCAATGGAAAAGTTGAAACGGCAATTGAACAACATATATATATATATATATATATATATATATATATATATGTGTGTGTGTGTGTGTGTGTGTGTGTGTGTGTGTGTGTAGCACGGATATATATATATATATATATATATGTCTTCTCTCTCTCTCTCTCTCTCTCTCTCTCTCTCTCTCTCTCTCTCTGCTGTGTATGTGTGTGATTATAAAATTTTTGCAGTGTCGTGTGAGGCTATAGTAGAATTTCTAGCAATATGTTCTGTGTGACTATAGTAGAATTTCTAGCATTATATTGTGTGCGACTATAGTAGAATATCTAGCAATATGTTGTGTGCAACTATTGTAGAATTTCTAGCAATATGTTCTGTGTGACTATAGTAGAATTTCTAGCAATATGTTCTGTGTGACTAAAGTAGAATTTCTAGCAATATGTTCTGTGCGACTATAGTAGAATTTTTAGCAATATGTTCTACTAGAATTTTAAAACTGTGCCGTGTGTAAATATAATAGAATTTCCAATACTATGTTGTAAAACTTCTAGTACTCTGCTGTGCATATCTTTGGGATTGGATACTTGAAACCATTCAAGGATGTGTAAATTATTTAGTTACTTGAATAATTACTTGAAGCGATAATTGTTTACAATATTATATATATATATATATATATATATATATATATAATTCACCCCCTTTTTATAACACACACACACACACAACACACACACACACACACACACACACACACACATATATATATATATATATATATATATATATGAACCCCTTCGCACGAACAGGATATGAAACAAAGTCAAATTCTTAAGTGGAGTTTAACAGGTTTGAATTTAGATTCTTCTTTCTTCTAGACTGGTTGCCTAATCAAGGTTAAAAACCCTAGTCTACCCTACTATTTACCCATAGTTACTGGGAGAATAGTTGGATTAATACCTTTACGAAGGGTATTAAGCGATATGATTAATATGATTTAAAATCATTTTTCATAAATCATAATTGCTTTCAAAAGATACCAGGGTTAACGTCCTCTAAAACCAAACCAACCGAACCAACCAGCCATAAAATTGTAAAAGATTGTCACGATATTTCCAACATCATGTAACATTTCTAATGAAATGTAATAGGGGAATATGAAAAAGTGAAAAAAATGTAAATGTATTTGTTTCTTATGTTTTACCACCTGACAAAATGTAAACTTCTCATGCAATGAAAGATGATTTAAAATCCTATTTCTCATGCAATAAAAAATCTCGAAATAAATTGATAATTTAGAAGCATGTCTTCTGCTAAAACTTCCGTGTTGCACAAGCTGTTTCTAAGACGTACAAGGTGTGTTTAAAAGTTATCAAAACAACCAGTTAGAGTTGGTGTAAAAAAAAAACACAAAGATAATGATAGTCTGGTTTAGTTTGTTGGATTTTACGGCGTGTCAACTCTTGTTGGGTTATTTTATGCCAAAGACGATTTGTTCTATTCATGCTTGATGGGTATTCAAAATTGTATCTTTTTAAACTCAATTTTTAACACGTTTTTCTAAACTCATTTTTCTATTTGTTGTGAAGTAGAAAACTACCCCCACAAAATGGGCTAGTCTGAATACTATTTAGCGGCGAGCTCTCTGTACTGGACATGCGACTAATCGTAGTTAACCGTTTACCGCATTTTGTATCGGAAAATAAACCTTGATATACAGGGTGTTCGGGAGAAATTTGACAGTTTCATAAGGAAAAAGAAAAAGTGGTTGGTAACTACAAAATTTAATGGATTGTAAAGAAATTCAACAGACACGGAAATTACGACTGTCAACAATTTTCTCTCAAAATAACTGCCATTAGCATCAATCACAGCCTCAATCCTGCTCCAGAACCTGGAGCAAGCTCATGTTACAGTTTTCCTGAGAAGGATCTCAAAACTACCTTAATTCAGTCGATTAATTGGCTTTCGTAGTACTGGAACGGCGATTGGTGTCTTTCCCAACAGCACTACATACAAAATAATCCATGGGATTAAGATCTGGGGGTCGGAGGCCAAACATTGGGACTGGTGTAGTCATAAAAATTCGCCGACAACCATTTTTACTTTTCCCAGAGGTATGACAGGGGACCGAATCCTGCTGCCATACATATGCCCTACCATTGGCTACTCTTGTTATCTAGGGCTTGACTACAGTGTGTAGAGCAACTCCACGTAGGCATCTGAATTTAACCTGATACCCTTTCTGCAGATTTTCGAGAAATTCTGCTGTACGAACGCAGTCAGGTCGTCTGTTATGTTGCTTTCTCTAGCAAAAGCCTCGTAGTCTCTATTGCAATTCTCCATTTCATGCTTGATTGTTTTTACAGTGTTCAGGGAGCATTGGGCAGCAACCACAAACTCCTTATTTTGATAGCCGGTGCAGATCATGATGATGCAAGTTATTCTCTTCCATGATTCAGGTGGGTTCCAGTCGTCCATTCTATCTGTCATCACGTATATGAATGAAGAAGTGTCCAAACTTTTAATGATGCGTAGTGTGTGCCAATACCTCAACCGACGGAGAAAAATAACCAAATATAAGTATGTCAAATTTATCCCGAACACCCTTTATTTGTGTTGATCTCACTTGATTTCCAAAACACATAGATGGTAACCTAACAGGTGCTATCACTCCGGGTCAGAGTGGTGATAAAGAGTACTCCACACTCCCCAGAGCTCCAGAATTAGAACTTCACAATTAGATACAGTTTAACGTCATACTTTAGATCATTAAGACCCTCAGCCACCGCTTTATAGCACATATATGATAACAATTATTGAAGCTATTCTAAGGGTAATAAGGTTGGGACAATCATATTGGTGCTAGGGCTTAACGTCACCTACCGATTGATCAGAGGGGGGCTCTACAACCGCCTGTCTAGCCTAAGTAAGGGCCAAAATGGAGTGTTGCATGTCATGAACCACTCTACCACCAGGGTTTGATCCTTAAGCAGTATGGGCCGCTATCCTAGACCAAGTGGTTGCCCCATTGCGAGATTTTACTTCTCTGTAGAGGTGCAATCGGTGAATTCTTGTCCCAGCAGACGTAATAATAATGTATTTGCACAGTTACATGGTTTCCAATATTTAGTACTAATAGTTTTAAACAAATATATCTGACCCATAGATGACATCCTCATAAACACTACAACTCTGTGTGTATGTATGTCTGAAAATACGAAAATAAAACAATTAACGACAATGTAAATATATGTACACGTTCACCATCAACAGAGCTTGCTTTTGAAACAAAAAGAATGAATATTTGATTTATGTCGGGAAAGATATATAAAAATTAGGATTTGAATAATAAGAGAAGGGAAAGACATTGGTGATGTTCATGATTAAAACATAAATCAATTATGTAAGACAAAAACAATCAATGGATCTGGAAACTAACTTTTTTTATTATACCCCTCTACGCCGGGTAGCCGATTCTAGTAATGAATAAAGGCCAATTGAATTTGTAAAGCAAGTAAAGAATTAAAAAATTTGAATTCAAAAGTTAACTGGTAGTTAGAAGAGTCATGGAAAATAACCAGTAATTCAATAGATAATATCTGTTCCCAGACTGACCCATTAGAAGTATTCTGATTTAGTGGTTTAGTCATGTGACTACGCTGTCTTGTGAGAATAAATCAGAGTAGTCCCAGGCTCTGTAAGAACGGTGCGTAAAAGTGGAACTTGGGAAAATAAAGACGTCGAAACTTGACTGAGTGTTTGTGTTCATAAAATAAGAACCAGAAGTGGACACAGAGATTATGACAAAAGCCAAGACAAAAACCAAGGAAAATAAAAGAACAGAGATTCAACTAGCAAAGATAGAAGATAGAAGAAGCAAGGTAGAAATAAGGATAAGAAGAGTACTAGGAACTATTCAACACGGAGATATGTGAGATACTTCGCCCCCTTTTTAGGAGGAAGTATGGGCACATTTTATCATTATCAGGTTAAACCATATATATATATATTTACCAACCCCTCCGTACGAGCAGGATGCGACACAAAGTCAATTTATTACGCGGAGTTTAACAGGTTTTGAATTCGGAATTTTTCTTCTAGACTGGTTACCTAGCCATGGTTAAAGAACCTAGTCTGCCCTGCTATTTACCCATAACTGCAGGGAGAATTGTATCCATTCCTTTTCCAATGGTATTACACCACACGCCTCCATATGAAACCATATATATATGTGTGTGTGTGGGTATATATATATATATATATATATATATATATATATATATATATATATATATATATATATATTCTGTCTAATGCTGACCTTTTCACCATATGTAACATTGACAGAATTGGAGAGCTTCCTCATAAAATCACTATTGCGCTGAGCTGGTCATGTTTTGCGAATGCATGATGACAGAATACCAAAGATTCTCATGTATAGTCAGCTTGACAGTGGTCAAAAAACGTGGTTCGACCATTGCTCAGGTTTAAGGACAAGTTAAAAAGTAACCTCTTAGCTGCAAATATAGATCACGTTACTTTTGAGAGCCCAGCACTTGATCGTAAAACGTGGAGGACTTTGTGTTACAATGGTATCAAGAATTTTGCAGCATCCGAGGTCACCAAGCTGCGTCAAGCTAGAGAAAGGACTAGAGCATTGGCTAGTGTCCCAGCAATACATTCTAATAATCCACACTCTTGTTCCATCTGTGGACTTCTTTGCAAATCATTGACAGGGCTGAAATGTCACCTTGTGATTAACACACAAGGTTAAATGAAAGAGGTTGTCGGAACCTCATACGTCGAAATCGACGGGAGAGTCCATCATATCTTATTATAATGGAGATTGTGTGTTTGTCTGTCTATAACCGAAACTATATTATTATACAAATCACAATTCCCTTCGTTATTCACAGCACATTCTCCATAATTTTATTTTTATTTAAACCTCAATTATTGATAAAATTGTTTTATATCATTAAGACTGTTGACCATATCTACATACAAATAACATACAATTGTATTTATATATACAACAAAATAGGGATTAATAGTGTGAATTGGAAGGCTAATTTGCATATTGATCTTAAAAATTTGATTTTAATAAATATGTGCTTAGTATTATTGATTTCTAATTGTTTGGTTTTATTTTTTGAATATGAGCAAAAATCTCGGGGACAAATCTTAAAGAAATCCATTAACAAGAAGAAATAACTAATATTATTCTTTACTTCCTATTTTAACTAAATAGTTAAATTAGGAAAATTTAAAATGACAGAGGGAGTAATGGAAAATGATGGAAGAGTTACTTTTAAAGTTGTTCTATTTTTCAATCATACCCCCTCTGTTCCAATTTTTTTATCTGCATTCTTATTTAGTTTCATTAGCCTTTCTAATTTAATATGATATTTTATTATATTAAAACTTAAATACTTGCACCTGGAGGGTGCATATATTTGATAGTATATATAATAACAAGAATAAAAAGAAAGAAATTAAAGAGAATAAAAAGTAATACACTGGCTAGACGATAAAAATATCTTCCTTTTGACAAATTTCTAAAACAGATTTTATTTGCTTTTTTTTAATAAGAAAAAAAGACCAGTGTAAAAAATATTTTTTTTTTGTTCTTTGCTTTTCTTCATTAAGAGGGTGTCTGTCTGAAGATGATGGCTTCTTTAAAAAAAGAAGCCAGTTGAAATAAATTAATTTATAAATGCTAAATGACTGGTTGCTAATTTTATTTTTTAGTATTATTTGTATTATTCGGACTATTGTCCTCATCTTCATTATTATCTGTACAACTTTTTGGTCGATGTTCCCTACGGCGTTCTTCATATATTTCTTGTCGGACTCGGGGACCTACTTGTCGTAATCTGAAACCTTCTTGTAATCGGGAGCCATTACGGAACTTTGAACCTAACCCTTTATTCAGTCCACGGGTGTATCCTGTCCTCATTCCGCTAACCATAGCTGGGGTACAGGTGCTAAACTGTGTTTATTATTCTATGTTACTGCTGCCCTGACCAGAATTGAACCTGCAGTCTAGAGATAGCTGTCACTTAGAACAGTGTTAACCTACTCCTTTATCCGCTACGCTATGTATCCAAATAGTTTATATGCAATTGTTAATTTTGCTCTGTATGAAATTATATAATTGTCATGGATTGAGCTCTATTGAGGATTTGAAATAATTTTCATATATGTCTAGAATATATATATCAACGCATATGGTCTAAAGGATATATATATATATATATATATATATATGTGTGTGTGTGTGTGTGTGTGTGTGTGTGTGGAAGGTATCATGTATTCCTTTGATAGGATTCAACTAAAATTGAGTTAGGGTAGCGTGGACATGGAGTCAACGGCGCTTAGTTAATGACAGTTTCTCGCCTGTGCGATTATTCAAACCAAGTTTGGTTTGAATAAACTTGGTTTGAATAATCGCATAGGCGAGAAATTCTCAGTAACCAAGCACCGTGGACTCCATGTCTACGCTACCCTTGCTTAGTTATAAATGCTCTATCCAAAATATTGAGCACTGTTTACTTATAGATATAGCAGCCATATTATCTTGTCCTGGGTATGACGTTAAACTGGATCAAGTGTATTCCAATTCTGGAACTGTGGGGTATGTAGAATACCCCTGTATCACCATTACTCCCAGGTCCACCCTAAACCGGAGTAGTAGTACCTGTTATGGTCCCATCTATGGGTTAAATAGATAGAAAATGAGTATTAAAAATGTTTGAAAAAATTGAGTTTAAAAATAAATTAATACCAACTAGAAGGAATAAAATAAAATGTGTTCGGCATAAAATAAACCTAGACGGGTTGAGATGCAGTAAAATAAAACTAACGAACCAACCCATATTATCTCTCTCTCTCTCTCTCTCTATATATATATATATATATATATATATATATATATATATATGACAAGATCTTTTATTGATTGGTTTTCAGAGTGGGGATCCTAAGGACTAATCATCAACTATACTTTGTTTCCATATAAAGTGACATGGATAGAAAACTTATTTTTCAATAGAAAATACAACTGTATGCCCACGTAACCCTGAACCTCTCTCCTTCGCCTCACCAATCCTTCATCGAACCACCTCCCACCAACTTCATCCCGCCCTATATATGCAATTTCATGGAAGAAATTTTGTTTCTTAAAAAAAAAAAAACAACAACACGAGAGATGCCACCTGATTCCTTTCACCCTCCTGGAGAAAGTTTCTCTTTCTCAAATTAACTCATCGCAACTGGGACCTGTTAATTATCCGCTATTAATTAGGAAATTCCATAATTTCAAGGCATCGACATAACGAAAAGAAGTGGGCAAAGTAAACATGGCGTAAAGGTGCTGAGTGGTGGAGGTGGTGCTGGTACTGGCCTTGTCTGCTTGGCGCTGAACGTCAGGTGCAACGGGACGTCGTTCCTCACAGGGGAAGGTTTTAATTGTCGTGCGGCAAATGAGTCAGGCCCTAATCAAAATGCACCTGATGCATTCAGTATTGTGCACGAATGCTAAAGTATTCTGGGTTGTATATGCACAGATGGGCCTGTGTAAGGCACAGCTGTGTGCACATAGGAAGACAGGTGCACTCTTGCAGAATTACATGCACATACACACAAGGCGGGAATGCAATCATGTGTTTAAACGGACCAGGGTGTGAAGCTACAAGATGTTTACAATAACATTCTTTCGATATGTATGTTCATTTTGTGCTTATCTTGGTTGTTTTTATTTTTGTTTGATGTTAGTTTTGGGTTCGTTTTCATTACTGAAAAAGAAAGAAAAATAAAACTGCCCATTGAAAAAATATTAAATTGTAAGTTTTGATAGTATTCCTAGTATAGGGCTATATCAAAGTATTTCTATTTTTCAGTAAACTAAGAACTAATATAAAAACACTTGAAAATTCCTCTATATTCTTAAGTCAATGTAATTCTTTACATAACAGAATCATTTCCAATGCATTTCTATATCAGAATCATTGACAATGCATTTTAACGTAAAATCATTGGCAATGTATTTTTATGGCAAATTCAAATTCAATATATTTTTATATTAAAATCTTTGACAAAGCACTTTTATAGTAAACTCATTGGCAAATTCTAATTCAATGCATTCTTATATTAAAATCTTTAACAACCCATTTTGAAAGCAAAATCATTGGCAATGCATTTAATAGTAAAATCATATTCAATGCATTTTATATTAAAATCTTTGATAATGCATTCTTATAGTTGTGTCTCATTTTTAAAGAAAACTAGCAGTAGCGTAGGAATTGGTAGTGAGAGGTAGTAGCAATTGGTAGTGGGAGGTAGTATCAATTGGTAGTAGTTCAAACGAACTATTTTTCAATTGTTACTACCTCCCACTACCAATTCCTACGCTACTGCTCGTTTTCTTTAAAAACGAGATACCACGAAACATACCATCAGTTTCCAACCTGAAGATGGCAGATTGACATGCCGAAAGCGCTCGTAGAGACACCTTTGATGGATTGCTACACCAGTTCCACCCTGACACAAAAAAAGATGGCCAGACACCTTGAAAGAATTGAACAGAAACTTGTACGACAAGAATTGTCACTCGAGTTCAACCACACACACACACACACACACACACACACACACACATATATATATATTATATATATATATATATATATATATATAATTCTTTTTTCTTTTGGCCAAGTGTTATTGTATTAATCGATTATTTACGGTTGGTACGGCCCTCTTGGTCATTTCTTTTCTTCATTTTTTTCTCAGCTGAAGTTTGGTAGTATATTTTTACTACCAAAATATTTGCCGGTTTTTTCTTACCGCAACGGTTTATCACTAAGTTTGGTATATATATATATATATATAATTAGGTTTATTTGTTTGCTTACTTTGGTTGTTACCTTCAGATTTCTAATGCATCAATTTTGATGAAAGTTATTATGTGAACTCTCTTGATGTCAAGGACTGTTTTAAAGACTCCCGGGGGAACATTTGAACATTTTGGTTGGAAATCGATTTAGAAGGACAAATTTGTCCAAGCAATAAAAATTGGAAGCTGGAAGAGTGTCCACCCCTTCGGCGTGTCTGGTGTTTTTTGGCCTTAAAATTAACCAGGAAGTGCCCCGAAACGTTTGAAATAATATTAATCAGAAAGTTCTCTTCTCTCTCCCCCTCTCTCTAACTCTCTTTCTCTCTCTGTATATATACATACATATATATATATATATATGTGTGTGTGTGTGTGTGTGTGTGTCTGTGTCTGTGTCTCTGTTGTGGGTGTGACTGTGTATCTGTGTGTGATCGCATAGAAATAATAATAAAAGATCCATATTTTACCCTATATATATTATATATATATATATATATATATATATATATATATGGTTGAAAATAGAGGAAAAAGTGGATATAACAACACAGCAATGAAATTCAATTGATATTTCGCCTCGGTATTTAGTTGAGGCTTCCTCAGAATTTATTGTGAGACAAGTGTTTTTACATTCTGCTTTTATGCTGATCTTTTTTTTTACCGTAAAAAAATTACTTTTTCAGAATGTAAAAACACTTGTCTTACAATAAATTCTGAGGAACCCTCAATTAAAAACCAAGGCAAAATATCAATTGAATTTCGTTGCTGTGTTGTTATATCCACTTTTTCCTCTATTTTCAACCATATTTTGTCGGATTTACTCAATCCTTCACCACCTCATGTGTGTAATGGTTAGCAAACTATTTCGCAGACCATTGTTAGTGATTTCAATTCTCCCTGGGTGCCCATAATCTGGCCCTGTGCCACATCTAAGATAAGCTTAGTAAATATATATATATATATATATATATATATATATATATATATATATACCAAGCGTGTTGGTAAATCCTCACGGTGAGAAAAAAACAGCAAATAGTTTGATTGTAAAAATATACTACCAAACATCAACCGGGGAGAAAAAAATTTTGGAAAGAAAAAAGAAAAGACCAAGATAGTTGTACCAACAAAAAATCTATTGGTACAGTATTTGGCCAAAAGAAAAAAAACAATTTATATGTATATATATGTATATAAGATATATATATATATATTCATATAACCGCTAGGAGAATAGCTAATAAGTAAAAAGTGCTCAGTACCTAAGTAGAGCAAATAATAAAGATAAATCTAATGAGTCAGACGAACCTACTATTAGTTTCGCTTAATGCTCTTCAGGGCTAAGATCTTAGCCCTGAAGAGCATTAAGCGAAACTAATAGTAGGTTCTTCTGACTCATTAGATTATATATATATATATATATATATATATATATATATATATAGTGGTAGTATAGACAGTGATGACTCATATATGATATATACTTCTATTAATGCCTCTCACTTCAACTTCTTCCAGAGATATTATTTTAAGAAAATTTACTTATATAAATTTATGGAATTTGAGAGGTGTGTATACTTGCTGATTAAAAACACACAGATATATTAAAAAGTTGCTTAATTAGTTCATGAAAATATTTGTATATTTTTCCTTAAGTCTAACTCTTCAGAGAAAATACGCATTTTTATTTTTTATCATTCGTACATTTGTTCATTTCTTTTTTTATTTTATTTATCTAATTAAAAAATATCTCC
>CM042162.1:57302321-57304821 GCA_023376005.1 Doryteuthis pealeii
TCTTTGCGGATTCTGAATGCCGTGAGAAGAACCTCCTATAGACGATGACCGATAGAAACGGTCAGCGAGAGGTGTGAGAGCCATAGCTATCCGTGCTGTTGGCCCCGACCTGGTGATGAGGATGATATAATTTTGTGCATTATCGCGAAAATAATCGACATTTTCTTTGTTGTGCTGTTCTGGACAAACACCACAGTCTCCAGCGAAATACCATCAGCTAATAATAATAATAATAATAATAATAATAGCCAACTAGCACAACGAAAACAGATGTCTAGGCACGACTGGGTTGGAAAGGTGATCCACTGGGTATTGTGCAAGAAACTAAATTTTGACCACACAACAAAATGGTATATGCATAAACCAGAATCTGTTTTTGAGAATGATACGCATAAAGTTTTCCTGGACTTTGAGATAAAGATGGATCACCTTATCCCAGCCAGTAGACCAGATCTAGTATTGATTAACAAGGAAAAGAGAACTTGCCAACTGGTAGATTTTGCTGCCCCATCAGATCACAGGGTAAGGATGAAAAAAAAAAAACGAAAAGATAAACAACATCACTGTTAAGATCGGCTATAATTCTAAGGAAGAGTCCTGGAGACCTGAGAAGACTTGCTGTCACTCAGCATCCAGTAAAAGACCACCAGCTAAGGCAGTTGTGAAAATACTATTAAGGGTTAATAATAATAATAATAATAATAATAATAATAATAATAAATAATTGCCGCACAAAATAATGCCATAAGGACAAACTATATAAAAGCGAAAATTGATAAGACCCAACAAAATAGTAAATGTAGACTTTGTGGTAATAGAGATGAGACTGTAAACCATATACTCTGCGAATGTGTAGCAAACTAGCACAACGACAGTACAAAACTAGACACGACTGGGTTGGGAGGGTGATCCACTGGGAATTATGCAAAAAAATTAAATTTTGACCACACAACAAAATGGTATATGCATAAACCAGAATCTGTTCTCGAGAACGAAACGCATAAAATTCTCTGGACTTTGAAATAAAAATGGATCACCTTATCCCAGCAAGAAGACCAGACCTAGTGTTGATAAAAAAAAAAAGAAAGAACTTGTCAACTGGTCGATTTTGCAGTGCCAGCAGATCACAGGGTGAAGCTAAAGGAAAATGAAAAATAGACAAATATCTGGACCTTGCCAGAGAATTGAAAAAGTTATGGAACATGAAAGTGAAAGTTATACCAATTGTAGTTGGTGCACTTGGAACAGTCCCTAAAGGATTGGAAAAGGTTTGGAAAGTTTGGATATCAAAGGAAGGATTGAAACCATTCAGAACACTGCACTGCTGCAATCTGCCAGAATACTCAGAAGAGTCCTGGAGACCTGAGGAGATTTGCTGTCACTCAGACCCAGTGAAAGACCATCAGCTAACACTGCTTGAGTTCTGGAGAAAAAAAAAATAATAATAATAATAATAATAATAATAATAATAATAATAATGAAGAAGAAGAAGAAGAAGAAGAAGAAGAAGAAGAAGAAGAAGAAGAAGAAGAAGAAGAAGAAGAAGAGAAGAAGAAAGAGAGAAGAAAAGATGCATTATAAGTAAGAAAAAAAATAAATAAACAAATAAAAAAGAAGAAGAAGAAGAAGAAGAAAAAGAAGAAGAAGAAATAATAATAATAATAATAATAATAAGAAGAAGAAGAAGAAGAAGAAGAAGAAGAAGAAGAAGAAGAAGAAATAATAATAATAATAATAATAATAATAATAATAATAATAATAATAATAATAAGAAGAAGAAGAAGAAGAAGAAGAAGAAGAAGAAGGAAATAACGACGAACGAGAATGAAGGTGGTGAAGGAATTGAAATAATGAAAAAAAAAATCATAGCTATATTTCAAGAAGGGGTGATAATTTTTATTCCCGTGATAAAAATCAGGGGGGTATTATTTTTATTATTATTTTTATTATTATTTTTATTATTATTTTTATTTTTGTGTTATCTATTTTGGCGATGGGGTGGAGGGCTTATGTGCGAAAAGCTTGTCTTTGTCAACGAGACGTGCTAAAAACTACACATTTGAACAACAATTCAATAAAACTATCGAACCCGAAACCGGCAACAAGGTGGACCCGGGTTAGGACAGCCGCCGCCCAGAACGGAGGAGAACAAACTGAAGGAGGTGGCGGAGAGGGGAGGAAGGTTAAAGAAATAAAATAAAATTGAATAATGACAGAGAGAATGATATCAAGCATCACCATCTCGGCACCCTTCCATCTTTGCACTTTCCTTCTTCCAAATGTGAGAATCTCTGTTCGCACCTTCTTTGAAATGATGATGAAAAGATAAAACAAAAAAAGTGAATGAATGGATGAATAAAAGAAAGAAAGAAAGAAAGAAAGAAAGAATGTAGCAAACAATCTATAAAGACAATGAGCCAAAACAAGTTATTCACAAAGAAGGCTTCAATCAATTTTTGAAAAATTTATAATTATTTGTATATAACACGCACGCGTGTAT
>CM042162.1:57309821-57334821 GCA_023376005.1 Doryteuthis pealeii
TTGTTTATTTTTTGTTTGGGGAGAGAAATAGCGGGTGGATGAATTGTAGCTTGTATATATATATATATATATATATATATATATATATATATATATATATATATTGGGATGTAAATATTCACAAGTAAAGAAACAAATTTAAAAATCCGAGCGTTATGAATTCATGGAAACATTGTAAAAGAACTATCGGCCGGTTTAGCTCAGTCGGTAGAGCGTTCCCACAAGGTCCCTGGTTCGATACCGACCCTTGCCAACTTAGTGTATGAGTAATACAGGGTTCTGTGCGGTAAACGAGGAGCTGATGAAGGTGTGGCGCTCCACCACAGATTCTAAAAAACAATCTCCTTGGTCAAGCGCTAATGAAAAGGGGATAGACTCCCTAGCTGTCTAGAATACCGACTTTAGGCCACCCCGACGGCTTTTTTTACGAGTGTGCACGTGTCTGTGAGCTGGTGCTTTTAGAAACAAACGCTGAAAGAAATTTTAAATACAAAATCGTTGAGAAGGAAAATCATATTAAATAGTCTTGATATGTAAATTTTGTCCATTAGAGAATCGGATATGAAGAGGCAAATGTAGCCGAAAAAATTTATTTCTGGTAAATCAATCTTTTCATATATATATATATATATAGAGAGAGAGAGAGAGAGAGAGGACAGACAGACAGACAGACAGACAAGAAAAGTATCCATTAGGAAGTTAAGTTGGGGATGATTCCATTTGGGATCATCTAAATCCTCCGTATATCCACAAAGCATGACCATGCAGATGCAACCTATAGATTTATACAAGGATTACTTTAAATCCCCAAGAGAGCTCAATGTATGATAATTAACAAATTATGATTATATAGAGAGCAATATTTACACTTTCAATGAGAAAGAAAACTTAACAAACCGTCTTATTGAATGTATATACAAGGTGTGTCAAAAAAGTATCGAGATTTTTTGTACTTTTGGACACACCTTGTATTCTTAAAAAAGTAACGTTCATTCATTTATTTTTTTTCAGAATACAAGATATGTCAAGAAAGTACCAAGTTTAAAGTATTTACCAAGATAGAAATGAAGAATGAATGGAACGTTACAGAATACTGAAGGAAAACTCAACGTCAGAATACAAGTGTGTCAAAAAGTATCAAGTTTAAATCTACAAGATAGAAATGAAGAATGAATGGAACGTTATTTTTTCTCAGAATACAAGGTGTGTCAAAAAGTATCAAGTTTAAATCTGTATTTACCAAGATAGAAATGAAGAATGAATGGAACGTTATTTTTTCAGAATACAAGGTGTGTCAAAAAAGTATCAAGTTTAAATCTGTATTTACCAAGATAGAAATGAAGAATGAATGGAACGTTATTTTTTCTCAGAATACAAGGTGTGTCAAAAAGTACAAAAAATCTCGATACTTTTTTGACACACCTTGTATATTTACATATATATATGTGTGTGTTGTGTGTGTGTGTGTGTGTGTGTGTGTGTGTGTGTGTGTGTGCTTATTGGTAACAACCAGATGGTATAGATATTAATCTTGAACAAATTAGCGATGATAATGAATTGACGCAAGAACATGAATATGTTAAGGTTCTCGCCTTACGACATCTCCAATCTCTTTTTTCCTTTTTTGTAGCTTGAGGCCACATCTCTATTCCTTGTCGACAACGAAAAAAACAATCCGAACGAGATAATAAAAAAAATATCGAAGACATGTTTATTCTAAATTCTTCAAACCCGGAAACATCCCGCAGACTAGATTAAAATGCGAAAGGGATTTTTTTTTTTTATTTCATTTTATTTTTATTCTTACAATAAAAAAAAAACTTGGTGGCTTCGGAGGTAAGAGAGAGAGAGAGAGAGAGAGAGAGAGAGAGAGAGAGAGAGAGAAGAGAGAGAGAGAGAGAGAGGGGACAAGTGATCGTAAGTGGAGGTAACTGGGCGACCAAAGTTATCTCTGATTTTTATTTAGAAATTAACATTAGCTCGTCCAACTTTATCAAAAGCTCCAACGAACAATTACCTTTCTTTTTCAAGATGGAGACCTTGGCATTCAATGCTGGGAATAGGAATAAAAAAAAGAAAGAAAGAAAGAAAGAAAGAAAGAAAGAAAGAAGAAGAAGAAGAAGAAGAAGAAGAAGAAGAAGGAATGGGATGAAGTGACATAATTATATATATATATATATATATATATATATATATATATATATATATTTCCATAACTACTTACATATTGGTGAAAATATGCTTGAAATAGTTTTTTTCTTAATATATATTGGGGGAAATTTTTTTTATTTTATAAATATGAAAAAATGGACCGACAAAAAAATGATTTATAACGATAATAATCTGAATAATTATATCAGAAGATTTTTATAAGCTTCGATACGAGAGCTTTTTAGTAAAAGAACCATGAATACAGAATTCTGCTAAAAATACCAATAAAGAAACTGACTGTGTTGTAAAACAAAATGATTGTTTTACTTTAATTTTTTCCCAATCGGATAATTTGATCTTTGAATTAACTGTTTTTCTTTGTAACAGCTCTTTATGTTCGTTATTTCTTTTTTGCGAGATTAAAAAAATAAGTTAAAAAATATTTACGTTTCTTCCTTCAATATGGCCTAAACTGATCACGTGGCGTATTTTGGTGGTTCCAAGTTATAACAACCGTAAAGTTTTTATCTGTTAAAAATTACGGTTGTTCAGTGAGACTTTTTGCGATAAGTTATTACGTTTTTAATGTAAATATATTTATTATATGTCGGTAATATGCTTCTTTAATACAAAACAATAAAAAAATTATTTTATAACAAAATTTTACTATGTTATTCTACGCATCGAAATCTGCAGAAAATCATATATAAAATCGGCACTTTAAATTTTCACGTAATTGGTCATTTTCAGGCACTATCGGGGGGTTATCAGGCCTCAAATTTCAGCTAAATCTCCAAATTGAGCACTTTTTTCTGCATCAATTAATTCTATGCATCAGAATCTATAAAAAATAAAATAAAATCGACAACTTAAATTTTCCGAAAATAGGTAGACTTATAATGCCTGAAAAAGTGCATTTTGGGGGCATCTTTGAAGCCCCATATCTCCGTCAATTCTCAACAGAATTCAATCATCTTTTACTATGTTATTCTACGCATCGAAATCCATCTGGAATTTCTCAAATTACCAGCTTCAGTTATTTGAATTTCTTGGAAAATAAATTCTGTCGCTAATAAATTCTGACGATAATGTTTTAATAATTTGATTTATTCTTTTTGTAAATAAATGGTCTTTTCTTTTATAAATCAGTCTGATGTTAATGTTTATTGTTTTTTTAAGAAAAATCATTGCTGACCCTATAGGGACCTCGAATTTGATGTGTAAATTTTACCCCCCCCTCCTATATTAACACAATGAAACTTGAATAAAGATAATATTATCGTCAAAATTTTTTGACCATTCAAAAGAAGAAACATTGAAAAAAAAAAAACTCCTGATGATTTTAAAAACTTTTTTCAGCTTACGCTTGGGACGTCCAATCGATTTTGCGATAAATGTACACATGACAGGGAAAGATACATAATGTTTCTAAAAGTTATTTAAAAAAATCTTTGTCTCATTTGAAAGAAAAAAGATTAAAGAATTTAAACATTATTTCATAACATAGACTTCCTCAAATCGTGCTTTAAATTGATGTTTACGTTAAATTTTGACCGTTCAAAAAAGGGGACGTAATAATTACTATTAAAAATTAGAAAATGGAATTTTTGACCAAGAATATGATTTTTTTAATTTATCTAAAATCACGTAATTCTCCAATTTTAATGAAATTTTTATTACTTCGTTTATAAATAAATTCATTTTTTTAAATAGATTTTTTGTCAAAATATTATTAGAATTATTTTTAATTTTTGTTATCAAATATATATTGTTATATCCCACCAAATAATCTAAAAAAGGCTCTTTATTTTAACAAATAACTATTATTACTATAAAGGCAGATGTATTTACATAAATCAATTGAGTTATATATCACCCACGTATATAGCTTTTTCTAAAAATCGGCCGTAAGTCTAAAATTATATATATATATATATATATATATATATATATTAAGAAAAATTTTAAATATATAAAATATTTTTTTAAATATATCAAAAAATTAAAATTGAAAAAAAAAAAAAAAATTATTTTAAACCTTTAGCAATTTATCTTATTAGAATATATTCGTAAATTTAGAAATGTTAAAAATATACTTTAAATTGACGAAATGATATTATCTTGTGATTTTTCCAACAATCTAAACCGAGCACCATGGTTGACACAATGGGTCTCGTTTTCTCTAGTATATATATATATATATATATATATATATATATATATAGAGAGAGAGAGAGAAGAGAGAGAGAGAGGGAGATAAAGAGAGGAAAAGGAGAAAAAGAGAGAGACGAGAAACTTTCAGCAACCAGGTGCAACCTTGACTTAAATACAAATACTCTATCTATGATATAGCTCCCATATTTTGTCTGATATATATATATATATTATATATAATTATATATATATATATATATATATATATATATATATATATATATATATATGCCCCATCCCCTAGGGTTGAGCACTCTGGGGGGATCTCGCTGACGGCCGCCAACTCAAGCGTAAACGCAACGCTCTTCTCTGAATGGAGCACTCTGTGACGGCCTTTACACACAAAGCGATGTGTGTATTAAAACAGTTAAAATCCCCTTCCCATTCTGTAAGTGAAGACAGTGCCTGACTGACACCCAACCCACCGGAGTTCAATTCCGGTTGTAGGTAGCTTACGAAAAGTCTAGCCACACTGAAGAGACTTGATAATTCGAAACACGTGTCTGTGGAGGACCCTATATATATATATATATATATATATATATATATATATATATATATATATATATATATATCTATATCTATCAATTTATATATATATATATATATGCATATATATGTATATATTAGTCTATATGTATTCATTTATAATATATATATATATATATATATATATATATATTAGTTTATATCTATCAATTTATATATATATATATATATATATATATGCATATATATGTATATTAGTCTATATGTATTCATTTTATATATATATATATATATATATATATATATATATATATATATATATATATATACTATTTTATGTATTATATTTCTAGGCCGTTCTCCCTCTCCAACACAACCATGACCCCCAATTTCCACATTCTAATCAAAACTTTATTTCATCACTGAATCAAAGTGGTGATTTGATGATAAACTCCCGCATCATCTACTTTCCTCTTCCACTCTGCAAGTGTCGTGGCCTTTTAAGATAGACAAGAAAGAAAGAAAAAGGAGGTGGGACTTGATTCACACTGTCCACCACTGGTAGCCAAAAATCGTTTGAATAAATATAAAGTAATAGAAAAAAAAGAGAGATAGTAAGAGATATATACAAAAAGAACTGATAGAAAAATGTTCATTGGTTTTTTGCATAAACTATCTATAAACCAGCTTCTATTTTTCTTTCTTTTCCCGCTATTTTTTATATCTCTTCTTTTTTTTCTTTTTTTTTTTTTTTTCGTTTTTCATGTAATTCATCGTAAAACTTTGTCTAAACACTTGGTAACTTGATAATACAGTAACGGGGCGTCCTGTTTGGACTAATTCACAAGCCGAAAGCAAACATTTCCCAAACAAAACTCCTATAAAGAGTACTCTTGGGGAATTATTTTGTAAACCTTCTGCGGCTTTATATTTACACACTCAGGAGTCCAGGGTTCGGGTTAGGGTTTGTAGCCATAATACAACAGCCGACTGGGATGTTTTTCTTTTTTTCTCTCCTCTTTCTGTAACAATTTATCTTAGCCACGGTTTTTTTTTACCTAAAAATCGTATTTTAAGAAACAAATTGGCCCTATTTTAAGTCTTATTGGCCGGATAGAAACATCAAAAAACAACTGAAGTCGATTTTTCAAACAATCTTCCTCTTCTGTTATGGGAGTACAGGTTTGACTTTTATTAAACATTTCTGAGCCCTTAACCCTTTGCCTACTTCAAACCCCTCACAGCGGCTCTCCCAGCACTGTACAAAAACTGATGGCTAATTATAAATAAACCTTCTAACTCAGATTACAATAATAATAGGACTATCAGCTTAGTTGGAAGAGCATCCGCCCAGTAACCGCAAGGTTCCAGGTTCGATACCGGTCCCCGCTAACTCAACGTATGTGTAGCGCAGCTTGGGTAATCTGATCTATGCAATAGAATAGAGGGCTGACGGGAGGTGTGACTTTCCGCCTCATCAAAAACAATCTCATTGGTCTAGCGCTAGCAAAAAGGGTATAGACTCCCTTGATGTCCGGCTGGTATCGACAATAGGCCACTCCGCCAACTTTACTTTATTTGAATACTAGCAGTGGCTATCCGGCGTCGCCTGGGTAGATTTTATTAAGTTAGTCCCGCAGATCCATTATTACTGAATCGTGAGTTGAATCCTTGTGGGATGCCCCATTTAAATCCTGGTGTAAAAAAAATAGACCTTGCATTGATCCAGCGACTCCGAAAAGAAATGTTAATGTCTACTATCTAAAATATTAAATGAAAAGAAAATCCATGCTGTTATCATTTAAATTTCATTTTTTAATAATCATCACGAATATAAATCAAATCTCGATTATTTTTGCTCAAAAACCAATTTTTCAAAAAAATTAGATATAAATGATGCAATTAATTCAATCAATCAAAGCAACAACAAAAAAACAAAAAAACAACATACAAATAAAAAAGATAAACAGAATAACAGGCAAATGACTTCCCCTTCTGTTACTTTTCAAATTTGAATCTTTAAATGTCTTCCCAAATAGAAATCAAATCTTCATTATTTTTGCTCAAAAACCAAGCCCTGGTGATATTTAATGTGTATATATATTTACTTTGTCGTCAATTATTTTATTTTCGAAGTTTCCTCTGGACATACAGATTAACACAACTGCCCTTTATATATGTATAGATAGATAATGAGTTCTGAATAGAATAGATATTGAATTTTGAAATATCCCATCATAAAGATAAAAACGGAATGATAATAATTTACCCCAAAAGATTAAATAAAGGGTTTGGTTCGAAGTTTCGCGAAGGCTCCCGATTAATTTTTTCACACCTGCCGTAGCCGATGGTTCACTAGAGGCTGAATGGCAGCAAGTCTCCTCAGGTCTCCAGGACTCTTCTGAGTATTCCAGCCGATAGCCACTCCCAATGCTGTAGTTTGGATGGTCTCGATTCTTCCTCTGATTTCCAATTCACCCAAATTCTTTTCCAGACCTTTGGGGACCGTTTGCGTATAATTCTCCAGGACAGGTTCAGCCTTGTGCATATACCATTTATTTGTATGGTGAAAATTAAATTTCTCGCACAATTCCCAGTGGGTCACCTTTCCCGCCCAGTTGGGTTTATTATTATTATTATTATTATTCATTCTTATTATTATTCTTATTCTTACTTTTATTATTATTATCATTAATTATTATTATTATTATTATTATTATTATTATTATTATTATTTATTATTATTATATTATTAAACAGCAACAAATAATAATAAAAATAATGATGATTGGAAAAAAAGAGGCACAGACTGTCTGAAATAAGTTAAAGACGAGTTTTGTCTTTATTTTGTTTGTTTTTAGTTTCTTTTTTTTTTTTAAATCCCTATCTCTCCGGCTTTTCTCAAAATGTACATAACACTCACTTCATTCAGAGAAAAGAAAGAAAAAAAATGACTTAAAAAAAGTAGTGACGGAAGTAACACATTTCTCCACGGTTCCTGAAAGACAGAAGAATTTATCAAAATGCTGACAAAGACACGGTTTTACTTACTTCTTTTATTTATGTGTTTTTTTCGTGGGTAGTGGGGAAGGTTGGGGAACGAATGAACGAGGACTGCCGACAGAAGAAAAAAAATATATATTTCATATTCTAAATTGGTATTGCAGCCGACAGTGGGAAATGAAAATGCACCATATTGAAATATAGAAAACGCATTAAATTTGAAGAACATCTTTATTTATTCATTTATTTTTTAAATTTTTTATTTTTTCGTTATATGTAAGTGTTTTCTGTTTTTTGTTTTGTTTTTTTATTCTTTCTTTCTCGTATGAGTATATGTTTTCTTCATTTCTTTCTTTTTCTTCTCTTCTTTCTTTTTCCTATTTATTCCTATCTTCTTTCTTTCTCATTTATTTTTAAATTGAAAAAAAAAAAAAAGATGTAACTGCAAAATTCTGAACTTTTCATCAAATTATTAAGCGCCTTTCTACCTACAAACCAAACGTAACCAAGCGAATTCTCACCGGACCAACAATAGCCACTCCCAATATGGTAAAAGTATTTGGAAATAAAAGACGCCAGGAAATATTCAATTTACATGTTTCATAAAACAACTTCTGCTAGCAAAAGTATCCTTCTTTCTTTCTTTCTTTTCATATTTTATTTTCTCTTATTGTTTTACCAATCTCATTTATATTTGAATAAAATTCTTTTTTGTAATCTATCTATACATATATAAAGGGCAGTTGTGTGTATGTATGTATGTCTGGAGTAAACTACAAAAATAAAGCAATTAATGACAGAGTCATCATCATCATCATCATGTCGCGCTGTTAGCACGGATATCCATGACAATCTCTCTCCATCCGTCCCTATCACTCATCATTCTCGGGAGGTCCTCTATGCAGCATCCTGTATCCGCACAAAGCTGGCCATTGTACGTCTTTGTTGGTCAGCCCACACTGACGTGCCCATGTGCTGGCTTCCACAGTAGGAACTCACTTATAAGTTCGTCCTTGCTTCTCTAGCAGTGTCCTGCGTGTCTTGTCCGTCTTACTCGGATGGTTTGGGTGATACAGAGTAATATATATATATATACACATTAATTATCAACAGAGCTTACTTTTTGTGAAAAAATATTGAAGATTTTATATATATTTGGGGAAAAATTTCTAACGACCCACCCGGTCTTTTTACATGAGGATTTTTACAGGGCATTGACGAGGATCCAACTCGGTATTAGTAATAATGGATCTGCGAGACTACTTTTTTTATTCCACCTTCTACCCAGGCGACGCCGGGTAGCCGCTCTAGTAGAATCTATATGAGAAACGAATCAGTAGACTATAAATGCGGTCATTTCACCCACTCAGGCTTTCTGCTAGGTGTACACTATCTGGCAACCAGTAGGCATGATCCAGCGATTTTTGTTTTACTGTGATCTATAAATGCAAACTTGTAAATTCACCCACTGTGAACCCCTATGGTTTTATTCACCTTGCCTTATTTTTTTATTCAACCCCTACCCCCAGGGATCTATATGGGCCACTTTGAGAAACCCTAGTTAAAAAATCACGAGATGATATAAGCTTTTATATAATATAGTTAACTCATAAGAGAGACTATAGTTGAGATCTGAATAAAATCTTAAAATTCAATTTTGCATGTAAACAAAACCAACGGGTGGGGATTGCTATAATTAACGGCATCGATCCCAGGGGGCCATCGCCCCCAGGCAACACCTTCCCCCTCGATTTAAAGGGTGGGGCTGGGTTTATTGCCCAGCACCCGAGGCGCCCCTTGAGGGGGAATGCTGACGGGATCGACGCAATTTTTCCACCTGCCACCCATGAGTCTCGGCTTGTGGGTGGCCCCACGTTAATAGGGCCTTGTGCCTGACCTTGTACAAGTGGGGTATGAGGAAAATACCATGCAATCAAGACCAACCGTGATTTTTTCACCTCCTCTAGTCTACTTATAAAACAATGATTAATATTATTTGATTATTCAAAGGACCGGTTTAGTTCAGTCAGTAGAGCGTCCAACTAGGAACCACAAGGTTCCGTGTTCGATACAAGCCCTCGCCAGCGTATGAGTAGCACAGGGACCTCTGTGTAAAGTGAATAGCTGGTGGCAGATGTGGCGCATCGCCTAAGACGCCAAAATAATCTCCTTGGTCTAGTGCTAAGGAAAAGGAAATAGATTCCCTTGCTGTCTGGCTGATACTGACATCAGGCTATCCGACGACTTTACTGTTTTTTAGATAAAAATTGTCAAACATTTTCATTATATTTCACTAGTTAAAATAAGTTGTAATAATTATGAAGATGTTATGGTCTGCCATGGATAAATTATCATTTATATGGAAATCCGATCTCATTAAGTTAAAGCGACAATTCTTCCAAGTAGTGGTTGTATCAGTGCTACTGTATGGCTTCAACAATTGGATCCTAACGAAGCGCCTAAAGATGGGAGCTGCACAAGAATGCTGCACGTGATATTAAACAATTCGTGGAAACAACAGCTTACAAGAAAGCAACTGTACGGCCACCTTAGCCCTATCAAACAAACTATCCGAGTGAGACAAACAAGACATGCTGGATACTGCTGGTTAAGCAAGTAACGTTCTCCTATGGAAACCAGACATGGGCACGCCAATGTGGGAGACATATTGACCAGCTCCACGCGGATACTGGATGTCGTGCAGAAGACCTACCGAGAGCAATAAATGATAGGGATGGTTGGCGAGATGCTGTCATGGATATCCGTACTACTAGCGTGACATTATCTCTCTCTCTCTCTCTCTCTCTATATATATATATATATATATATATATATATATGTGTGTGTGTGTGTGTGTGTGTGTGTGTGTGTGTGTGTGAAAACTGCTTAAGAAAAATACGACAAAATGTGAGGAAATATACTAGAAAAGTGAATAACGAACACAAACAATCAATTCAATTAATATTTCGTCTCTGTTCAACAGAATGACTTTATTAATTTATCCAGATTGGTATATAAGTTTACCCTCTCCCTCACTATGTCTCTATCTTTCTTTCTCTCTCCTTCGCCCCCCCCCTTATGTTGTTCTCACTTATATACCAATCTATAAATTAATAAAGTAACAGAGACGAAATAATTAATTAATTTTTTGTGTTCGTTATTTACCTTTCCAATAGATCACACATATATATATATATATATATATATATGTATATATATATATTGAGTGATGTTATATAAATATATATATATATTATATTACCAAAGACAGACGCTCGCAGACTTTTTATTTCAGTAATAATCTATCTTTCTCAAACTAACGAACGCCCTGATGAAGGTCTATCGAAACAAACGAAACACTACAACGTAGGTGAAATAAACATTATTCGTTTATAAAATTGTGTTTTTTTTTTTTCAATTTTTTACAATATTAACACACACACACACACACACACACACACACACATATATATATATATATATATATATATATATATATATATATATTGATAATATAATGTGCTATATCTACTGCTCAATATTGTGATAAAACATCTATATCTAATTTAGACTAGCTTGGAAATGAAGTCAACGGCGCTTTGTTGTTGGTAGTGTCTCCCCTATGCGTTAAGAATCGCATAGGGGAGAAATTGTCATTAACAAAGCGCCTTTTTTTACATTTTTCAAATCTGATTTCAGAACGGATAAGGGTTACAGATCAGGGTGATATAAGATATATTTCCCTTTTGTAACGATCGTTTTTTTTAAAGATCCCTTTCAGCGTTTTTATTTTATTTTCATAAAGAGTCGATAGACACACCTTCTGTTACTGATCCTGTTCTCTAAACGTGCTCTATGTACGTATTGAGCACTTGTCAATATTTGTTGATATTGCAAGTCATTCGGTTTCTATTTCTTTTTTCTGACAAATCAGTATTGTGACTCTGCCGTCTTGTTTTTCTTTTTTTTTCTTTCTGTGATAAGTCATTTTCTTGAAAAAAGAAAATAATATATATATATATATATATATATATATATATATATATATATATATATATATATATTATATATAAATATATATATATATATATATGTATATATTATTATGGTATATATATATATATATATATATATATATTGGTATTTGTATAAATTATTTATAAATATACATATGGTATTTGTATAAATTGTATGTATGGTATTTGTATATAAAAGTCTGAAATGTCGCAGGGTAGCGTAGATATAAAGTTAATAGTGCTTGGTAAATGTCAGTTCTCGCTGATGTGAATTTCATTCTCTTTCTCTTTCTCCTCTCACTCTCTCTCTCTCTCTCTCTCTTCTCTATATATATATATATATATATATATATATATATATATATATATATATATATATATACGTGTATATATATATATATATATAATATATATATACGTGTATATATATATATATATATATATATATATATATATAAAGTAAGGCTAAAGAGCCAGAGACTATCTACCTAGTTTCTCCAAATGGATCATCAGGAAAATTCTGTCTCTACCACTGATATTGACGTGTCTTTATTTATATTATAGTAAACTATATTATCAACACGCACACACACACACACACACACACACTCACTCTCTAACACAAAACACACACACAAACACACACACACACACACACACACACACACACACATATATATATATATATATATATATATATATATACTAGCCAAGTAGCCACGCTTCACTGCGACATTGCAGGCTTTTATATACAAATACCACCCATTGAGTGATGCTATATAAAAATGAAGACCGTTACCATATGTTTGTATGTGTTTTTATTTCTTATGTTTTTGTTTTCATTAAAGTCGTTAAAAAACAAGTTGTTCTTAATTTCTCAGTTCGCGCCAGTTCGGTCGAGCGCGCGGCTGTGTAGGTGGCATATTTTACAAATGCAATGAAAAAGCCTTACATTTGCGTAAATTGCATCACTTCATTAAAACAATAAAATTAAAATTACTTTTAGGCTTTCTTATAAAGATTATGCTCAAAAGTTTTCCTTATATGTATATATATATATATATATATATATATATACTAGCAAATATATGCACCCTCCGGGTGCAAGTATTTAAGTTTTAATATAATAAAATATCATATTAAATTAGAAAGGCTTATGAAACTGAATAAGAATGTAGATAAAAAGATTTGGAACAGAGGGGGGTATGATTGAAAAATAGAACAACTTTGAAACTAACTCTTCCATCATTTTCCATTACTCCCGTCTTTCATTGGTAAATTTTCCTAATTTAACTATTTAGTTAAAATAGGAAGTAAAGAATAATATTACAGTTATTTCATCTTGTTAATGGATTTTTTAAAAGATTTATTGAAGAGATTTTTGGTCATATTCATCAAGATAAAACCAAACAATTAGAAATTAATAATACTAAGCATATATTTATCAAAATCATATTTTTAATATCAATATACAAATTAGCCTTCTCATTCACACTGTAAACCGCTATTTTGTTGTATATATAAATACAACTGCATGTTATTAGCATGTAGATATGGTCAACAGTCTTAATGAAGTAAAACAATTTTGTTAATAATTGAGGTTTAAATAAAAATAAAATCATGGAGAATGTGATGTAAATAACAAAGGGAATTGTGACTTGTATAGTAATATAGTTTCGGTTACAGACAGACAAACCCACAATCTCCATTATAATAAGATATATATATATATATATATATATATATATATATAATATATAGTAAGTAAAGTCGTTGGGGCGGCCTAAAGTCGGTATCAGCCAGTCAGCGAGGGAGTCTATCCCCTTTTCAATAGCGCTAGACCAAGGATATTGTTTTAGCATCTGAGGTGGGGCACCACACCTACCATCAGCTCCTTACTTTACTGCACAGATCCCTGTGCTACTCATACGTTGGCGGGGACCGGTATCGAACTAGGAACCTTGTGGTTTCTAGCCGAACGCTCTACCGACTGAGCTAATATATATATATATATTGAAAATTAATTAGTTAATAATTAATGAATTTAGGCGGGCATATATGTTCAAATGTAAGGCTAAACAAATCGAGAAAATGTCAATCCCTGAATGTACATTTCGACCTATTAGGTCTCATCAGCAAAGTTATAGACATGGTGATGAGACCTAATATGTCGAAATGTACATTCAGGGATTGACATTTTCTCGATTTGTTTAGCCTTACATTAGAACATATATGCCCACCTAAATTCCTTAATTATTAACTAATTAATTTTCAAAAATTAGGTATGACTTCAATTAAGCACATATCCTCCAAAAATTGTCGGCTAAAAGCCATATCAAATAAACACTGTGTTTACGTACTCTCATATATATATATATATATATATATATATATATATATATATATATATATATATATATACTAATAATATTGTTAGATGTAAAATAAAGGGTCTACCATGGTTTCAATCAAAAATTGATCTCGTCAGGACCCCACTCAAATTGATGTAATTCCTCGGTTAAATTGAATATAACAACGGTTGGACGCTACGTTATTTTTCAGGAACGATACATTGTTTTTTCTCAGTTTTTCGCGTGCAGGCCGCACGCAAAAATTGAGACAAAAATAACGTAGCGTTCAACTCCAGAGAGCTCAACCAACAAGGAGTTTGGAGCATATATATTTTGTCATCTATCTATCTATCTATCTATCTCTCTCTCTCTCTCTATATATATATATATTATATATATATATATATATATAAATAAAACAACCCAATTACAAGTGAATAACACAGAGCTATTATTTATTAAAGCCTACTTTTTAAAATCATTATACTAATTAGAGATTCCATGTCGATGATAAACGACAATTGTTAATTCATATAATACACATTGCACAATATGTATTATTGATCTAAAATGATGCCGGTTGTTTTGATGTTAAAATGAGTGTGGAATCACGCACAGAAATTCGCATATATATATATATATATATATATATATATATATATATATATATATAAAGTAAGTAAAGTCATCGCTGTAGCCTAAAGTCGGTATCAGCCAGACAGCGAGGTGGTCGATCCCCTTTTCACTAGCGCTAGACTAAGGAGCGCCACACCTACCATCAGCTTTTTACTTTACGGCACAGATCCCTGTGATACTCATACGCTGATTTGGTGTGGGCCAGTATCGAATCTTGTGGTTCCTAATCGGACACTCTACCGACTGAGTTAAACCAACCCCTAGGAACGAGCAGGATGCGACACAATGTAATTTCTTAAGCGAGGTTTAACAGGTTTGAATTCAGAGTTTTCCTTCTCCTAGACTGGTTATCTAGCCACGGTTAAATAGCCCAGTCTAGCCATGGTTAAATAGCTTAGCTGGTGACAGAGTAGATTGATTCACGCTGTTCGCAAGGGTATTAGCTCTATGTGAAATGCAAACAGCCTCGTCTAAGATTTGAACTCAGGTCGACGTCCATTTTGTATGACTCTTACACCACTCACCTCGCATATATATATATATATATATATATACCAACCCCTCCGCACGAGCAGGATGTGACATAAGGTCAATTTCTTAAGGGGAGTTCAACGGAGTTTTCCTTCTCCTAGACCGGTCGCCTAACCAAGGTTAAATAGCCCAGTCTGCCCTACTATTTATCCGTAGCTAGAGGGAGAGTAGGATTCATAGCATTCCCAAAGGTATTAGCGCTAAGTGAAATGCAATTACCACACCAGGATTTGAACTCGGGGCGACGAGTCCATTTCCCATGATTTTAACCATTACAACACGCGCTTCCATATATATATATATATATATATATATATATATATATATGTGTGTGTGTGTGTGTGTGTGTGTGTGTGTGTGTGTGTGCGCGCGTAAGTTGCTGTATATGTCTCTATATGGAGTTCTATATAAAACCATGTCACTTAAACAAGCGCATTTTCTCACCTCAAACACGTTTCTGAGAATTTAGCGATTTTTTTCTAATGTGGTTATCAAATCCAGTCGAGTAGGATGTTACAGAAGGTCAGTTTGTTAAGCAAGTTTAACAAGTTTTAATTCAGATTTCCTTTTCCGAGATCGGTTTCCTAACCAAGATTAAAGAGCCCAGTCTGTCCTATTATTTACCCATAAATCGATTGATTGATTTTAACGGCATATCAAGCTTGTATGGTGTATGTATTTACTCAAACATTCCCAACTTACACAAAAGCAGGTACTGTAAGCAACCTGAGTCTCTTATTTATCGAAATGAATTGATTCGGAATTAAATAACCCGAAAAGGGTTGATATGCCGTAAAACAAAATAACCAAACAAAACCCATCTTACGAGCAGATTGTGATATAAGGTCTCATTTTTAAGCGGAAATTAACATGGTTGGAGTTTTTCTTCTCCTAGAATGGTTGCCGAACCAAGATTAAAGAGCCCAGTCTGTCCTACAATTTACCCATAGCTGGATGGAGAATAATTTGATACATATATTTCCCAACGGTATTAGCGCAATGTGAAATGCAAACAGACTCGCACAGAATTTGAACTCGGGTCGCTGTGTCCATTACCGAAGACTGTAACCATTGCACGGCCGGTCTCCATGTCTAAATAGCTAGTTATATGAACTTCATGCATTGTTGGTTAATTCATTGTTTATTTTTAACCAGCTCAAGAAATTGGTATTCGAGCTCTAGTAAAAAAAACGCCCTGTCAGCTGGGGCGTTAGAATGCACCGACTGCACCTCTGCAGAAGGGTAAGACTCCCCCAATGGGGCCACCTGTTGGCCGTAGGTGGCGACCCGTGATGCTTAAGGATAGAACCCAGGTGGCTGAGCAGTCCATGACTTGCAATATTCCACTTTAGGCTTTTCTTGGGCTAGACGGACAGTCGGAGAGGCCCCCTCCGATCAATCGGCTGGTCACGTCAAGCCCTAGCACCTATATGATTGCCCCAACCCTATTGCCCTTACGGCCACCCCCAATCCTTCTTATCATATGGGTGCTAGAAGGCGGTGGTTGAGGATCTACATGTCCTGGGAATGACGTTAAACTCTATCTGATAGTGAGGTTCCAGTTCTGGAGGTTTGGGGAATGTGGAGCACCCCTTCATCACCATTGCTTCCTGGTCCACTCTGACCCGGAGTGGTAGTACCTGTTAGGGTCCCATCTATGGGTTAAATAGAAAATCATGAGTTCATAAACATAATTGTATTATGCATTAAGAATGAATTTATTTCACAACTTTGTCGGCATTAAATGACCCACCGAGGTTGATATGCCGTAAAACAAAACCAAAAACAAACCAAACCAAACCAAATCTAGTAAAAACCAATATTTCAGATTTTCACAGCCTTGCCACCAAAATGCACTATTCATCAATTCTAATGACATTTCTTGCTGCAGTTATGACCGACTCAGTTTCTCTCTTGATATTTTCTTATCTTAACCCGCTCAATGTCTTTTTATGTGCAATCCTCCCAAAATATCATTTTGAAGTATCCATATAATTGTGTTTCTTCACATTTCTGTTTTCTCATTTTTGTTGTTTTCCTTCTTGTCCATATGCTGCAACTGCTGTTATTGGCTACTGTAATTAATCTTTCCTTTCTCTTTTTTGTGTATTCTTCGCGTCCTTGGATTGTGGCATCTACACAATCCTCAATGTTGGCGAAACCTCTTCCACCTTCTTTTCTTGATACACAGTATCTGTCTCTATCGTCTATTAGGTGTAATGTCTTATTCATCGTCATTAATTTTCTTATATTTTGGTCTATCTGTTTGGTCTTCCTCTGTTGTCCATTTTAAGAATAGTCCAGGGACTGCCTCATGTATTTATTCTTAGATGAGATTTCTGCTAAAGAGCTTGGTTTCTAGAGGTTTTCTTGTTCTTCTGAGGAATTATTATTATTAGTAGTAGTAGTAGTATTATCTTTTGAGTTTTCACATCAGTGTTAGCTGATGGTCTTTCACTGGAGTCTGAGTGACAGCAAGTCTCCTCAGGTCTCCAGGACTCTTCTGAGTATTCTGACAGATTGCAGCAGTGCATTCTGAATGTTTCAATCCTTCCTCTGATATCCAAACTTTCCAACCCTTTTCTAATTGGGACTGTTCCAAGTGCACCAACTACAATTGGTATCACTTTGACTTTCATATTCCACAACTTTTTCAGTTCTCTGGCAAAGATATTTGTCTATTTTTTCATTTCTTTAACTTCACCTGTGATCTGCTTGCAAAATCCACCAGTTGACAAGTTCTTCTTTTTTTGTTTATCAACACTAGGTCTGGTCTTCTTGCTGGGATAAGGTGATCCGTTTTTATCTCAAAGTCCCAGAGAATTTTGTGCGTTTCGTTCTCAAGAACAGATTCTGGTTTATTATTATTATTATTATTATTATTATTATTATTATTATTATTATTACAGGAATAGTTAATTAAAATACACGACCAAGAATGTAAACAGTACTTAAAAACACTCTTAAACAGGCTTCAAGTTTGTAATAGTATATTTTCCTCTTTAATTAACACCAGTCAAAACCAGAAATGAAATATTTAAAAAGGGGAGAATGTTACAATTTCTATATTGACTAGTAATTAATTACTTTAGTCACCGAATCGACCTGGCAGTCGGGTTTAAAATACGCTGACTATATCATTTGCAGTGAGGTAAAATTCCCACTCCTAAAAAAGGGGTGTCCTGACTATGACTATGCGAGAAACACTAAACTGCATCTGATGCTGAGGCTCTATTTCCGGAGATATGGAGAGTGGGAAATACCTCTTCATTGCCATTACATCATACAAGGAGGCGCCAAGGTGTAATGGTTATCGTCGTAGCAAATGGACACGTTGACATGAGTTCAAATTCCGAACGAGGCTGTTTACAGTTTTACATAGCGCTAATACCCTTGGGAAAGGCATGTATCCAACTATACACCCTCTAGCTATGGGTAGGTAGTAGGGAAGACTAAGCCCTTTAACTTTGTTTAGGCAACCAATCCAGGAAAAATGAAAGCCAAACTCCAAACCTGTTAATTTCTCACTTAAAATGTCCGTGCATTACATTCAGCTCGTACGATGGTTTTGGTTTTGGGTTGATTTGGATTAGTTTGGCTACATTATTGTACGGCATATCAACTCTTTTCGGGTCATTTAATTGATACACAAAGAACTTAAGTAGCTTATAGCACCAACTGTTGCTTAAGTAGAGAGGGGTTGGGTAAATACACACACCATAAAATGTTGATATGCCATTAAAATCAATCAATCTGGTCCTACGAAGAGCCCCCAAAATACCTATATCTGATCTACATCAAGATCAATGGCCGCGGGGGGCGTCCTTTAAGCTAATGTAAATATCGACTTTTACACGCGTATATACGGGATATATATTTGATGCTGGCACAATGCAACCAATAAAATTGGATGCAGTTAATAATCTGAAGAAATATTATTGATCCTAAAAAGAAAGTGATACCATCGTAACGACAAATGATGATAATAATAATAATAATAATAATAATAATAATAATAATATAATAATAATAATAATAATAATAGTTTTTAAAAAATAACTCTTCGCTGACTTTCAAAAGTTATGAGATCAAGATTTTTACAATCTTAGATTGACATACGAAACAAATTTTTGATTAAAGGTTTCTAAAAACACCCTCCTTATGTAAAAATAACTTTGCTCCCCTCTCCAACTCTCCTTTCTCCTTTCTCCTTTAACGAGTCAGTTTCAAGCCTTTTTCTTGATTAAATTTTTAAACAAATACTTTCTGTATATCAATCAAAAATATATGCAGTCGAGAAAGAACATGAATAAAAAAATTAAAAAAAAGAAAAAAAAGTTAAGAATAAAAAGCCCATTTTAACAGGAGAGAAATGTGTGGTGACCTTGGATTGTGACCCATTTTGAATTGATAAATAAAACGCCAAAGTTTAAAACAAGAAGAGAAAGTAAACTTGCCATAACCCTGTGTGTCCATCCGGAAAAAGAACCCCCTCAAAAAACGCGCGGGAAAAATTCATGGAATATTTAAAATTATTATTTTATTATTTTAATTTTTTATTTTTTTATTAATTTTGCTAAAGTGACGTGAGGAACCAGAGTAATACAATTATTTTGAAACGGGTTGAGTTTCTATTCTTAAAAAAAATCTTATTGTTTATTTATATATTTTACATTGATATAGTCATAAGAAGAAAAAAAAATAAAGAAAATAAACAGAAATAAAATGCTTATAAAATACCTGCTTGCGAGACTTGAACCAATATCACAATTATATGGGTATCATTGAAAGCAAAGATGTCAAATATGCTGTATATATATATATATATATATATATATATATATATATATATTGATGATATAGTTGGCTATATTTATAAGTTAAGAGTATTCAATATCATTGATAGAACATATACATCTTTAGGTCTAAAAATCCCATAAGCAAGAAACTGACAGTTAACAGGAGAGACATTATATCTTCGCTACTCTAACAACACACACACACACACACACACACATATATATATATATATATATATATATATATATATATATATATATATATATATATATATATATATTTATATATACTACTTTTATATAACTATACATATACTACATATATATTTATATATACTATTTAATATATATATATATATATTGATCTACCATATATATATATATATATATATATATATATATATATATATGGTAAATCAATAGATAGATTAAGGGATAGAATGGTCCATTGTTATATTTATTAATACACAGAGAAAGAAAGAAGGAAAAAAGAAGATAAGAGGATGAAAGATTGATACATCAAGCTCCGTTTTCTCCATCTTTCTCACTCTCTCCTCCCCCTCCCTCCCTCTCTCTCTCTCTCTCTCTCTCTCTCTCTCTCTCTCTCTCCTCTCTCTCTCTCTCTCCTGTTTTCTCTCTTCTTCTCCATCTTTCTATATATGTGTATATATAAATGTGTATTGAAATTTGTGCCTGAGAAGAAGTGAGCGCAGTATACACGGTAGTCTATGGCACACATACACGCCCACACAACAACAACAACACACACACACACACACACACACACACACACACACATATATATATATATATATATTATAATATATTATATATATATATGTGTGTATACATGCATACACACTCAAACATGCATATATATTTATACACACATGCGCATATACAAATACATATACACACACATATGTATATACACGCACTTATACACACACATGCATACACATATAAACACACGCACACACACACACATACACACACACACACTCATGCTTTAGTACAAAAAAGGAAAGTTGGCGGAGTGACTTATTGTCGGTATCAGCCGGAGAGCGAGAGAGTCTATCCTCTTTTTGCTAGCGCTAGACCACGGAGATTGATTTTACTGGGGTGGAGCGCCCCATCTAGCGTCAGCTCCCTACTTCACCGCACAGATCAGATTACCCAATCTGTGCTACTCATACGCAGAGTTGGCGGGGATCGGTATCGAACCAGGAACCATGCGATTTCTAGGCGGGGGCTCTACCGATTGAGCTATATATGTATATATATATGTATGTACTGCTATGTTCCGCCATGTATGCGTGTGATATTTAGACCAAATCTCTGGCCATTTGTCGACCACCATCATTAAAAGAAGTACACGTCTAGTTCCCGGAGATCCTATTTATACTCTCTTTACCTCCCCTTTGAATTAGATATGGCATCTCAGTTATTACTGAGTTAAGACCCAGGGAACTGGACATTTTTTGTTCCCGCCCACGTGTTAAAGTGCGTGGGGTCCCGCAGTGTTAAAAATGTGGCCTCCCTTTTCGACGGGAACATGTATGAAAATAATTATCAACATATTGAATGAATTTCTCGTTGGCTGGATGAGTGACTATGTAGGAAATCCCTACGTCAGCGAGGCTTAGAATATGCTTATTATATTCCCTGTTGAGGGGTAAGATCCCCTCCCTCCAAAAGGGGTGTTCTGGGTATGAAATTAAACTGCATCTGATGGTGAGACTCCAAATCTGGGGCATTACTTGTCAGGGTCCCATCTATGGCTGAAATAGATCAATCTAAAAAAAGATTCGTATCCTCCAGGACTGTGTGGAAAAAAAACCCTCTTAAAATCAACTACACAAAAAATGTAATTATGAGGGTACAATGAAAGCGATTCTCTAACCTCTATGCATAAAAAACCCTACATGGTTTGAAATGCCGTTAAAATAAATAAATCTGTTTCCAAACTTGAACCTAAATGTTTTCTCTAATAAATCCCTAATTTATTCAAAAATACAATTTTCTCCCTTTTCATTTTAGAGGGTGTGGGTTCCAGTTCAGGGGAGTGTGGAGTACCCTTTCATTGTCATTATTTCCAGGTTCACTCATATCTTTTTCTAAACCTAAAGGTATCCTGAATATTACACTAAACTACATGAAGCAGTAGAGGGTCACTTGTTCTGGAAAGTACTCCAAGTCAACTCAGACCTGGAGTGGTTGTATCTTTTAGAGTCTTGTCTAGATCTGCTAAAAAATTATTCGTATTTGATCGGACTGTGTACAAAAAAAAACACTTGAGAAAAAAATACACACGTAGATAGGAATGTGCAGTATACGTGATTCCCTAAACTCTAGGTATGAAATATCTCCAGATGGGTTGACATGCCGTTAAAATCAATCAGACCTAAACTAAACCATCCTTGAAAACTACTCTTGTATCCAAACTACATTATCAGCTCATGCAATAATAAAAAAGAAAGAATGGTTTGATTTGGTTTGTTTTACGGCATATCAACCTCGGTGGGTCATTTAATGCCGACAGAGTTTTGGAATAAACTTATTCTTAATGAATACTCAATTTTTTTTAGAAATACATTTTACAATTTAAGATATAACAGGGAATACCACTGCGGGTCAGAGTAGACCTGGGAGCAATGGTAATGAAGGGGTACTCCACATTCCCAAGACCTCCAGAAATGGAAACTCAGATAGAGTTTAACGTCATTCCCAGGAAATGAAGACCCTTAGCCACCGCCTTCTTGCACCAATATGATAAAATGGGTTGGGGCTTGCCATAAGGGCAATAGAGTTGGGACAATCATATAGGTGCTAGGGCTTGACGTGACCAACCAAGTGATTGGAGTAAGAAAGAAAGAAAAAGAAGAAAGAAAGAAAAACGAAAAGAAAGAAAGAACGAACCCAAAAACATAAAAAAAGAAAAATTTAAATATAGAAAACAATGGGAAAATTATCGAATATAGAATAAAGAAGGAATAGAAAGAAAGTCAGGTAAAGTTAACCAGCGTTGTCTCCTTCTTGATTCAATCACCATATATATATATATATATATATATATATATATATATATATATATATATATATATATATATATATATATATATAATATATATATATATATATATATATATATATATATATATATATATATATATATATATATATATATATAATCACCAATATATATATATATATATATATATATATATATATAATATATATATATATATCATATCACCAATACATATATATATATATCATATCACCAATATATATACTATATATATATATATATATATAATATATATATATATATATTAGCTCCACCTAACTGACCACAGTTGTGTTATATTTCAGTAAGGCTTCAAGTCAAGCCATTACCTCGTTCGTTCTCATTATAAAAAGTTTTTTTTAAGAAATAAAGAAACAAAGAAATGAAAATGACTGAGAGAAGGAAAAAAAATGCACTTCAATTTTTATGTGAAGAAAATTATACTTATTCCAGTCACTCATCGCTTCTAATTATATTCGCTCAGTGGTTGACAATGTGTCTCTTGAGATATATATATATATATATATATATATATATATATATATATATATATATATATATATATATAGAAAAAATATCATACTAAAAGGATTTTAGGAGTACTAGGGTGTGAAAGAGAAAAGTGGAAAAGAGGAATAAGAGAAATTAATTCTAACAATAAAAGAAGATAAGAATTTACGTAAAAAATAAAATATCATTTTAAAAAAATATAACTTTAAACTCATGTGTGTTTTGAAACTTAATTTTACTTTTTTAAAGACTACGTTTCGTATTAACTTATAAAGTTGTTTTTTTTTATTATTTAATCAGTAAAAATCAAGATCTATTTTTGTACTTTGTATTATTTAAATTTTTCGGGCTGTTGTCCTCATCTTTATTGCTGAAGTTCAACAAGAAACATCTGAATAAAGCTGAAGATGGAGGGGGCACATCGGACAACAATAAAGATGAGGACAAATGTAGATTTTAATACAAATTATTCAAATAAATTTTGTACTGTTCGTTTCTGATCGGAGTTAGTTGTTGTGTCTAACAACACTGGTAAGACGTGAATCGTCGAAACATGATGTCAGTGGAGGATATATATATATATATATATATATATATATATATATATATATATATATATATATATACTATAGTGTGAGATGGTCACTGTTTCAGCTTTTGCTAGAACGGTGTATCAAAGGCAGTATTATTGGTAGAGTGCTCAATATGAAATAGAGCTGTTATATAATATAATAAAATAAATATATAAAGGTTTTACATATCTATTTATTAGGTGACAATAGAACAATCACAACCATATTGGTTTCATGCGATGCAATCATCAAGTGAAGATGTTTCAAATGTCAAATGTTATATATTTATTTATATATTATATTATATTATATTATATTATATATATATATATATATATATATATATATATATATATATATATGCGCGAATTTCTGTGCGTGCTTCCACCAAAACAACCGGCATCATTTTAGATCAATAATACATATTGTGCAATGTGTATTATATGAATTAACAATTGTCGTTTATATAAACACATTATAGTACATACGCGATTTTAATGCTCAATGACATCCTCTTTCTGAGATATAACTTGACACGTACATACCAAAAAGACGAGACTCCTTTATATATATACATGATTTATTATATGCTCCCGTAACCCGGTAGAGCTCTTTAGGGACGACTTTAATAAACTTTCACCGCCAAAAAAGCTTAACG